>JBBDGP010002023.1:602500-1101842 GCA_037952835.1 Lithobates septentrionalis | reverse complement strand
TGTTCTGCTCCTTCCACCCCTACCCCTCTGTCTGCCCACCCACACTCCAATCCCCGGCGTTCTGTGCCTGAGGAAAGGGATGTGTGGGATGGAAGTTTGAAGCTCAGCAACCGGCAGATACAATGTGGATGAAAGGTGTCGATGCCTGAGCCTCCACCCTCGGGTGAGTGAGCTCACCATCCAATGTCTGTGTCTGAAGTCTCTCCCCTCCCTTCTCTCTCCTGCCTCCAAGCGAGTGAGTAGACTAAGGTGAGTGGGATGTAAGGGGTGCTCTGTGGACTCTGATGTAAGGGGAGCTTTGGGAACCCTAATTTAAGGGGGTTGGTGGGTACTCTGATGTAAGTGGGAGGTTTGGTGAGCAGTAGGGATGGGCCGAACACCCCCCGGGTTCGGTTCGCAACAGAACATGTGAACAGGCAAAAAATATGTTCGAACACGTGAACACCGTTAAAGTCTATGGGACATGAATGTGAAAAATCAAAAGTGCTAATTTTAAGGGTTAATATGCAAGTTATTGTCATAAAAAGTGTTTGGGGACCCGTGTCCTGCCCTAGGGGACATGTATCAATGCAAAAAAAGGTTTTAAAAATGGCTGTTTTTTCGGGAGCAGTGATTTTAATATTGCTTAAAGCGAAACAATAAAAGTGAAATATTCCTTTAAATTTCGTTCCTGGGGGGTGTCTATAGTATGCCTGTAAAATGGCGTATTTTTTCCATGTTTACAACAGTCCCTGCACAAAATGATATTTCTAAAGGAAAAAGGTGTGTCTTGTTTTTTTTAACATTTTGACACTTTTTTTGTGAAATGGTACGGGTACAATGTACCTGTTACCATTTCAAACAGGGGGGGTGGGATCTGGGGGTCCCCTTGTTCCAGATTCCAATAAGCCCCCACCCTGCAGACCCCCACAAACACCGGGCAAGGGTTGTGGGGATGAGGCCCTTGTCCCCATCAACATGGGGACAAGGTGCTTTGGGGGGCTACCCCAAAGCACTCTCCCCATGTTGAGGGCATGTGGCCTGGTACAGTTCAGGAGGGGGAGCCGTTCTCTCGCCCCCCCCTCTTTTCCTGTGGCCTGCCAGGTTGCGTGCTCGGATAAGGGTCTGGTATAGATTTTTGGGGGGACCCCCACAACATTTTTTTTAATTTTGGTGCAGGGTTCCCCTTAATATCCATACCAGACCTGAAGGGCCTGGTATGGAATTTGGGGGGACCCCCACGCAATTGTTTTTTAAAATTTTGGTTCGGGGTTCCCCTTAATATTTATACCAGACCCAAAGGGCCTGGTAATGGACTGGGGGCATCCCATGCCATTTTCTTTAATGACTTTTATCTGTATTGCCGGGACCCGACAATTCATTATAGCTGCTAGTAATTTTAAATGACTTTTTTTCCTTTAGAAATGTCATTTTGCTCTTGGACTATTCTAAACATGGGAAAAATGCGCCACTTTACAGGCATACTATAAACAGTCCCCAGGTACGAAATTTAAAGGAATATTTCACTTTTATTGTTTCACTTTAAGCATTATTAAAATCACTGCTCCCAAAAAAACAGCCGTTTTTAAAACCTTTTTTTGCATTGATACATGTCCCCTGGGGCAGGACCCAGGTCTCCAAACATTTTTTATGACAATACCATGCAAATAAGCCTTTAAAATTAGCACTTTTGATTTGTCCCATAGACTTTAAAAGGGTGTTCCGCAGCTTTCGAATTTGCCGTGAACACCTCAAATTGTTCGCTATTCGGCGAACAGGGGAACACCCGATGTCCAAATCGAACTTACGTTCGACTCGAACATCGGGCTCATCCCTAGTGAGCAGAAACCCTCTAACATCTGAGTTCCCCTTTACACCAGAGTCCACAGCTTTCCCCCTTAACCACTTCAGCCCCGGACCATTTGGCTGGCCAAAGACCAGAGCACTTTTTGCGATTCGGCACTGCGACGCTTTAACTGACAACTGCGCGGTCGTGCGACGTGGCTCCCAAACAAAATCGACGTCCTTTTTTCCCCACAAATAGATCTTTCTTTTGGTGGTATTTGATCACCTCTGCGGTTTTTATTTTTTATTCTATAAACAAAAAAGAGTGACAATTTTGAAAAAAACGCATTATGTTTTACTTTTTGCTATAATAAATATCCCCAAAAAATATATAAAAAAACATTTTTTTCCTCAGTTTAGGCCGATACGTATTCTTCTACATATTTTTGGTAAAAAAAAAAATCGCAATAAGCGTATATTGATTGGTTTGCGCAAAAGTTATAGCGTCTACAAAATAGGGGATAGTTTTATGGCATTTTTATTAATATTTTTTTTATTATTAGTAATGGTGGTGATCAGCGATTTTTATCGTGACTGCGACATTATGGCGGACACGTCGGACAATTTTGACACATTTTTGGGACCATTGGCATTAATACAGCGATCGGTGCGATTAAAAATGCACGGATTACTGTAAAAATGTCACTGGCAGTGAAGGGGTTAACACTAGGGGGCAGTGAAGGGGTTAAGTGTGTCCTAGTTCGTGTTCTAACTAAAGGGGGATGGGGACTGTGCAGGGAAGATAACAGATCGTCTGTTCATACTGAGTATGAACAGACGATCTGTTAGTTCTCCCCTCAGAGAACCAGAAACTGTATGATTGAGACCGCCGGGCAGTCGCATCGGCTCAGGCGCACGCCTCCGGCGGCGCGCACGCCCCCAGGTGACCACAGGACGAATCGACGTTACAAAACGTCGTTTTGCCCAGCCGTGCCATTCTGCCGCAGTACAACTGCGGCGGCTGGTCGGCATGTGGTTAAAAATAAAATGTTGCTGTGCGCTGCTAAAGTGTTCGGGTTTGGCTTGAAGGAAAGGTGGCAACCCTAGCGGCCGCGCTGTAACAGTAAAACTGCTATAGGGCGTTTGGCAAGTGGAAACGTTTCTGTGCCCGGAGATCAGCTTTATTTGACTAGAGCCTACACAATTTTTAAGACACATTCAAACAGAGCAGGCTTATTAATCCTCAATACCCTGCCTAATTGTAGTTGACTCGGGGCTCTGTAATGCATGTCATGCTTTATACTGTCGTATTATCATTAAAATTCTTCTCAGATAACTAATAAGAGGCCATCAAAGCTATAAATGACAGAAAAGTCAAACTTTTTCCTGACATGTCAAGATATGCCTGGAGACAGGTACTGTTTAGATTAACCAAAGAGAGGAATTGGAAGGTCCCGGAAACTAAGCAATGAGCACAAAAATATGCGTCAGCCTTCTGATGGAAAATCAGTAAAATCATCTGCTCTGTGTTTTAAAGACTACACCACAAACATACTTTTATATATGCAATTTAAAAGCTACATTTCTCTGTTGACCTGAGCTTCACCTATTAGATGTACTTGAATTTATATCTAATTCATTAACCCTGATTCCCTAAACCAAGCTACTTACATTGCAAAGTTAAAGCGGCATTAAACCAAAAAGTAAACATTTATTATTTTAACAATTCTTAGATCTGATGACTGTATTGGTTTCCTTTTTAAGGCTTTCTTTCTTCTATTTTTCATCAGGTAATCCAGCCAGCAAGTCTGTTGTTTTTCACAGCGCAAACTCTCCAGCAGAATGTATCGGTTTGTATGGATGAGCCAAACCACTCAACACTGACAGGGGTACTTACTGTACAATAAGCAGCTTTTATTTATTAATGCGAAACCTTTATCCCAAATGAAAAAAAAAAAGGTCACTGTAAGGCCACTTTCACACTGGGGCCGCCCGAGCGTTAGCGCTAAAGCGCCGCTGATTTTATCGGCGATTTAGTTATGTTTAAGCAGTGCTTTTTCGGCCGCTAGCAGGGCGCTTTTAACCCCCGCTAGCAGCTGAAGAAGGTTAAAAGCGTCTGTGTTTCAATGGGCAGGGTGCTTTGGGAGCGCTGTATACAGTGCTTCCAACCCACCCCAAAGATGCTGCTTGCAGGACTTTTTCTAACGTCCCGCAAGAGCACCACCCCAGTGTAAAAGCACTCGGGCTTTCACATTCGGGGTAGCATGGGAGGCAGTTTTCAGGCACTTTACAGGCGTTATTTCTAGCGCTAAAACACCTGAAAACTGCCTCAGTGTGGAAGGGGTCTAACTGATTATAAAGTGTTAGCTGGAGTTTGACTTCAGGTTGTCAGTGGATCTCAATCTGCTAGTACATTTAATTGACACTCCCCTCTTCTCAGACTGATAATGCTGCTGTCAGTTGTGCCTCCTGTTCTCATTCCTCCTGAGTTGTGTCTCATTAATACAAGAGGTGTGTTACTGGCCAGATCACCAGATGAAAACAGAGGGGAAAATAGCCAAAGAAAAGAAGACTATGCCTATTTTTATTTTTTGGGGTTTTTTTTTGTTTTGTTTTTGTTCTTTGTCTTTGCAGGTCTGCTACCCTGGGTTGCCCCACCTACAAGATGGCAGCACTGGGTTATGGTAATTTGGAACAGTGTTATGCTCTTTGACCTCTTATGCACTATATCTCTACCCCCCTCTTTTTTTTTTAATACCTTTTTTGTTATAGCAGGTGAGAGCTATTGGATGTTCGCAGGAGGCGCCCCCCCTTAGTGAGTTGGTCACTCCCAAGTGGTTACTGGGGGCCCCTTGCTCACTGCGGACTGAGGGGGACGACCCTTTGCACTTAGGCTGTGGCCCGGGGCCCCGGGCTTCGGAGTTTAGCACTATTCTAGACCCAAGACAATCATTTTACTGTTATGTTTGCTTCTACTTGACTTGGCCACCATTGATGGTCTACCTGCTGCTCGCTGGGCGCCTGCTTTGGGTCCCCTTACTTGTATTGGGGTGCCCCTGGGCATTAGCGACCGACTTCATCAGCACAGCTGCACCTTTATAGTTAATAGGCTGTTCCTCTTTTTTTGTTTTGGATGTGTAATTTAAAACTTTTTTATATACTATGTGCCTACCTTTTTATATTCTACAGGCATACCCCACTTTTAAGTACTCATTGGGGTTTATTTACTAAAGCTGGAAAGTGCAAAATCAGGCTCACTTCTGCATAGAAACCAATGAGATCTTAACCTCGGCTTCATCAATTAAGCTTTGGTAATAAAACCTGCAAGCTCATTGGTTTCTATGCAGAAGTGAGCCTGATTTTGCACTTTCCAGCTTTAGTAAATAAACCCCATTGTGTACTTAAAAGTGGGGTATGCCTGTACTGATAACTGATATTTTAGAAAATTGCCGAGTGGTTGCGATGGATCACTGCTCCCCCAAATGCGCCGGAACTTGACCGGGACATTAGTCTTGGCCAACCTCTGACCCACCAGTGGGCCTTTTGTCCCACTAACCAATGTTACTTTGTTAGATGGATCCTTACTGCTCCGGCCTTCTTATGTTGATTTCTGTAAGCTTCTCTTCTAGTCTACAGTCTGACTCTCTCTACTTCTTCTCCCTCTTTTTCCTTCTCGAGTCCGCTGGATCTGCATTCAGGGGTATAAATTTTGGTTCCTTTTTATTTTTTCTATGACGCTTAATTGGTTGCCCCTGAACGTCCAGGGCATGTCCTCCTGATTCCACCTACCATTGTCTTGATTTGGTAGGATAACTTCAATCTGAATGTCTTACCTCCCTAAATTACTGTCCCCGTCCCCTTGTATATCTTACGCATTCATCAACGCAAGCTCTTACAATTCCTATGGGGATCCACCTGTCCTCGCATCAGTAAACAGGTCTTGCATGCCGTCAGATCAATGGCAGCCTCTCTACCATGGCTCCTTCCTACTCACCGTTTGAAACCAATAGATAGGACCATGTTTAACCCATTCCCTACAACTATGGAACTCAGTCAAATACTCTGCGGGCTTTATCTCCCCTCATCTCCCACTATTTAAACTCCTTCATTGCCCATTGTTCCCTCCGAGATGTGAAAATCCGGCATAATTCTCCTGCTGGACTACACATGAATTTACAGATGTTCATTCTATGTTTACCCCCACTAGGATATTAACATTTGACGCCTTATGCTCTTCTCATGATATCCCATTGAGGGAACACTATAGCTACCTACAAGTGAGACACTTTCTCCTACAACTTATCAAATCTCATCCCACCCCATACACCCTGACTCTATTTGAGAGCCTATGTAGAGCCAGACCCCACTCCCCAGACATGATATCATTAATATACTCGTCCATCATTTCTACAAAAAAACCTCAGTTGAGGCCCTACCATCTTCAATGGGAACAAGAATTGGGGAGACAGTTAACACCAGAGGACTGGCGGACTATGACCATGGCCCTCTCCAAGTACTCACGAAATGTCCTTATATTGGAGAATGCCTAAAAAGTGTTGTATCGGCGGTACTATACGCCAGCTAGATTGGCCCGATTCATTCCAAATTTCTCTCCACTTTGCTTTCGAGGATGCTCACAGGAAGGCTCTATATGCACGAAGGCGTGCAGGTTATGGGTCAGAGTTTATACCATTCTTCGTAACTTATTTCACATAAACCTTAAAAGGGACTCCTTCTTCTTAGTTTCTGTCAGTAAATTTTGTAAATAAGTAATTTTTCTCCTTCACTGATGGGCGCTGATGGGCACTGATGAGGTGGCACTTATGGGCACTGATGAGGCAGCACTTATGGGCACTGATTAGGTGGCACTGATGAGGAGGCACGAATATGCCACACTTATGGGCACTGATAGGTGACACTGATATGTGGCACTGATGAGCAGTGATGGGCATTGATGGGCAGCACTGATAGCCAGCACTGACTTGCCTCACTAATGGCCACTGATTGCTGGCACTTGTGGGCACTGATTGCTGGCACTTGTGGGCACAGATTGGTGGCAATTGTGGGCACTGGTTGGCACTGGTTGCTGGCAGTGGTGGACAATCATTGCTGGCACTGGTGGGCACTTAATTGTAATCAGGGCAGATTATGCCCTGATTACATACCTAGCTATCCCCTTTGAGGAGATGCCGCTGATCGGCTCTCCTCTCCTCACACTCTGTCAGTGTGAGGCGAGGAGCGCTGATTACTGGCATCTCCGTGTTTACATGTGACCGGCTGTGATTGGACCCAGCTGACCACATGGTTACAGAGCTGCGGCCACTATTAGATTTGAATATAAGGATCTAATTGGCTTCAAAAAAGGGTGAGCTCTGTGCCCTGAGCCCACCCAGTTGTGTAACATTAGCAAAATAATATTCGCTAATGTCTTCCTGCTTCTCCTCCTGGCCAACCAGGAAGAGGGTCCTGAGACCCGATTGGCCAGGGCGTCTTAGGACTCCCGGCCAATCGGATCTCAGGACCCACTTCCTGTTCGGGGGGAGAAGCTACGTTGTGCAAGCTGGAGCGAGGAGCAGATAAGGCCGGACTGGTCGCCACCTTCCCGTCCAACCCATGGTGGGGGGGTGAGTGGTGGCGGTTGTGCGAGTGAGGGGGGCAGGTTTGTTTGCCGCCGCCCCCCAAAAAATTGAGCACCAGCCACCACTGGTAGTAAAGCTGGCAATGCTGCAGTGGAGGGGGCACAGAGGAAGGCCCAAACAGCAGGGGGGTGGGGACGCAGATACCAATCCCCCTGCAGTGCATCCAGAGGAAGAAAAAGGAGGAGAAGCCGGCAGAGCTGCAGGGGGAGCCACAAGAATTGGCAATGGGGCAGTACAGCCATCGGTCCTGCTTGGCAGATGCCCAGGCCCCTCTTTTGAACTGATGGGACTTGGGCCCGGTACAGGAGAGCTTTCTGTACTGCCTTATCAGCACCCCTGGAGAAAGCAGCAGAGAGGAGGTGGGTGTTGCTACCAGAACTGTTTTGTTATTCTGAAATCATCCTCCAATGGGTTGAGCTTTAAGCTGTCAAATTGCATTATTGCTTAAATTCATTATTCTGGACACATTTCAAGTACAAACACAAACTTGTGTATACATCATTCCTTCATGGCTGAGTGAGACAATGGATTACATTTTCAGTAAAAAATCAGCAAAAGTATTCACATTTACTTAAGCACATAGTCATACATTATTTAATCACATTTTCATTACGCTTTGTATCTGTGTCTAAGAGATATGTCTTCCAGAATGGTAGAAATAAAATTCAAAGAAATGCACCTTTTCCAGTATTTTCTTCATTTATCACTCTGAAAGAAGTTTTATTATCATACTTCATGCATGGGAGTAAACTGGTGGGTCAAAGGGGCAAGAGACATGGGGGGAGGTGGGTGGATAAACCGGAAGAGCCCAGACAGGGGAACGCTGGATTGAGGTCTAGAAAGAAGGGCCTGTGGGACAGTGTGGGCTGTCAAGTAAAAGAGGAATTTCATGCTTACCTACCTATTTTATTTTTATATTCCCTTGTAAATATCTCTTGTACGTAAATAAAAGCATATACTTACTAGTCCATGTGTTTATTTATGTATTACATAGTGCCGTCAATTTACACAGTGTTTTTATATATATATTATACATTCACATCAGTCCCTGCCTTCAAGGAATTTCCAGTCTAAGGTCCTTAAACTCACATTTATACATACATTTATTAGGGTCACTTTAGACCAGTGTTTCTCAAATGCAGTCCTCAAGGCGCCCCAACAAGTCATGTTTTCAGGCTCCCCATTATTTTGCACAGGTGATTTGATCAGTTTCACTGCCTTAGTAAGTACCACAGCTGTTTCATCTGAGGGAAATCCTGAAAACATGACCTGTTGGGGTGCCTTGAGGACTGGAGTTGAGAAACACTGATTTAGACAGGAGCCAATTAATCTACCAGCATGTATTTTTTTAACAATCAGGATTGCTTTATTAAAAGGAGAATATGGCACATCATGCAGAAAAGGAACAAGAACCTTTTGACATGGCATAACATAAAGAATTCAGATATATATGTACAACATCCAAGAAATATTTACAACAATTGGGAGGGCAAACTTATCGTCCCAGAGGGAAATGGGGAAGAACAAAGCAAAGAAAAATAGAGGGAAGGCACCAGAAAGAGACAGAGGGTCATAAGAAACAACACAGTTCCTAATGAGAAAGAGGAGTGCATAGCTTGGCTCAGTATACTGGGAAATCCATAGTTCATAGACGTTGTCAAATTTCCAAGGGCAACCACGATTGATATACGTCAACTTGTACAGGGGCAGCGCAGCATCAATCGTGGCTTCCAAGGAAGACACAGTAGGGAGAGTAGGGGAGGACCATTTACACGAAGTTTCCTTCCTGCATTAAATAGTAGTTAAGAAATCAGTAGTTTACTATGATGGGACCTTTAAGCCTAAGATTAATAAGTTCAAAAAGATCCGCCCAAAAGGCATGAATCCTAGGGCACACCCAGAACACGTGGAAATAAGAACCCAACTGAGTCTAATCAAGAGGGCAGTGAGGGTCCCTGTCTGGGTACATTCTATGTAATCTCACAGGAGTATAGTATACCCGTGCAGGAATTTGGTCTGGATCAATTTATCTCTAGAGGAGATCACCAATTTTGGGCTTTGCTCAAAACAGTACTCCTAATCCTCCCTGTCTAAAGAAGGGATGTCCTCCTTTCATAACTCCCAGAATCTATCAATCAATCAGAAAGTGGCTTATCAGGAGCATCTTGGGACAGCCTCAATAGGATCCACCCGAAGGAGAGGCTGAGTAGGAAATTGAGCTCTGGCAGCATGACGCAATTGAATATAGCGGAAAAACATCCAACCTGGCAAACAAAATGTCCAAGAGAGCTGAGGAAATCTCGACATTGTACCCGCAGCCAAAATATCACATAGGGTTTTAATGCCATAGCGCGCCCACACTTGGGGTTTAAGAACAGACCAAAAGTGAGCCAACAGCTGTCCAAACCCGCAATGCACCAGCATATCTTAGGAGTGTGGGAGGAAACCCACACAGGCACAGGGAAAACATGCAAATTCTGTGCAAGAGGTGTCATGAATTTGAACTGATGGCCCTAGAGCTGCCAGACAGAAGTGCTAACCACCCTCATGTGTTGTCCTTCTTCTTGCCCAGTGTTATTCTTTGTTGTTCTGCTCCTGCGCCGCCATCTTGTCCTAACATCTAGTGCATGTGCAGACATGTCACAAGGCTCTGTCAGTTCTTGGATCTAGGTCTAGGGCTGGGATCTGGCAGAGTTAAGCAGCATGTCTGCAGATGCGTGAAATCATGTAAACAACCTGCGCGTGTGCGCAGACATTTTGTTCAGCTTTGTCAGGTCCCATAGACTGGCAGAGACATGCTGGTTTCTGTGCTTGGCTCTTCCAGGTCCTTTAGACCCGCGGAATGTGTTTGCATGCACGAGACCATGCTGCACTTGTCATACTTGACTAAGTGAGGCTGCAAAAAGCTGACCAAATGATAAAAAAAAAAAATGTATTGCGTAAAACCCACCCCCTGATAGTTTGAGAGGAGGGGAGGTGTCATAGAAGACAAAGACTTTAAGGTAATTGACCAATCTCTACAGAAAACAAAAGGAGCGCACACTGATGATGTCACTTTGTGAACTGTGTGTACACCCAGGAGGGTGAACATGTCAGCAGGGATGGAGACTTGCAGCACGTATTGCTTAACTAACTAAAGTTTGGTGAAAAGATATAATCTCATAGGTGTGTGCCTCTTTTGCTTTCTGTATGAAGTCTACATGGAGCGAAGAAGAAAATTGAAGATGGGAGAAGTGTTTTTTTTTTCTGGATTGTAGCGTGCAAGACTCTGCCATGGTAGGCAAGTAGAGTCACTTACAAGCCATCATGAATGGAACCATTAGCAGTCAGCATATTTTATGTATGTGGACAGTTAAACAAAGTTTACCATGGGAATCATGTATTGTGGAACTTCTCTCAATTATAAAGAGTAGCTGTAAGATCTACTTGATTTAGTTTATTTTTACATACCATAGAGAGGGGCAGCAGGGGTGTAGTGGTTAGACCTTTCACCTAGCAGCAATAGGGTTGCTGGTTCAAATCCCGACAACGACACCATCTGCCCGGAGTTTGCATGTTCTCCCTGTGCCTGCGTGTGCTTCCCCTGGGTATTCCGGTTTCTTCACACATTCGAAAAGCCATGCTGGAAGGTTATTCAGATCCTGTCTATAAATTGGCCCTAGTATGTGTTTGTAAGCGCATCAGGACCCTGCAGGGTAAACAACCGCACTATATTAACACCCACTCGGAAGGAAACCATCTGGCCTTCAGGAAGAAGCTCAAGACCCAGATGGACACTGGCAGCAAAAGCACCTTGAGGCAATTAAGTTTGCATATGTAGCACTATACAAGTTACTCATTCATTCATTCTACAGACTGGGTATGCTCAGTGTGCATTCTTACCATTTCTGTTCTGTATCTAGGTTAGCAGAGATTCCCCTGGCCCTTATGAAAGTGGTGAGCATGTGACGGATGTCAATCACACTGTGGAAAATGACTGACAGCAGGCTTCTTCTTGCTTTAAAGATGGAACTTTCATGGCTTTACTTCCAAACACATTTTAAGAAGTGTTGAGTGCATCACATTTTGTATTCTATTATATACACATATGGAAATTGTTGATGAGGTTTTTCATAAAGAAAAGCGAGGACATGTTTCCTTTAAGTCTTTTTTCACTGTTATCTTCTGCATATTATTTCAATTTAAAAATGATTACTGTATACTTTCCTAGTCTTTTGTCAGTGTAAAGTCACCCCAGAGCATAATAAAAGCTGTCCCCTCCACAATT
This sequence comes from Lithobates septentrionalis, assembly GCA_037952835.1. Taxonomy (NCBI): domain Eukaryota; kingdom Metazoa; phylum Chordata; class Amphibia; order Anura; family Ranidae; genus Lithobates; species Lithobates septentrionalis. The sequence continues at coordinate 1,090,172 of JBBDGP010002023.1, read as the reverse complement.
CATGTAATATACATGACTAACAGCTTGTTTGTTTTCCATGCATGAGATTATGTATATAGGATTAATCCTTTATCAACTCTGAAGGAATTAACAAGGTTCTGCATACTGTTTGTCACATCCTTTATAAATCAGCACTAAAGCTATTATGACACCCCTAAGCCAGACCGCAGTTTGTTTTTCAATAGCATCTGACTGTGACGGCAATCCTGTAAAGTAGGCCATACACCTTATATTGTATACAGTCTCATTCAGATGTACCACAATTGTGTAAAGTGAGAGTGTCATTTAACAGTCCAATCAATCTGTATCCAGGGAGGTCCTTGATCTAAATCAGTGATCTCCAAACTGACACCAATGATGAGACTCCATTCCTTCCACTGACACCATCAATGGCACGATTCTTCTCGTTGATGCCAATAATCATTCCTTGGCCAACCACTGCGTCTACAGTCCTCAACGCTGTCCGTTTCTTTGTGCTTCTTCAAAGAAAACTTGAACAGCACATCTTGAAACCTCTTTGAATAATCTTTGCCTGGACGAGTATTTACTGATGCAGTATAACTACCTTTTGTCTTGTTGCTGTGCTCAGCCTTGCCATGGTGTATAACCTGTGACATAAAACTGTCTTCCACAACCTCACCTTAGTAGCAGAGTTTTGCTGTACCTCACCCAGCTTTAAGCCTCCTACACAGCTGTTTCTGTTTCAGTTAATGACTTTGTTTCAACCTACATATGAAATTGATGATCATTAGCACCTGCTTGGTATAATTGGTTATTCATACAAGCTTAGAGAATTATGGGCTACATGGATACCTCATCTTATAAGATACTTCAAAATTTGGAAAAGAACAGCTGACGGACTTTAGCGGTACCAAAAGATGACAGTAAAAATCAAATAGATAAAATATTGTCTTTATTACAAAAGTTAAATAGTTTACCATACTTTTTCTAAAAGAAAACCATTAGCTCAATACATATATAACATGTGAATTATTACTCTTATGTGACTCTATTACTGCTATCTCAAGAGGTTGACGTGTTTCACAGTTATAGCTTCCTCAGGACCTCTATATCTTATCAGATAGAGATGGCCTATCCAAAGAGAAAGGCATAGCTTTTATTAATACTGCATCAAAACATCAGCATAATACAAAAATCAACCTGCTGCTTTTGGAGTTTTCATATAAAAAAAAAATGGAAGAAACATATTAATCATATGTATAGAGACCCACTGACACGTGCCCTAGTATGAGCCAATAAGGATCATTAACATAGAGAGTAGTGTGCCATATATGCTTCAGAGAGCAGCCTTGTATATGATGTTGTAATATCCAATAGTAGGAGGCAGCTGAATATTCCTATGTCAGAGAGCGAGGAGCAAAGGACACCAATTGGTAAGTATGAAGAGAGAATATTGCAACAAACATGATCATAGATAGTGATAATTATAATAAATAGCACATACTGGATATGTAGATTCCAGGATCTAGGGCCAACACATAGGAATATTCAGCTGCCTCCTACTATTGGATATTACAGCATCATATACCAGGCTGCTCTCTGATGACATGGCACACTACTCTCTATTTTAATGATCCTTATTGGCTCATACTAGGGCACATATAAGTGGGCCTCTATAGATATGGTTAATATGTTTCTTCCTTTTTTTTTTTTTTTAATATGGGAACTCCAAAAGCAGGTTTATATGGGAACTCCAAAAGCAGGTTGATATGCGTATTATGCTGATGTTTTGGTTACAGTATGATTAACAGCTATGCCTTTGTCTTTGTGTATGCCATCTCTATCTGTGGTCAAGATATAGAGGTCCTGATGAAGCTATAATTGTGAAACGTGTTAACCTCTTTTAGGAAAAGTGTGTTAAACAATTTTAACTTTTGTAATAAAGACAATATTTTATCTATTGGATTTTCATCGTCCTCTTCTGGTACTGCTAAAGTCCATCAGCTGCTCTTTTCCAAATTTTCCTGAGCAGTAGAAAACTGCTCAGGAAAAGAAGGAGAGCGTGACCTCAATACCTACCCAACGAGTATCATTTACGAAGAAGGCACAATGAGAAGGTATGCCATTTGGGCAAAAAGGACAAACACGGGAAGCTCAATCCAGGAGGATTCACCCCAGCATATGATGTCTCTGCACTGATCCTGAGCAGCATGGTCGATTCACTTCTATGGAGAGGCTTCTGAGAATCTATTCCCCATATACCAGATCAATTAGATCACAGCGTTTTTGACCCCAGACTGCAACCTTGCGGGTCCATAAAGTTTGATCACAGCATCCTCTCCGGGATCTCTGTTTGAGGACGATCCAGCGGTGGATACTACAGACGGAATGATCAGCAGGATGAGTCAATCATTCCCTGATGTTCAGATACACCCAGCCCAGAATCATCCATCAGCTTTACTAACAGTCCATGAGTAGGATTGATGAGGTTACTCATTCAGGCTCTACACTTGCCGAGGTCTGGTAAGTGTTCATTTCACAGGGAGTGGGACTCGTATACAGAGTGAGAGCGGGTGCCAAAGAGTCTATTGCACAGCGAAGCACCATCCCTTTGTTTTCCCTTTTGGAACTATTTTTGTTTATTCATCACCAGCACATAATTAATTTGCATGTTACATCAATTAAGGGTAGATGTAGAAGCAATGGTTGTGTTTGTTACAAATATGTATATGTTAGAAGGCCAGTGTGCTGGCCTGAATTTATGGGAGGAGCCCGGAGGGTATTTAAGCTGACCACTTCCCCTTCCTCTTTGTCAGTTTCAGTGCACGATACCCTCCCTCCCATTCCCCTTTTTACAGCACTTCTCAGAAAATTCTCCTCCACAATCATCCATTACTTATCTTGGGTATGGCCCCTTTTCTTGCCATACCTACCAGACGACCAAAAGCCACACCTCAGGTCTATTTATGTTGTGAGTCTTGTCGCGTGTTTATGTGATCCACATTTGTCTCGGTCTTAGGGACACGACCATAAATATATATATATATATATATATATATATATATATATATATATATATATATATATATATTGCTCAAAGGAAGGTCCATAAAGACATTGATGAGCGAGTTTGGGGTGGAGGAACTTGACTGGCCTGCACAGAGTCCTGACCTCAACTCGATAGAACACCTTTGCGATGAATTAGAGCGAAGCCAGGCCTTCTCATTCACATCAGTGCCTAACCTCACAAATGCGCTTCTGGAAGAATGGTCAAACTTTCCCATAGACACACTCCTAAACCTTGTGGACAGCCTTCTCAAAAGAGTTGAAGCTGTTATAGCTGCAAAAGGTGGGCCAATTCAATATTTAACCTGACGGATTAAGACTGGGATGCCATTAAAGGTCATGAACATGTAAAGGCAGGCGTCTCAATTCTTTTGGTAATATAGTGTGTATATATATATATATATATATATATATATATATATATATATATATATATATATATATTTATATACTGTATATATATTTAAATAAGTCTTACTTTACAGCATTTCTTCACACCTGCCTAAAATGTTTGCATATATATATATATATATATATATATATATATATATATATATATAGAGAGAGAGAGAGAGAGAGAGAGAGAGAGAGAGAGAGAGAGAGAGAGAGAGAGAGAGAGAGAGAGAGAGAGAGAGAGAGATCTCTATATATATAGATATATGTATCTATATATATACACAAAGGGAGGCACTAACATTTGGAGGCCTTCTTTTGATTTTAACACCTGCCTTTTAACTCATTTGTCCATAGCAAAGACATCACTACAGACACATTAACATCTGCTTTAACCACTTCAGCCCCGGAAGGATTTACCCCCTTCCTGACCAGAGCATTTTTTGCGATACGGCACTGCGTCGCTTTAACTGACAATTGCCCGGTCGTGCGACGTTGTACCCAAATAAAATTGACGTCCTTTTTTCCCCACAAATAGAGCTTTCTTTTGGTGGTATTTGATTACCTCTGCGGTTTTTATTTTTTATGCTATAAACAAAAAAAGAGCGACAATTTTGAAAAAAAAAGCAATATTTTTTACTTTTTGTTATAATAAATATCCCCCAAAGTGTATAAAAAAACAAATTTCTTCCACAGTTTAGGCCGATATGTATTCTATATATTTTTGGTAAAAATAAAAATCGCAATAAGCGTATATTGATTGGTTTGTACAAAAGTTATAACATCTACAAAATAGGGGAAAGATTTATGGCATTTTTATTATAATTTTTTTTTTACTAGTAATGGCGGTGATCTGTAATTTTTATCGGGACTGCGTCATTATGGCGGACAGATCAGAGACTTTTGACACTATTTTGGGACCATTGACATTTATACAGCGATCAAAGCTACAAATAGCCACTGATTACTGTATAAATGACACTGGCACGAAAGGGGTTAAACACTAGGGGGCGATTAAGGGGTTAGGTGTGTTCCCTGGATGTGTTCTAACTGTGGGGGGATGGGCTCACTACAACATGACAGAGATCACTGCTTCCGATGACAGGGAGCAGTAGATCTCTGTCATGTTGCTAGGCAGAACAGGGAAATGCCTTTTTTACATCTCCCCGTTCTGCCTCTCCTCGGTGCAATCGCGGGCTGCTGGAGAACATCGAGTACGCGGGACCCATGTGCACGCTCCCGCGGCGCATGTGCGCCTGCTAGGCGCAAATTCAAAGGGACGTACAGGTATGCCCTTTTGAAGTGAAACAGTGAAAAATTGGTAAAAAGATTTACCTACTCGCGCATATGGAAAATTAAATTGATTGAGGAGCAGCACGTTATAAATGAAGAAAATAAAGAAAAATAATTAGCTGTCTAATTACAAACTGCGCTCCTGTGCAAAATTACTCTATATAAACAACATAATGAAACCGTGAAAAATTGTGAAAAAATATATATATATCTGCCAACTGAATGTTAAATTATCATAGTGAAAGATACCAGGCAAAGGTTAAATTAATCAGATGTGCAAAATTCAAAAAGAAAATTCAAAATGCAAAAAGAAAGTCCACCATTTTTAACCAATGTGTACAACAAATTAGTGTTCAAAAATTAATGTTCAAAAAATAAATGTTCAAAAAAATATTTTGAAAACAGAGCTTCTGGGTGGGTAGAGCTTCTAGGCATATCTTCCTTGGGTACAGCAAAGCATCAAACAGCAGCATTCAATTGCCATCACCAGCCACACAGCCTACTCACCAGATGGAGGTGACTCCCATGACAGGAGTCAGATGCGCTTTGGGGTTAACCAACAAGGCTTCTCCCGATCACGCCTGGAACTCAGGCGTCTTGATCAGCGGTAAGGCTACTTGGATGCATGCGACCGGACTTCCCAGGGTAGGTCACAAAGACTCCCATTGTGAAGTAAGCCAAAATATTTATTTAAGCTAAAAACGGCTTAAAACCGCATGTACCCTCATGTGGGGAATGTGGTTTTAAGCCGTTTTTAGCTTAAATAAATATTTTGGCTTACTTCACTATGGGAGTTTCTTATTCATCTCTCCCCAACTTCAAACATTCACGGTCTTTGTGACCTACCCTGGGAAGTCCGGTCGCATGCATCCAAGTAGCCTTACCGCTGATCAAGACGCCTGAGTTCCAGCGCCTGAGCTCCAGCATCTGCACCTGGCCGTGATCGGGAGAAGCCTTGTTGGTTAACCCCAAAGCGCATCTGACTCCTGTCATGGGAGTCACCTCCATCTGGTGAGTAGGCTGTGTGGCTGGTGATGGCAATTGAATGCTGCTGTTTGATGCTTTGCTGTACCCAAGGAAGATATGCCTAGAAGCTCTACCCACCCAGAAGCTCTGTTTTCAAAATATTTTTTGAACATTTATTTTTTGAACATTAATTTTTGAACACTAATTTGTTGTACACATTGGTTAATAATGGTGGACTTTCTTTTTGAATTTGGAATTTTCTTTTTGAATTTTGCACATCTCATTAATTTAACCTTTGCCTGGTATCTTTCACTATGATAATTTAACATTCAGTTGGCAGATATATATATTTTTTCACAATTTTTCACATTTTTCATTATGTTGTTTATATAGAGTAATTTTGCACAGGAGTGCGGTTTGTAATTAGACAGCTAATTATTTTTCTTTAGGTATGCCCTTTTGCCTGCCCATACCATTCCGCCGATGTAAATCAGCGCGCGGTGGTCGGCAAGTGGTTAATTAGGCTAAACATCTCATAATGTTGACAGTGTGTTGGTCAAGTGTATATATTGTGGCATGCTGTGATTGATATTAATGTGCTTTAAAATAAACATGAAACTGTATGTAGACATATAAAATAAGAATTTATTTAAATGAGAAATTCATTTAGAGGCTTTCTAGTTAAGTTGATTTGTTAAAGAAATGTTTCCTATCCAATGGTAAAACTGTGATATACAGTGCCTTGAAAAAATATTCATACCCCTTGAAATTTTCCACATTTTGTCATGTTACAATCCAAAAACGTAAATGTATTTTATTGGGATTTTATGTGATAGACCAACACAAAGGCCCCTTTCACACGGACGTTGCTCAGCGGGGGATCGCTATCCCATAGGGATACATGTATGTCCGTTTTTCATCCGAAAACGGATGGATTGAAAAACGGACAAGTGTGGGGTACATTTGTATTCAGCCCCCAAGCATAGGCGTGCGCACGGGGTGTGCCAGGTGTGCCTGGGCACACCCTTATGTGTGTCCGGAGATCTGCTGTAAGATGCTGCAAAAGACTGTATAGGGAGCTGCCTGTGAGACAGTTTCCCATTGAGCAGTCAGGGAGGCATGTTAGAGCCACTTAGTGCTTTAAACTGTACTGTAATGTCACTGCTTGCAGATAGAAGCTATCAAAACTTGGGGCTGATGTCGGGGGTGGGCAGGACCAAACAGCTAGCCTATCAAACACACCGATGTCGAGGGCCGTGTATGTGGCTCCGCCCCATTTCTATCAGCTATTAAACACCAGCCAATAATTGGGCTGCTTAAGAAAGGGGGCGGAGCCATATAACGGAGCAACCCGCCCAGCCCCTATTGCTTTGGCTGGTATTTGATAGCTGATAGAAAGGGGCGGAGCCACATACATGGAGCGGCCCACCCAGACCCTATCCCATTGGCTTGTGTTTGATAGGCTAGCTGTTCGGTCCCACCCACCCCCGACATCAGGTTTGAGTTCTGACAGCTCCTCTCTGTAAGCAGTGACATTACATTACAGTGTAACGCACTGAGCGGCTCTTATGTGCCTAGCTGACTGCTCAAAGGGAAATTTCTCGTTTCCTAGATCAGTGCCAATCAGTGCCACCTATCATTGCCAACCAATGCCACCTATCAGTGCCGCCAATCAGTGCCACCTGTCAGTGCCAATCAGTGCCACACAGTGTCACCTGTCGGTTCCCATCGGTGCCACATGTCAGTGCCAATCAGTGCAACCTGTTAGTGCCAATCAGTGCCCACCAGTGCCACATGTCAGTGGCCATCAGTGCCCACCAGTGCCACCTGTCAGTGCCAACTATTGCTCATCAGTGCCACCTGTCAGTGCCAATCAGTGCCCACAAGTGCCACCTGTCAGTGCCCTCCAGTGCCCATCAGTGCCACCTGTCAGTGCCAACCAATGCCACCTATCAGAGACAATCTGTGCCACCTGTCAGTGCCAATCAGTGCTGCCAGTCAGTGCCAACCAATGCCACCTATTAGTGTAGCCAATTAGTGCCACCTGTCAGTGCCCATCAGTGCCACCGGTCAGTTTCAATCAGTGCCCACCAGTGCCACCTGTCAGTGCCCATCAGTGCCACGTGTCAGTGCCAATCAATGCCCACCAGTGCCACCTGTCAGTGCCAATCATTGCTCATCAGTGCCACCTGTCAGTGCCCACCAGTGCCAACTGTCAGTGCCCATCAGTGCCCACCAGTGCCACCTGTCAGTGTCAATCATTGCTCATCAGTGCCACCTGTCAGTGCCAATCAGTGCCCACCAGTGCCACCTGTCAGTGCTCATTAGTGCCACCTGTCAGTGCCAACCAATGCCACCTATCAGAGACAAGCCGTGCCACCTGTCAGTGCCAATCAGTGCTGCCAGTCAGTGCCAACCAATACCACCTATCAGTGCTTCCAATCAGTGCCACCTATCAGTGCTGCCTATCAGTGCCCATCAGTGCAGGCTATCAGTGCCCATCAGTGCTGCCTATCAGTACCCATCAGTTTTGCCTATCAGTACCCATCAGTTTTGCCTATCAGTGCCCATCAGTGCTGCCAATGAGTGCCCATCAGTGCTGCCTATCAGTGCCAACCAATGCCATAAATCAGTGCCCATCAGTGCTGCCTATCAATGCCCACCTGGGCTGCCAATCAGTGAAGCCTATCAGTGCCAACCAATGCCACCTATCAGTGCCAATCAGTGCTGCCTATCAGTGCCAAACAGTGCTTCCAATCAGTGCCAATCAGTGCTGCCTATCAGTGCTTCCGATCAGTGCCACTTATCAGTTCCCATCAGTGTTGCCTATCAGTGCTGCCTATCGGTGCAGCCTATCAGTGCCCATCAGTGCTGCCTATTAATGCCCATCAGTGCCACCTATCAGTGCTGCATATCAGTGCTGCCTATCAGTGCCAATCAGTGCTGCCAATTAGTGCCAATCAGTGCCACCTATCAGTGCCACTATGCAGTGCCTATCAGTGCTGCCAGTCAGTGCTGCCAAACAGTACCGCCTATCAGTGCCCATCAGTGCTGCCAATCAGTGCTGCCTATCAGTGTCCATGAGTGCTGGCAATCAGTGTCACCTATCAGTGCCAATCAGTGCTGGCTATCAGTTCTGCCTATCAGTACCTATGAGTTCTGCCTATCAGTGCTTCCAATCAGTGCCCATCAGTGCTCTGAGTGCAGGGATGGGCAGTTTAAGTCAGCAGCTAGGCACATTGTCCATGGGGGGCCGGCCTGGTGGGGCACAACTGAAATCCGTCTGTTTATTAATGCCACATGCCGATCTTTAGTATAAATAGGTAATCACCACACTACTATTTACAATAAACTACTGGAGGTAAATTAAAAAAGTGTCAGTAAAAGGCCCGCCACTAAGCACTGTTATGTGTCCCCACACCACAAAAAAAAAGTGCAGCGCTAACTTACTGATCAATAACTTAACAATAACTGTGGAATCCTCTAATGTATGGAAATCTCAATAAACATCAATATTAGCACAATACCGGTGATATGTAACGTCACATATAATACACATCAAAGTGAAAAAATAAATAAATAATTAAACTAAGAAAGTAGGGATGATGGAAACCCGTCCTATAGAAATTTGCCATACAGTTAACTACAAGTGCAATAATTCCAGTGATATGTGATTTCACATGTAATACACTTTAAAATGATAATAAGACATCTTTTTTTTTTTTTTTAACTTAGCAGCGATGGTGGAAACCCCTCTACAGATAATTGCAATACAAATTAACTTCAAGTGCAACAACTTTTTAGTTGGGAGGTTCACACCATTATAGCACTTTGTAATTTTTATTTTATTAGATTGTTACACTTAATTTTATATGTTTTAGTTACTATTATAATGTGAATTTTTGCGCTTGAAGTTAATTTTCCACCACCCTTGCTCAGTCCATGTCTTTATGGACCTTGCTTTGTGCACTGGTACGCAGTCATGTTGGAACAGGAAGGGGCCATCCCCAAACTGTTCCCACAAAGTTGGGAGCATGAAATTGTCCAAAATGTCTTGGTATGCTGATGTCTTAATGCCGCGTACACATGGCCGGACTTTGCATTGGTCTAAACTTTGTCGGCATTTCCGACTGAAAAATTTAAAACATGTTCTAAATCTAAGTCCGTCGAAAATGCCGACAGAAAATGTCCGATGGGGAATATCCGATGAAAAGCTCCCATCTGACTTTTTCTGCCGGAAAGTCCGACCGTGTGTACGCGGCATAAGAGTTTCCTTCACTGGAACTAAGGGGCCAAGCCCAACCCCTGAAAAACAACCCCACACCATAATCCCTCCTCCACCAAATGATTTGGACCAGTGCACAAAGCAAAGTCCATAAAGACATGGATGAGAGAGTTTGGGGTGGAGGAACTTGAATGGCCTTTACATTAAAGTGAAGACTGCGAGCCAAGCCTTCTCATCCAACATCAGTGCCTGGCCTCACAAATGCCCTTCTGGAAGAATGGTCAAACATTCCCATAGACGCACTCTTAAACCTTGTGGACAGTCTTCCCAGAAGAGTTGAAGCTGTTAAAGCTGTAAAGGGTGGGCCAACTCAATATCGAACCCTACGGAGTAAGACTGGGATGCCATTAAAGTTCATGTGTGTGTGTAAAGGCAGGTGTCCCAATACTTCTGGTAATACAGTGTATACGTGTATATATATATATATATATATATATATATATATTATATATATATATAATTATACGCATGTGTGTTTGAGCTTTGGGGTGCACACCCTAATGCAATAAGCTGCACACGCCTATGCCCCTGAGTCAATACTTTGTAGAACCATCTTTTGCTGCACTCACAGCTACAAGTCTTTTTTGGGGATGTCTCTATCAGCTTTGCACATCTAGATAGTGACATTTTTTCTCATTCTTCTTTGCAAAAAAGCTCAAGCTCTGTCAGATTGGATGGAGAGCGTCTGTGAACAGCAATTTTCAAGTCTTACCACAGATTCTCAATTGGATTTAGGTCTGGACTGAGCCATTCTAACACATGAATATGCTTTGATCTAAACCATTCCATTGTAGCTCTGGCTGTATGTTTAGGGTTGTTGTCCTGCTGGAAGGTGAACCTCCACCCCAGTCTCAAGTCTTTTGTAGACTCTAATGCCGTGTACACACAGGCAGACTTTTCAGCATCAAACGTCCAACGGTCTTTCCGACGGACTTTCGATGGAGTGACTTGCAAACGACCGGACTTGCACACACACAAACAGACTAAAGTCCATTCGAAAGTCCAGTCGTTTGAACATGATGACGTACAACCACACTAGAATAAGGAAATTCATTACCAGTAGCCAATAGCTGCCCTTCGTCTTTTGTCCGTCGGAGTAGCATACAGACGAATGGATTTTTAGATCGGACTCGAGTCCGTCGGAATGATTTGAAACATGTTCTACATCTAAAGTCCATCTGATTTTTGACAGAAAAAGTCAGCTGAAGAGCCGATGAAGCCCACACACGATCGGATTGTCAGACGGATTCGTTCCGTTGGACCAGTCCGGTCGAAAAGCCTTCCCGTGTGTACGTGGCATAACAGGTTTTCTTCTAATATTGCCCTTTATTTGGCTCCATCCATCTTCCCATCAACTCTGACCAGCTTCTCTGTCCCTGCTGAAGAAAAGCATCCCCACACAGCATGTTTCACATTGGGGATGGTGTGTTTAGGGTGATGTGCAGCGTTAGTTTTCTGCCACACATAGTGTTTTGCTTTTTAGGCCAAAAAGTTCCATTTTGGTCTCATCTGACCAGAGCACCTTCTTCCACATGTTTTCTGTGTCCCCCACATGGCTTCTCGCAAACTGCAAACGAAACTTCTTATGGCTTTCTTTCAACAATGGCTTTCTTCTTGCCACTCTTCCATAAAGGTCAGATTTGTGGAGTGCAGGACTAATAGTTGTCCTGTGGACAGATTCTCCCACCTGATCTGTGGATCTCTGCAGCTCCTCCAGAGTTACCATGGGCCTCTTGGCCTCTTCTCTGATTAATACTCTCCTTGCCCGGCCCATCAGTTTAGGTGGGTAGCCATGTATTGGTAGGTTTGCAGTTGTGCCATATGCTTTCCATTTTCAGATGATGGATTAAACAGTGGCAGCACAGTAGTGTAGTGATTAGCACTTGCACCTAGCAGCAATAGGGTTGCTGGTTCAAATCTCGACCATGACACCATCTGCCTGGAGTTTGCATGTTCTCCCTGTGCCTGCATGGGTTTCCTCCGGGTACCCTGGTTTCCTCCCACACTCCAAAGACATGCTGGTAGGTTAATTAGACCCTGCCTAAAAATTGGCCAAAAAAAATATGTGTATGTGTTTGTAAGCGCGTCGGGACCCTATGGGGTAAAGGACCATGCTATACTGCAGATGGACACCGGTTACAAAAAGCACCCTGAGGCGATTCAGTTTGCTTAGGTAGCACTATACAAGTCATTCATTCTGTGAGATGTTCAAGGCTTGGGATATTTTTTTATAATCTAGGCCTGCTTTAAACTTCTACACAACTTTATCCCTGACCTGTCTGGTGTTTTCTTTGGTATTCCTGGTGCTGTTTGTTCACTAAGGTTCGCTAACAAGCCTCTGAGGGCTTCACAGAACAGCTGTATTTATACTGAGATTAAATTACACACAGGTGGACTCTAATTACTAATTGGGTGACTTCTAAAGCCAATTGGTTCCACTAGATTTTAGTTAGGGGTATCAGAATAAAGGGGGCTCAATACAAATGCACGCCACACTTCACAATTATGTGCCACTTTGTGTTGGTCTTTTACATGAAATCCCAATAAAATACATTTACATTTTTGGTTGTAACATGACAAAATGTGGAAAATTTCAAGGGATATGAATACTTTTTCAAGGCACTGTAGTACAGAGCAACCTATCCCATAGAGCAAACACTGCCATGCTAAAATATTCCAAAAGTTCTTTTATTGGAAACGCCATCAACAAGAGGCCCCCTCCCTAACACACAAAACCAATTAAATCATGATCGCTATAATCTTCCCCCAAATAAATATTGGTTCACAAAAAAATGACAATATGTATTTAATATACAGAGTGGGGTCTGTTTAATCTCTTGGTGAATCCAGACCCAGGTCTGAAAATTAATAAAACATACAGTAAATATTACCATAAAAAAAAAAAAACATGATTGCATTAACATATTACTAGCTCAACATCTTGCTTCAATCTACTTAAAGAGAATGTCTACCATGTTTGTCTTATAGCAGTGAGCATTCTATATAGACACTGTCCGGTACCATTTCCCCTCAAATCATGCTCATGGTATTTGTCCATCTGTTGAGTGACAGCAAGAAAAGAAGTAGTGATGGCCCATCCTACAGTACCCCTGCTTTGTTACTGCCCTTGAGCCTCCATAAGGCCCCATTAACACTTGCGAATGGGGCCCTTTGTAAGTAGCTGGGGGGAGACCCAGTGAGGGTTCCCTGCAAGTAGCTGTGGGCTGGAAGCACCATTGAAAGCAATTTGTGGGCAATCGCATGTATTCACTTATGCAGCAATTGCTTGCAAATTATCAGCCCTGTATGCAGAGTCTGTGTCCAAGGAAGATCAGGTAATCGCTGCATGAGCAATTACATGGGATTGGCCATAAATAGCTGAGGGAGCTGTCAGCCTCCCATTCCTTTCAATGGGGCTTCTTGCCTGTAGCTAACTGTAGGGAACCCCCCACTGGGTCTCCCACAGCTAATTGCAAACAATCTAATTTACAAGTGTAAATGTGGCTTAAAGTGTTAATAAACCCACAACAGTAAAATCAGTCTATATATACAGTAAAGCATGCTTGTTATACTCACTGTGGAACGTAAGGGGTTAATCCTATGCATTGTGTAAAAAGGCTGTTTGATCCTCCCCTTCTTTTACTGTCCCCAAATCATCTGCTGATGGAACAGAGCCTTGGGGGCACTCTGCACATGCTCAGTTTGGTGTGTACATAGTTACATGGTTAGTCAGATTGAAAAAAGACATAAGTCCATCTAGTTCAACCAAAAAAAAAAAATTGTACAATCCCATATACACAATTCTTCACCCACAGTTGATCCAGAGAAAGGCAAAAAAACCCCAGCAAAGCATGATCCAATTTGCTACAGCAGGGGGAAAAAAATCCTTCCTGATCCCCGGAGAGGCCATCAGATTTTCCCTGGATCAACTTTACCTATAAATGTCAGTACCCAGTTATATTATGTGCATTTAGGAAAGTATCCAGGCCTTTTTTAAAGTAATCTACTGAGCTGGCCAGAACCACCTCTGGAGGGAGTCTATTCCACATTTTCACAGCTCTTACTGTGAAGAAACCTTTCCATATTTGGAGATGAAATATTTTTTCCTCTAGATGTTAAGAGTGCCCCCTTGTCCTCTGTGATGACCTTAAAGTGAATACCTGAACACCAAGTTCTCTATATTGACCACTTATATATTTGTACATGTTGATCATATCCCCTCTTAATCTCCTCTTCCCAAGAGAGAATAAATTCAGTTCCTCTAATCTGTCCCCATAGCTGAGCTCCTCCATGCCTCTTATCAGTTTGGTTGCCCTTCTCTGCACTTTCTCCAGTCCCCCCGATATCCCTTATGAGATCTGGTGCCCAAAACTGAACTGTATATTCCAGATGAGGTCTTACTAATGATTTATACAGGGGTAAAAATATATCTTGCTCTCTGGAGTCCATACCTCTCCTAATACAAGAAAGGACTTTGCTCGCTTTGGAAACTGCAGCTTGGCATTGCATGCTATTATTGCTCTTGTGATCTACCAAAACCCCCATATCCTTCTCCACTATGGATTCCCCCAGTTGTACTCCCCCTAGTATGTATGACACATGCATATTCTTAGCCCCCAAGTGCATAACTTTACATTTATCAACATTAGTTACCCAATTAGACAGTGCATTGAGGTCAGCTTGTAAATTGGAGACATCCTGTAAGGACGTTATTCCACTGCATAGCTTGGTGTCATCTGTAAAGACAGAAATGGTACTTTGAAACCCAGACCCTATATCATTTATAAAATTATTAAAAAGTAAGGGTCCCAACACTGAACCTTGGGGTACACCCAGTGGCGTAGTGTGGGTTGTCAGCACCCGGGCAAGGCAAGTAATTTACGCCCCCTAACCTGCGACTTTGAGCACTCCCCGAGTCCCTTCAAATACAATAGTACTGACCTACCTGATTCCTATACTGACCACTACACTAACCTACTTTATTTCAACACTGACCAATTTGATTCCTTTACTGACCATTACACACTACACTGACCACTATACTATACTTTCCACTACACTGAGAACTACACTGACCACTATACCACTATACCACACTGACCACTATACTATACTAAGAAAGAGGTTTTGCCTGGATCAACCACCAATGAAAAATAATCTAAAGTATTTAATAAGATCAGATATTCATCCAAAGAAATAGGTTGGATGCAGTTTGGGTTGCCTTGTAAAGCATACAAAACAACAAGGAAAAAGAGATTCCCCCAAAGAAGGCAATTACCCAAACACAATCTGCCAAAAAAACAATATATTTATTGAGCTACAAAACACCACACAAAAGTACAAAAATTGGGCAAAATAGGGAGAATGTCAAATGACCATATTAAAATTGATAACGTTATCATTAAAAACAACGGAGCCGCGGCCAAACATACCCCATACACACACCAATCACAGCAGCAGATTCCTACTATATTGGCCAGTATCGTATGAAATAAGTCCTCAGATCAATCCAAGTGTGGATAGTATGGCGGTGTGAGGGTAAGGGTGGATGAATGGATGTTTGATTGTAATTAATGCAACGAATTCAACACAGCATAGACACAGCTTAGAGATTTATAACAGTCCGGGAGCTAGACCCATAGCATGGGTAAGATGACAGCAGTGACCGGCAATAACTACTGGAGGTGGTTGTAACCCAGGACATACAAGCAGAGCAGTTGTATTAATGGAAAGCAATAGGGGGAGCAGGCACGACTCAGGCTGTATTATAAATATAAATTGGAGTGATACTTCTCTCACCAAGTGGATCAGCGGCTCATGAAGTCGTAAGCTCTACCCCAGATGATAGCTTGTAGATGTCACTTTAAATATAAGAGAGGGACATTGAGGCCAATATATGGTCCTCAGGGACTTTTAACGGTGCTTGAGTCAGGTAATGTATCCAACATATCATAAAAACATATTTTATTAAACAATCTTATAAAAGGAAACAGACATAATCAAGGACAATATACAATATAAAAGAAGGGAGGGGGGGTGGGGGAAACAAGGTAACCCTTTGATTTACAAATTAATACCACTTTCTCAACATGTTTCGCTTGCATAAGCTTCTTCAGGAGATATATTCGTGATATTAAGATCAACTATAAGAAATAGAAAGAATATCCATAAATCATACATATACATATCTGCTTATACCTCATGAAATCATAATGTTAGAGTATAAACAATATACAAAATAAATCTGGTAATTAGATCTACATCTGTGTAAGACATTATATATATATACAAACAAAAAAAAAAAAAAAAGGAGGGGGGGGGGGGGGGAGGGGAGGAAAAAAGGAAAAAAGGGAAAAGGGAAGGGAGCGGGATTTTTTGCATTATCATCATTCAGCTCAAAGGAGCTTACCTGTAGAAAGAAGTCTACAAATCACATGGACATTGTGTAATGGCAAAATGCTTCCTCCTTGATTCTCGCCTCACTAGGGAGGCATGCAGAGAGAGATAAAAATCTTTGAATATAAGCTCCTCTTTGGAAGAGAAAAAAAGGAAGAAAATGGAAGAAAGTAAGTCTAGGTGGTTTAAATGAATAACGGTGATACTTCTATGTAAATATAAACTAATTTCAATCCAAAAATACCTCAATAGAATCAATTCAGGATAAAAAGAAAAATACATCCAAAAGATGGTAGATTGCAAAATTGCTAACCGATGTAGAGAGATGGTTCTAAAAATGCAGTAGAATAGCAGACGTAGAGGGGGCGGTATACGTCCATCCACAGCTGTTGGCTAAGCTGGACCTGGAGGTATTGCTGCAAACTGACCACAAAAGAACCTAAACAATGTATATATAAAGAGAGATATATAGGGAAGGTATCTCTGAGTAGCATCAATATTTAAAAGTGCATATTGAATGTAGAAAGCAAATAAACCTAGACTTACTGATTCTTATTGAACTAGGGTAGCCCGTCCGGGAGATATCTCTGCCCCATGTGTCAAACAGGAACTGACAGAGATTGGCGGGGAATAAAGCCCCGCTTTTAAAACCCTCCAGCGTGACGACGTCTGACTCGTCGCCACGCTGCAGACACAAAAGAGACGCTCGGGCATGCGCACACCTCCGCCGCCCATACATGAAGTTGCGTAAGTGACGTCAAGTACTGGCAAATAGGTTCGCGGCCATCTTTGAAGATCCTACGTCTTAAATCTGGTAGTAAGGAGGCTCGCAAGACTCAAAAGGGAAGGGGGCAGCAATAAGGTTATATTGTAATCGATAAATGCAATTGAGTTGGAGATCACTACACTGACGTGGCTACTGAGTAACCAAAAATTGGGCATTTTGTAGGGATGATCGGAATTTAAAGAAGCCCTCAAAACATACTGTCACTGATTAAATAAATTAATCTTTTAATACCGTTTGCACGGATCAATCTGAGGTATAAAGAAAACCGCCGCGCGAGACGTCTAAAAAAAGGGGCAACCGAGCAATCAAGACATTGATTAGGAAATGAATGATCAGGTGCCCGGGGTGCCCGTACATGCCAAATAGTGTGGAGGGAGAAAATCAAGGAAGAAGCATGAGCTCCTGCCACATTTTAAATCAATAATATTAATATTAATAATTAGGTTGGATAAACCATCAAATAATATATGTTATATATAATGCAAAAAAAAAAAAAAAAAGAGAAAATTTATTGTAATAAATAAAAAGAAATTATAAAAAAGGTTTGTAACTCAAGGTGTCATTTAGGCCTGGATGTTTTAGAGCATTGAGAGTAACAATCCATTTGGTTTCACGTTGTAGCAGAATTTTATCATAATTACCCCCTCTTTCATTTGGGGGAACGTGTTCCAAAGCATAAAAGTGCATCAGATGATCGTTAAATTGATGATGGAGGCCCATATGTCGACTTATAGGGGTCTCCATCCTCTTCTTACACACTAGGGAAACATGGTCTCTAATCCTATGGAAAAAGGGGCGTTTGGTTTTACCCACATAGTATGCGTTGCATTCGCATATCATTATATAGACAACGCCTATGGACTGACATGTAGCCAAGAACTTGGGATTATATAACTGACCATTAGGAAGGATAATATTACGAGAAGAAAAAATGTATCTGCAAAAGTCACATTTATGGCAGGGTCTAGTGCCTTTGTTTTTAATCTGCGTTGTAGATGGTGGAACATAGTGACTGTGAACCAAATGGTCTTTGATTGACCGGGATCTACGAAAGGTGATCTCAGGGTATTCTTTAAGGTGTTTAGATACCCTAGGATCACCCATCAGCAAATACCAGTGTTTTTGCAGCAACTCCCGCATTTGTCGATGCTGACCAGAGAAGGTGGTGATCATTCTAAGGCCAGATGTTGATTTTGATTTTGTCGGCCTATAGATTAGTTGGTGACGTTGGTTTCTTTTTGCTCTCAAATAGGCTCTTTTTAAACATTTGTTGCTATATCCCCTTGCTCTAAGGCGTTCCCTCAATGCTCTGGCTTCGGACTCAAAATGAGTGTTTTCGCTGCAATTTCTCCTTAGTCTCAAGTACTGTCCGTAGGGGACATTGTCAATAAGTGGTTGGGGATGGGAGCTGGCCGCATGCAGGAGTGAATTTCCTGCAGACGCCTTGCGGAAGAGGGTAGTTCCAATCGATCTGTCTGGATTAATGAAAAGGGTAACATCCAAGAATGTTAAGGTCGTTTGGCTTGCTTCCATGGTAAAAGTTAGATTATAGGGATTAGTTTTTAAGCTCTCAAAAAAAGATGAAAGGTCCTCTCTACTTCCTGTCCAAATTAGGAAAACATCATCAATATATCGTTTCCATATTGATATGTTTTTCGTCAGATGTTCCAAATCTTCCCTAAAGAAAAGGTTCTGCTCCCACTCCCCCAGGTACAGGTTCGCATAAGTGGGGGCACATCTGGTCCCCATAGCGACACCCTGCACCTGGAGGTAGTGGGAGCGAGCAAACAGAAAAATGTTATTCATGAGAATAAACCTCAGAAGATCCAAAATAAAACAACCGTATGTCTTAGGTACATCTCCATCACGAGAAATGAAGCCCTCTACAACTGCCACCCCCAGATCATGGGGGATGGAGTTGTAGAGGGCCTCCACGTCCAGAGCGACAAGCCAAGCTCCCTCCGGGATGGTCAGCCCATCTAAAACCCTCAATAATTCACTGGTGTCTTGTAGATAGAATGTCAATCCCTCCACATGTGGTCTAAGAAATTCATCTATTAATTGACTGGCATTTTCCGTAAGGGATCCGTTTCCGGACACGATCGGTCTGCCAGGGGGGTTGTTTATATCCTTGTGAACTTTGGGGAGGGCATACAGTGTGGGGATCCGGGGGCAAGACACATTCAGGAACTCCCATGTAGATTTGGTAATTAGGGCCCTATTGTATGCGGTACCGATCAACTTTTTGTAACAATGAATCATATTGGTGACATGTGTCTCTGAGACTTTCCTGTACCAGTCTCGATTTTGTAAGAGACGCAAAATCATTGATTCATATTGTTCTGTTGTCATCACTACTAAATTGCCTCCTTTATCTGATGGTTTAATCACCAGACGAGAGTCCAACTGCAGTGATTTTAAAGCCTGTTTTTGTTTGTCGGTAAGATTGGATCGTTTTGTGCCCTTCCATTTAGTCTTACCGATATCTTCGGTGACTTGATGGACAAAAGCCCATACATTGGCATTACTTTGTGGTGTAGGGAAAGTTCTAGATTTGGGTTTGTATTCCTTGGGGATGTAGGGGACGACCGGATAGGAAGTACTAGGCCCATAATCAAGAGACCCATCCTGTTCAAGAGTCTGGGCCTCCATCAGATCAATTTCATCTATATGACCCTCATTCCAAAGCTCCATAAGCTCTTCCATTGCTCTAATTTCATTCAGTGTGATGTTTTCCACTGTGGATTGAGGAGGTGTTATATTGGATTGTGCGGATTTATCAAAAATAATGCGAAGCATAAGCTTGCGAGCAAACAAATTGAGATCTTTGATAAGTTCAAAATGATCAACTCTCTGTGTCGGACAGAAGGTCAGCCCTAATTCCAAGACAGAGAGTTGATCATCACTCAAGGGAATAGAAGATAAATTTATTATCTCAAAGTTTTGGCCTGTTTTGGGAGACCCTCCATGGTGGTCAGCTTTTTGGATTCGTGTACCGGTTGTGTGAAGATCGGAGCCGGGCGAAAATCCGTCTGATTGGAATCGTGCGTGTGATTGGTGGGGGGTACTAGAGTGGGGGATAGTGAAGTGCTCAATTGAGTGTTGACTGTAGTGTCCCGATGTGTTAGTGCGTGTGAAGTGTTGATTTTGGCGGTGGTAGCTCTCATATGAATTGGAGTGCGATTCGTGTTGGGGTGTCTCTTACTTGACCCGGTAGGTGCGTGAGTGTTACCGTCAGTGCGTGTTCTGGAAGATCCAGAGTCCCTGGAAGATGCTGGTGCCTGTGAAGAAATGGAAGAAATGGAGGATGTGTCAGAATCGTTTGCTTCAGAGGGAGCGTCTCCCGAATTTCGCATATTAGTCCTTTGTTTCTTATTTTTTCTGGTTTGAGTCCAGATATAAGCCTGATTGCTATCATATGACACCTTATCTCTCAGGAATTTCTTTTCTTTAGTCTTTAAGATTTCAATTACGTAGGTCTCTATGTGCGTTTTAAGGGTTCCCTCACGGTTAGAGAAGAGGTCATTAGAAACAATCAGGCTATTTTCAGCATATAGTTTTTCTATTTCCCTGTCTAGAGAAGCCAATTCTTCATCATAGTAACCACATAGCAGTTCCATCATTCTCATAGAGCATGATTGGAGATTGGTCTCCCAATTTGTTCTAAAAGATGTTTCTAATTTGCTCACAGTAGGAAAAATCTGGATTCTCAATCCCCAAGGGGCAATTTGGTCTTCCAGATATTTGGAGAAATACCATTTATTCCAAAAAACTCTTGCCTTCTTCTCCAGCATTCGCTGGAGACGAAGAAAAAAGCGATCCATAGATAAACCACCTCCTGTGGCATTTTGGGATCTATGGATCTGGTCCATAAAACCCGTAAATGCATTGCCACAGTGGTGAGCCATTTTGAAAACCCAGAGAAAACAAACAAATAATCCAAAAAATCAAAACAATCAAAAACAATAATAATTAAATAAAGAATTCTAAATTTATCAGTCAATATGTTAATGATCAAGAAATTCCTCAAATTCCTAGGAGTGAGAAGGTGGGTAACACCTCAGAATACGATTTACAGAGAAATTACGGAAAGAGAGGAAAATTCAATAGCACCACATCCCAAAAATTCACTTTAAATATAAGAGAGGGACATTGAGGCCAATATATGGTCCTCAGGGACTTTTAACGGTGCTTGAGTCAGGTAATGTATCCAACATATCATAAAAACATATTTTATTAAACAATCTTATAAAAGGAAACAGACATAATCAAGGACAATATACAATATAAAAGAAGGGAGGGGGGGTGGGGGAAACAAGGTAACCCTTTGATTTACAAATTAATACCACTTTCTCAACATGTTTCGCTTGCATAAGCTTCTTCAGGAGATATATTCGTGATATTAAGATCAACTATAAGAAATAGAAAGAATATCCATAAATCATACATATACATATCTGCTTATACCTCATGAAATCATAATGTTAGAGTATAAACAATATACAAAATAAATCTGGTAATTAGATCTACATCTGTGTAAGACATTATATATATATACAAACAAAAAAAAAAAAAAAAAAGGAGGGGGGGGGGGAGGGGAGGAAAAAAGGAAAAAAGGGAAAAGGGAAGGGAGCGGGTTTTTTTGCATTATCATCATTCAGCTCAAAGGAGCTTACCTGTAGAAAGAAGTCTACAAATCACATGGACATTGTGTAATGGCAAAATGCTTCCTCCTTGATTCTCGCCTCACTAGGGAGGCATGCAGAGAGAGATAAAAATCTTTGAATATAAGCTCCTCTTTGGAAGAGAAAAAAAGGAAGAAAATGGAAGAAAGTAAGTCTAGGTGGTTTAAATGAATAACGGTGATACTTCTATGTAAATATAAACTAATTTCAATCCAAAAATACCTCAATAGAATCAATTCAGGATAAAAAGAAAAATACATCCAAAAGATGGTAGATTGCAAAATTGCTAACCGATGTAGAGAGATGGTTCTAAAAATGCAGTAGAATAGCAGACGTAGAGGGGGCGGTATACGTCCATCCACAGCTGTTGGCTAAGCTGGACCTGGAGGTATTGCTGCAAACTGACCACAAAAGAACCTAAACAATGTATATATAAAGAGAGATATATAGGGAAGGTATCTCTGAGTAGCATCAATATTTAAAAGTGCATATTGAATGTAGAAAGCAAATAAACCTAGACTTACTGATTCTTATTGAACTAGGGTAGCCCGTCCGGGAGATATCTCTGCCCCATGTGTCAAACAGGAACTGACAGAGATTGGCGGGGAATAAAGCCCCGCTTTTAAAACCCTCCAGCGTGACGACGTCTGACTCGTCGCCACGCTGCGGACACAAAAGAGACGCTCGCGCATGCGCACACCTCCGCCGCCCATACATGAAGTCGCGTAAGTGACGTCAAGTACTGGCAAATAGGTTCGCGGCCATCTTTGAAGATCCTACGTCTTAAATCTGGTAGTAAGGAGGCTCGCAAGACTCAAAAGGGAAGGGGGCAGCAATAAGGTTATATTGTAATCGATAAATGCAATTGAGTTGGAGATCACTACACTGACGTGGCTACTGAGTAACCAAAAATTGGGCATTTTGTAGGGATGATCGGAATTTAAAGAAGCCCTCAAAACATACTGTCACTGATTAAATAAATTAATCTTTTAATACCGTTTGCACGGATCAATCTGAGGTATAAAGAAAACCGCCGCGCGAGACGTCTAAAAAAAGGGGCAACCGAGCAATCAAGACATTGATTAGGAAATGAATGATCAGGTGCCCGGGGTGCCCGTACATGCCAAATAGTGTGGAGGGAGAAAATCAAGGAAGAAGCATGAGCTCCTGCCACATTTTAAATCAATAATATTAATATTAATAATTAGGTTGGATAAACCATCAAATAATATATGTTATATATAATGCAAAAAAAAAAATAAAAAAAAAAAAAAAGAGAAAATTTATTGTAATAAATAAAAAGAAATTATAAAAAAGGTTTGTAACTCAAGGTGTCATTTAGGCCTGGATGTTTTAGAGCATTGAGAGTAACAATCCATTTGGTTTCACGTTGTAGCAGAATTTTATCATAATTACCCCCTCTTTCATTTGGGGGAACGTGTTCCAAAGCATAAAAGTGCATCAGATGATCGTTAAATTGATGATGGAGGCCCATATGTCGACTTATAGGGGTCTCCATCCTCTTCTTACACACTAGGGAAACATGGTCTCTAATCCTATGGAAAAAGGGGCGTTTGGTTTTACCCACATAGTATGCGTTGCATTCGCATATCATTATATAGACAACGCCTATGGACTGACATGTAGCCAAGAACTTGGGATTATATAACTGACCATTAGGAAGGATAATATTACGAGATGAAAAAATGTATCTGCAAAAGTCACATTTATGGCAGGGTCTAGTGCCTTTGTTTTTAATCTGCGTTGTAGATGGTGGAACATAGTGACTGTGAACCAAATGGTCTTTGATTGACCGGGATCTACGAAAGGTGATCTCAGGGTATTCTTTAAGGTGTTTAGATACCCTAGGATCACCCATCAGCAAATACCAGTGTTTTTGCAGCAACTCCCGCATTTGTCGATGCTGACCAGAGAAGGTGGTGATCATTCTAAGGCCAGATGTTGATTTTGATTTTGTCGGCCTATAGATTAGTTGGTGACGTTGGTTTCTTTTTGCTCTCAAATAGGCTCTTTTTAAACATTTGTTGCTATATCCCCTTGCTCTAAGGCGTTCCCTCAATGCTCTGGCTTCGGACTCAAAATGAGTGTTTTCGCTGCAATTTCTCCTTAGTCTCAAGTACTGTCCGTAGGGGACATTGTCAATAAGTGGTTGGGGATGGGAGCTGGCCGCATGCAGGAGTGAATTTCCTGCAGACGCCTTGCGGAAGAGGGTAGTTCCAATCGATCTGTCTGGATTAATGAAAAGGGTAACATCCAAGAATGTTAAGGTCGTTTGGCTTGCTTCCATGGTAAAAGTTAGATTATAGGGATTAGTTTTTAAGCTCTCAAAAAAAGATGAAAGGTCCTCTCTACTTCCTGTCCAAATTAGGAAAACATCATCAATATATCGTTTCCATATTGATATGTTTTTCGTCAGATGTTCCAAATCTTCCCTAAAGAAAAGGTTCTGCTCCCACTCCCCCAGGTACAGGTTCGCATAAGTGGGGGCACATCTGGTCCCCATAGCGACACCCTGCACCTGGAGGTAGTGGGAGCGAGCAAACAGAAAAATGTTATTCATGAGAATAAACCTCAGAAGATCCAAAATAAAACAAACGTATGTCTTAGGTACATCTCCATCACGAGAAATGAAGCCCTCTACAACTGCCACCCCCAGATCATGGGGGATGGAGTTGTAGAGGGCCTCCACGTCCAGAGCGACAAGCCAAGCTCCCTCCGGGATGGTCAGCCCATCTAAAACCCTCAATAATTCACTGGTGTCTTGTAGATAGGATGTCAATCCCTCCACATGTGGTCTAAGAAATTCATCTATTAATTGACTGGCATTTTCCGTAAGGGATCCGTTTCCGGACACGATCGGTCTGCCAGGGGGGTTGTTTATATCCTTGTGAACTTTGGGGAGGGCATACAGTGTGGGGATCCGGGGGCAAGACACATTCAGGAACTCCCATGTAGATTTGGTAATTAGGGCCCTATTGTATGCGGTACCGATCAACTTTTTGTAACAATGAATCATATTGGTGACATGTGTCTCTGAGACTTTCCTGTACCAGTCTCGATTTTGTAAGAGACGCAAAATCATTGATTCATATTGTTCTGTTGTCATCACTACTAAATTGCCTCCTTTATCTGATGGTTTAATCACCAGACGAGAGTCCAACTGCAGTGATTTTAAAGCCTGTTTTTGTTTGTCGGTAAGATTGGATCGTTTTGTGCCCTTCCATTTAGTCTTACCGATATCTTCGGTGACTTGATGGACAAAAGCCCATACATTGGCATTACTTTGTGGTGTAGGGAAAGTTCTAGATTTGGGTTTGTATTCCTTGGGGATGTAGGGGACGACCGGATAGGAAGTACTAGGCCCATAATCAAGAGACCCATCCTGTTCAAGAGTCTGGGCCTCCATCAGATCAATTTCATCTATATGACCCTCATTCCAAAGCTCCATAAGCTCTTCCATTGCTCTAATTTCATTCAGTGTGATGTTTTCCACTGTGGATTGAGGAGGTGTTATATTGGATTGTGCGGATTTATCAAAAATAATGCGAAGCATAAGCTTGCGAGCAAACAAATTGAGATCTTTGATAAGTTCAAAATGATCAACTCTCTGTGTCGGACAGAAGGTCAGCCCTAATTCCAAGACAGAGAGTTGATCATCACTCAAGGGAATAGAAGATAAATTTATTATCTCAAAGTTTTGGCCTGTTTTGGGAGACCCTCCATGGTGGTCAGCTTTTTGGATTCGTGTACCGGTTGTGTGAAGATCGGAGCCGGGCGAAAATCCGTCTGATTGGAATCGTGCGTGTGATTGGTGGGGGGTACTAGAGTGGGGGATAGTGAAGTGCTCAATTGAGTGTTGACTGTAGTGTCCCGATGTGTTAGTGCGTGTGAAGTGTTGATTTTGGCGGTGGTAGCTCTCGTATGAATTGGAGTGCGATTCGTGTTGGGGTGTCTCTTACTTGACCCGGTAGGTGCGTGAGTGTTACCGTCAGTGCGTGTTCTGGAAGATCCAGAGTCCCTGGAAGATGCTGGTGCCTGTGAAGAAATGGAAGAAATGGAGGATGTGTCAGAATCGTTTGCTTCAGAGGGAGCGTCTCCCGAATTTCGCATATTAGTCCTTTGTTTCTTATTTTTTCTGGTTTGAGTCCAGATATAAGCCTGATTGCTATCATATGACACCTTATCTCTCAGGAATTTCTTTTCTTTAGTCTTTAAGATTTCAATTACGTAGGTCTCTATGTGCGTTTTAAGGGTTCCCTCACGGTTAGAGAAGAGGTCATTAGAAACAATCAGGCTATTTTCAGCATATAGTTTTTCTATTTCCCTGTCTAGAGAAGCCAATTCTTCATCATAGTAACCACATAGCAGTTCCATCATTCTCATAGAGCATGATTGGAGATTGGTCTCCCAATTTGTTCTAAAAGATGTTTCTAATTTGCTCACAGTAGGAAAAATCTGGATTCTCAATCCCCAAGGGGCAATTTGGTCTTCCAGATATTTGGAGAAATACCATTTATTCCAAAAAACTCTTGCCTTCTTCTCCAGCATTCGCTGGAGACGAAGAAAAAAGCGATCCATAGATAAACCACCTCCTGTGGCATTTTGGGATCTATGGATCTGGTCCATAAAACCCGTAAATGCATTGCCACAGTGGTGAGCCATTTTGAAAACCCAGAGAAAACAAACAAATAATCCAAAAAATCAAAACAATCAAAAACAATAATAATTAAATAAAGAATTCTAAATTTATCAGTCAATATGTTAATGATCAAGAAATTCCTCAAATTCCTAGGAGTGAGAAGGTGGGTAACACCTCAGAATACGATTTACAGAGAAATTACGGAAAGAGAGGAAAATTCAATAGCACCACATCCCAAAAATTCACTTTAAATATAAGAGAGGGACATTGAGGCCAATATATGGTCCTCAGGGACTTTTAACGGTGCTTGAGTCAGGTAATGTATCCAACATATCATAAAAACATATTTTATTAAACAATCTTATAAAAGGAAACAGACATAATCAAGGACAATATACAATATAAAAGAAGGGAGGGGGGGTGGGGGAAACAAGGTAACCCTTTGATTTACAAATTAATACCACTTTCTCAACATGTTTCGCTTGCATAAGCTTCTTCAGGAGATATATTCGTGATATTAAGATCAACTATAAGAAATAGAAAGAATATCCATAAATCATACATATACATATCTGCTTATACCTCATGAAATCATAATGTTAGAGTATAAACAATATACAAAATAAATCTGGTAATTAGATCTACATCTGTGTAAGACATTATATATATATACAAACAAAAACAAAAAAAAACAAAAAAAAAAAAAAACAAAAAAAAAAGGAGGGGGGGGGGGGAGGGGAGGAAAAAAGGAAAAAAGGGAAAAGGGAAGGGAGCGGGATTTTTTGCATTATCATCATTCAGCTCAAAGGAGCTTACCTGTAGAAAGAAGTCTACAAATCACATGGACATTGTGTAATGGCAAAATGCTTCCTCCTTGATTCTCGCCTCACTAGGGAGGCATGCAGAGAGAGATAAAAATCTTTGAATATAAGCTCCTCTTTGGAAGAGAAAAAAAGGAAGAAAATGGAAGAAAGTAAGTCTAGGTGGTTTAAATGAATAACGGTGATACTTCTATGTAAATATAAACTAATTTCAATCCAAAAATACCTCAATAGAATCAATTCAGGATAAAAAGAAAAATACATCCAAAAGATGGTAGATTGCAAAATTGCTAACCGATGTAGAGAGATGGTTCTAAAAATGCAGTAGAATAGCAGACGTAGAGGGGGCGGTATACGTCCATCCACAGCTGTTGGCTAAGCTGGACCTGGAGGTATTGCTGCAAACTGACCACAAAAGAACCTAAACAATGTATATATAAAGAGAGATATATAGGGAAGGTATCTCTGAGTAGCATCAATATTTAAAAGTGCATATTGAATGTAGAAAGCAAATAAACCTAGACTTACTGATTCTTATTGAACTAGGGTAGCCCGTCCGGGAGATATCTCTGCCCCATGTCTCAAACAGGAACTGACAGAGATTGGCGGGGAATAAAGCCCCGCTTTTAAAACCCTCCAGCGTGACGACGTCTGACTCGTCGCCACGCTGCGGACACAAAAGAGACGCTCGCGCATGCGCACACCTCCGCCGCCCATACATGAAGTCGCGTAAGTGACGTCAAGTACTGGCAAATAGGTTCGCGGCCATCTTTGAAGATCCTACGTCTTAAATCTGGTAGTAAGGAGGCTCGCAAGACTCAAAAGGGAAGGGGGCAGCAATAAGGTTATATTGTAATCGATAAATGCAATTGAGTTGGAGATCACTACACTGACGTGGCTACTGAGTAACCAAAAATTGGGCATTTTGTAGGGATGATCGGAATTTAAAGAAGCCCTCAAAACATACTGTCACTGATTAAATAAATTAATCTTTTAATACCGTTTGCACGGATCAATCTGAGGTATAAAGAAAACCGCCGCGCGAGACGTCTAAAAAAAGGGGCAACCGAGCAATCAAGACATTGATTAGGAAATGAATGATCAGGTGCCCGGGGTGCCCGTACATGCCAAATAGTGTGGAGGGAGAAAATCAAGGAAGAAGCATGAGCTCCTGCCACATTTTAAATCAATAATATTAATATTAATAATTAGGTTGGATAAACCATCAAATAATATATGTTATATATAATGCAAAGAAAAAAAAAAGAGAAAATTTATTGTAATAAATAAAAAGAAATTATAAAAAAGGTTTGTAACTCAAGGTGTCATTTAGGCCTGGATGTTTTAGAGCATTGAGAGTAACAATCCATTTGGTTTCACGTTGTAGCAGAATTTTATCATAATTACCCCCTCTTTCATTTGGGGGAACGTGTTCCAAAGCATAAAAGTGCATCAGATGATCGTTAAATTGATGATGGAGGCCCATATGTCGACTTATAGGGGTCTCCATCCTCTTCTTACACACTAGGGAAACATGGTCTCTAATCCTATGGAAAAAGGGGCGTTTGGTTTTACCCACATAGTATGCGTTGCATTCGCATATCATTATATAGACAACGCCTATGGACTGACATGTAGCCAAGAACTTGGGATTATATAACTGACCATTAGGAAGGATAATATTACGAGATGAAAAAATGTATCTGCAAAAGTCACATTTATGGCAGGGTCTAGTGCCTTTGTTTTTAATCTGCGTTGTAAATGGTGGAACATAGTGACTGTGAACCAAATGGTCTTTGATTGACCGGGATCTACGAAAGGTGATCTCAGGGTATTCTTTAAGGTGTTTAGATACCCTAGGATCACCCATCAGCAAATACCAGTGTTTTTGCAGCAACTCCCGCATTTGTCGATGCTGACCAGAGAAGGTGGTGATCATTCTAAGGCCAGATGTTGATTTTGATTTTGTCGGCCTATAGATTAGTTGGTGACGTTGGTTTCTTTTTGCTCTCAAATAGGCTCTTTTTAAACATTTGTTGCTATATCCCCTTGCTCGAAGGCGTTCCCTCAATGCTCTGGCTTCGGACTCAAAATGAGTGTTTTCGCTGCAATTTCTCCTTAGTCTCAAGTACTGTCCGTAGGGGACATTGTCAATAAGTGGTTGGGGATGGGAGCTGGCCGCATGCAGGAGTGAATTTCCTGCAGACGCCTTGCGGAAGAGGGTAGTTCCAATCGATCTGTCTGGATTAATGAAAAGGGTAACATCCAAGAATGTTAAGGTCGTTTGGCTTGCTTCCATGGTAAAAGTTAGATTATAGGGATTAGTTTTTAAGCTCTCAAAAAAAGATGAAAGGTCCTCTCTACTTCCTGTCCAAATTAGGAAAACATCATCAATATATCGTTTCCATATTGATATGTTTTTCGTCAGATGTTCCAAATCTTCCCTAAAGAAAAGGTTCTGCTCCCACTCCCCCAGGTACAGGTTCGCATAAGTGGGGGCACATCTGGTCCCCATAGCGACACCCTGCACCTGGAGGTAGTGGGAGCGAGCAAACAGAAAAATGTTATTCATGAGAATAAACCTCAGAAGATCCAAAATAAAACAACCGTATGTCTTAGGTACATCTCCATCACGAGAAATGAAGCCCTCTACAACTGCCACCCCCAGATCATGGGGGATGGAGTTGTAGAGGGCCTCCACGTCCAGAGCGACAAGCCAAGCTCCCTCCGGGATGGTCAGCCCATCTAAAACCCTCAATAATTCACTGGTGTCTTGTAGATAGGATGTCAATCCCTCCACATGTGGTCTAAGAAATTCATCTATTAATTGACTGGCATTTTCCGTAAGGGATCCGTTTCCGGACACGATCGGTCTGCCAGGGGGGTTGTTTATATCCTTGTGAACTTTGGGGAGGGCATACAGTGTGGGGATCCGGGGGCAAGACACATTCAGGAACTCCCATGTAGATTTGGTAATTAGGGCCCTATTGTATGCGGTACCGATCAACTTTTTGTAACAATGAATCATATTGGTGACATGTGTCTCTGAGACTTTCCTGTACCAGACTCGATTTTGTAAGAGACGCAAAATCATTGATTCATATTGTTCTGTTGTCATCACTACTAAATTGCCTCCTTTTTCTGATGGTTTAATCACCAGACGAGAGTCCAACTGCAGTGATTTTAAAGCCTGTTTTTGTTTGTCGGTAAGATTGGATCGTTTTGTGCCCTTCCATTTAGTCTTACCGATATCTTCGGTGACTTGATGGACAAAAGCCCATACATTGGCATTACTTTGTGGTGTAGGGAAAGTTCTAGATTTGGGTTTGTATTCCTTGGGGATGTAGGGGACGACCGGATAGGAAGTACTAGGCCCATAATCAAGAGACCCATCCTGTTCAAGAGTCTGGGCCTCCATCAGATCAATTTCATCTATATGACCCTCATTCCAAAGCTCCATAAGCTCTTCCATTGCTCTAATTTCATTCAGTGTGATGTTTTCCACTGTGGATTGAGGAGGTGTTATATTGGATTGTGCGGATTTATCAAAAATAATGCGAAGCATAAGCTTGCGAGCAAACAAATTGAGATCTTTGATAAGTTCAAAATGATCAACTCTCTGTGTCGGACAGAAGGTCAGCCCTAATTCCAAGACAGAGAGTTGATCATCACTCAAGGGAATAGAAGATAAATTTATTATCTCAAAGTTTTGGCCTGTTTTGGGAGACCCTCCATGGTGGTCAGCTTTTTGGATTCGTGTACCGGTTGTGTGAAGATCGGAGCCGGGCGAAAATCCGTCTGATTGGAATCGTGCGTGTGATTGGTGGGGGGTACTAGAGTGGGGGATAGTGAAGTGCTCAATTGAGTGTTGACTGTAGTGTCCCGATGTGTTAGTGCGTGTGAAGTGTTGATTTTGGCGGTGGTAGCTCTCGTATGAATTGGAGTGCGATTCGTGTTGGGGTGTCTCTTACTTGACCCGGTAGGTGCGTGAGTGTTACCGTCAGTGCGTGTTCTGGAAGATCCAGAGTCCCTGGAAGATGCTGGTGCCTGTGAAGAAATGGAAGAAATGGAGGATGTGTCAGAATCGTTTGCTTCAGAGGGAGCGTCTCCCGAATTTCGCATATTAGTCCTTTGTTTCTTATTTTTTCTGGTTTGAGTCCAGATATAAGCCTGATTGCTATCATATGACACCTTATCTCTCAGGAATTTCTTTTCTTTAGTCTTTAAGATTTCAATTACGTAGGTCTCTATGTGCGTTTTAAGGGTTCCCTCACGGTTAGAGAAGAGGTCATTAGAAACAATCAGGCTATTTTCAGCATATAGTTTTTCTATTTCCCTGTCTAGAGAAGCCAATTCTTCATCATAGTAACCACATAGCAGTTCCATCATTCTCATAGAGCATGATTGGAGATTGGTCTCCCAATTTGTTCTAAAAGATGTTTCTAATTTGCTCACAGTAGGAAAAATCTGGATTCTCAATCCCCAAGGGGCAATTTGGTCTTCCAGATATTTGGAGAAATACCATTTATTCCAAAAAACTCTTGCCTTCTTCTCCAGCATTCGCTGGAGACGAAGAAAAAAGCGATCCATAGATAAACCACCTCCTGTGGCATTTTGGGATCTATGGATCTGGTCCATAAAACCCGTAAATGCATTGCCACAGTGGTGAGCCATTTTGAAAACCCAGAGAAAACAAACAAATAATCCAAAAAATCAAAACAATCAAAAACAATAATAATTAAATAAAGAATTCTAAATTTATCAGTCAATATGTTAATGATCAAGAAATTCCTCAAATTCCTAGGAGTGAGAAGGTGGGTAACACCTCAGAATACGATTTACAGAGAAATTACGGAAAGAGAGGAAAATTCAATAGCACCACATCCCAAAAATTCACTTTAAATATAAGAGAGGGACATTGAGGCCAATATATGGTCCTCAGGGACTTTTAACGGTGCTTGAGTCAGGTAATGTATCCAACATATCATAAAAACATATTTTATTAAACAATCTTATAAAAGGAAACAGACATAATCAAGGACAATATACAATATAAAAGAAGGGAGGGGGGGTGGGGGAAACAAGGTAACCCTTTGATTTACAAATTAATACCACTTTCTCAACATGTTTCGCTTGCATAAGCTTCTTCAGGAGATATATTCGTGATATTAAGATCAACTATAAGAAATAGAAAGAATATCCATAAATCATACATATACATATCTGCTTATACCTCATGAAATCATAATGTTAGAGTATAAACAATATACAAAATAAATCTGGTAATTAGATCTACATCTGTGTAAGACATTATATATATATATACAAACAAAAAAAAAAAAAAAGGAGGGGGGAGGGGAGGAAAAAAGGAAAAAAGGGAAAAGGGAAGGGAGCGGGATTTTTTGCATTATCATCATTCAGCTCAAAGGAGCTTACCTGTAGAAAGAAGTCTACAAATCACATGGACATTGTGTAATGGCAAAATGCTTCCTCCTTGATTCTCGCCTCACTAGGGAGGCATGCAGAGAGAGATAAAAATCTTTGAATATAAGCTCCTCTTTGGAAGAGAAAAAAAGGAAGAAAATGGAAGAAAGTAAGTCTAGGTGGTTTAAATGAATAACGGTGATACTTCTATGTAAATATAAACTAATTTCAATCCAAAAATACCTCAATAGAATCAATTCAGGATAAAAAGAAAAATACATCCAAAAGATGGTAGATTGCAAAATTGCTAACCGATGTAGAGAGATGGTTCTAAAAATGCAGTAGAATAGCAGACGTAGAGGGGGCGGTATACGTCCATCCACAGCTGTTGGCTGTACCTGGGGGAGTGGGAGCAGAACCTTTTCTTTAGGGAAGATTTGGAACATCTGACGAAAAACATATCAATATGGAAACGATATATTGATGATGTTTTCCTAATTTGGACAGGAAGTAGAGAGGACCTTTCATCTTTTTTTGAGAGCTTAAAAACTAATCCCTATAATCTAACTTTTACCATGGAAGCAAGCCAAACGACCTTAACATTCTTGGATGTTACCCTTTTCATTAATCCAGACAGATCGATTGGAACTACCCTCTTCCGCAAGGCGTCTGCAGGAAATTCACTCCTGCATGCGGCCAGCTCCCATCCCCAACCACTTATTGACAATGTCCCCTACGGACAGTACTTGAGACTAAGGAGAAATTGCAGCGAAAACACTCATTTTGAGTCCGAAGCCAGAGCATTGAGGGAACGCCTTAGAGCAAGGGGATATAGCAACAAATGTTTAAAAAGAGCCTATTTGAGAGCAAAAAGAAACCAACGTCACCAACTAATCTATAGGCCGACAAAATCAAAATCAACATCTGGCCTTAGAATGATCACCACCTTCTCTGGTCAGCATCGACAAATGCGGGAGTTGCTGCAAAAACACTGGTATTTGCTGATGGGTGATCCTAGGGTATCTAAACACCTTAAAGAATACCCTGAGATCACCTTTCGTAGATCCCGGTCAATCAAAGACCATTTGGTTCACAGTCACTATGTTCCACCATCTACAACGCAGATTAAAAACAAAGGCACTAGACCCTGCCATAAATGTGACTTTTGCAGATACATTTTTTCATCTCGTAATATTATCCTTCCTAATGGTCAGTTATATAATCCCAAGTTCTTGGCTACATGTCAGTCCATAGGCGTTGTCTATATAATGATATGCGAATGCAACGCATACTATGTGGGTAAAACCAAACGCCCCTTTTTCCATAGGATTAGAGACCATGTTTCCCTAGTGTGTAAGAAGAGGATGGAGACCCCTATAAGTCGACATATGGGCCTCCATCATCAATTTAACGATCATCTGATGCACTTTTATGCTTTGGAACACGTTCCCCCAAATGAAAGAGGGGGTAATTATGATAAAATTCTGCTACAACGTGAAACCAAATGGATTGTTACTCTCAATGCTCTAAAACATCCAGGCCTAAATGACACCTTGAGTTACAAACCTTTTTTATAATTTCTTTTTATTTATTACAATAAATTTTCTCTTTTTTTTTTTTTTGCATTATATATAACATATATTATTTGATGGTTTATCCAACCTAATTATTAATATTAATATTATTGATTTAAAATGTGGCAGGAGCTCATGCTTCTTCCTTGATTTTCTCCCTCCACACTATTTGGCATGTACGGGCACCCCGGGCACCTGATCATTCATTTCCTAATCAATGTCTTGATTGCTCGGTTGCCCCTTTTTTTAGACGTCTCGCGCGGCGGTTTTCTTTATACCTCAGATTGATCCGTGCAAACGGTATTAAAAGATTAATTTATTTAATCAGTGACAGTATGTTTTGAGGGCTTCTTTAAATTCCGATCATCCCTACAAAATGCCCAATTTTTGGTTACTCAGTAGCCACGTCAGTGTAGTGATCTCCAACTCAATTGCATTTATCGATTACAATATAACCTTATTGCTGCCCCCTTCCCTTTTGAGTCTTGCGAGCCTCCTTACTACCAGATTTAAGACGTAGGATCTTCAAAGATGGCCGCGAACCTATTTGCCAGTACTTGACGTCACTTACGCGACTTCATGTATGGGCGGCGGAGGTGTGCGCATGCGCGAGCGTCTCTTTTGTGTCCGCAGCGTGGCGACGAGTCAGACGTCGTCATGCTGGAGGGTTTTAAAAGCGGGGCTTTATTCCCCGCCAATCTCTGTCAGTTCCTGTTTGACACATGGGGCAGAGATATCTCCCGGACGGGCTACCCTAGTTCAATAAGAATCAGTAAGTCTAGGTTTATTTGCTTTCTACATTCAATATGCACTTTTAAATATTGATGCTACTCAGAGATACCTTCCCTATATATCTCTCTTTATATATACATTGTTTAGGTTCTTTTGTGGTCAGTTTGCAGCAATACCTCCAGGTCCAGCTTAGCCAACAGCTGTGGATGGACGTATACCGCCCCCTCTACGTCTGCTATTCTACTGCATTTTTAGAACCATCTCTCTACATCGGTTAGCAATTTTGCAATCTACCATCTTTTGGATGTATTTTTCTTTTTATCCTGAATTGATTCTATTGAGGTATTTTTGGATTGAAATTAGTTTATATTTACATAGAAGTATCACCGTTATTCATTTAAACCACCTAGACTTACTTTCTTCCATTTTCTTCCTTTTTTTCTCTTCCAAAGAGGAGCTTATATTCAAAGATTTTTATCTCTCTCTGCATGCCTCCCTAGTGAGGCGAGAATCAAGGAGGAAGCATTTTGCCATTACACAATGTCCATGTGATTTGTAGACTTCTTTCTACAGGTAAGCTCCTTTGAGCTGAATGATGATAATGCAAAAAAACCCGCTCCCTTCCCTTTTCCCTTTTTTCCTTTTTTCCTCCCCCCCCCCCCCCCTCCTTTTTTTTTTTTTTTTTTTGTTTGTATATATATATAATGTCTTACACAGATGTAGATCTAATTACCAGATTTATTTTGTATATTGTTTATACTCTAACATTATGATTTCATGAGGTATAAGCAGATATGTATATGTATGATTTATGGATATTCTTTCTATTTCTTATAGTTGATCTTAATATCACGAATATATCTCCTGAAGAAGCTTATGCAAGCGAAACATGTTGAGAAAGTGGTATTAATTTGTAAATCAAAGGGTTACCTTGTTTCCCCCACCCCCCCTCCCTTCTTTTATATTGTATATTGTCCTTGATTATGTCTGTTTCCTTTTATAAGATTGTTTAATAAAATATGTTTTTATGATATGTTGGATACATTACCTGACTCAAGCACCGTTAAAAGTCCCTGAGGACCATATATTGGCCTCAATGTCCCTCTCTTATATTTAAAGTGAATTTTTGGGATGTGGTGCTATTGAATTTTCCTCTCTTTCCGTAATTTCTCTGTAAATCGTATTCTGAGGTGTTACCCACCTTCTCACTCCTAGGAATTTGAGGAATTTCTTGATCATTAACATATTGACTGATAAATTTAGAATTCTTTATTTAATTATTATTGTTTTTGATTGTTTTGATTTTTTGGATTATTTGTTTGTTTTCTCTGGGTTTTCAAAATGGCTCACCACTGTGGCAATGCATTTACGGGTTTTATGGACCAGATCCATAGATCCCAAAATGCCACAGGAGGTGGTTTATCTATGGATCGCTTTTTTCTTCGTCTCCAGCGAATGCTGGAGAAGAAGGCAAGAGTTTTTTGGAATAAATGGTATTTCTCCAAATATCTGGAAGACCAAATTGCCCCTTGGGGATTGAGAATCCAGATTTTTCCTACTGTGAGCAAATTAGAAACATCTTTTAGAACAAATTGGGAGACCAATCTCCAATCATGCTCTATGAGAATGATGGAACTGCTATGTGGTTACTATGATGAAGAATTGGCTTCTCTAGACAGGGAAATAGAAAAACTATATGCTGAAAATAGCCTGATTGTTTCTAATGACCTCTTCTCTAACCGTGAGGGAACCCTTAAAACGCACATAGAGACCTACGTAATTGAAATCTTAAAGACTAAAGAAAAGAAATTCCTGAGAGATAAGGTGTCATATGATAGCAATCAGGCTTATATCTGGACTCAAACCAGAAAAAATAAGAAACAAAGGACTAATATGCGAAATTCGGGAGACGCTCCCTCTGAAGCAAACGATTCTGACACATCCTCCATTTCTTCCATTTCTTCACAGGCACCAGCATCTTCCAGGGACTCTGGATCTTCCAGAACACGCACTGACGGTAACACTCACGCACCTACCGGGTCAAGTAAGAGACACCCCAACACGAATCGCACTCCAATTCATACGAGAGCTACCACCGCCAAAATCAACACTTCACACGCACTAACACATCGGGACACTACAGTCAACACTCAATTGAGCACTTCACTATCCCCCACTCTAGTACCCCCCACCAATCACACGCACGATTCCAATCAGACGGATTTTCGCCCGGCTCCGATCTTCACACAACCGGTACACGAATCCAAAAAGCTGACCACCATGGAGGGTCTCCCAAAACAGGCCAAAACTTTGAGATAATAAATTTATCTTCTATTCCCTTGAGTGATGATCAACTCTCTGTCTTGGAATTAGGGCTGACCTTCTGTCCGACACAGAGAGTTGATCATTTTGAACTTATCAAAGATCTCAATTTGTTTGCTCGCAAGCTTATGCTTCGCATTATTTTTGATAAATCCGCACAATCCAATATAACACCTCCTCAATCCACAGTGGAAAACATCACACTGAATGAAATTAGAGCAATGGAAGAGCTTATGGAGCTTTGGAATGAGGGTCATATAGATGAAATTGATCTGATGGAGGCCCAGACTCTTGAACAGGATGGGTCTCTTGATTATGGGCCTAGTACTTCCTATCCGGTCGTCCCCTACATCCCCAAGGAATACAAACCCAAATCTAGAACTTTCCCTACACCACAAAGTAATGCCAATGTATGGGCTTTTGTCCATCAAGTCACCGAAGATATCGGTAAGACTAAATGGAAGGGCACAAAACGATCCAATCTTACCGACAAACAAAAACAGGCTTTAAAATCACTGCAGTTGGACTCTCGTCTGGTGATTAAACCATCAGATAAAGGAGGCAATTTAGTAGTGATGACAACAGAACAATATGAATAAATGATTTTGCGTCTCTTACAAAATCGAGACTGGTACAGGAAAGTCTCAGAGACACATGTCACCAATATGATTCATTGTTACAAAAAGTTGATCGGTACCGCATACAATAGGGCCCTAATTACCAAATCTACATGGGAGTTCCTGAATGTGTCTTGCCCCCGGATCCCCACACTGTATGCCCTCCCCAA
The DNA here is from genome assembly GCA_037952835.1 of Lithobates septentrionalis. Lineage (NCBI taxonomy): Eukaryota > Metazoa > Chordata > Amphibia > Anura > Ranidae > Lithobates > Lithobates septentrionalis. The sequence goes on along the minus strand of JBBDGP010002023.1, from coordinate 1,052,020 downwards.
AGTTCACAAGGATATAAACAACCCCCCTGGCAGACCGATCGTGTCCGGAAACGGATCCCTTACGGAAAATGCCAGTCAATTAATAGATGAATTTCTTAGACCACATGTGGAGGGATTGACATCCTATCTACAAGACACCAGTGAATTATTGAGGGTTTTAGATGGGCTGACCATCCCGGAGGGAGCTTGGCTTGTCGCTCTGGACGTGGAGGCCCTCTACAACTCCATCCCCCATGATCTGGGGGTGGCAGTTGTAGAGGGCTTCATTTCTCGTGATGGAGATGTACCTAAGACATACGGTTGTTTTATTTTGGATCTTCTGAGGTTTATTCTCATGAATAACATTTTTCTGTTTGCTCGCTCCCACTACCTCCAGGTGCAGGGTGTCGCTATGGGGACCAGATGTGCTCCCACTTATGCGAACCTGTACCTGGGGGAGTGGGAGCAGAACCTTTTCTTTAGGGAAGATTTGGAACATCTGACGAAAAACATATCAATATGGAAACGATATATTGATGATGTTTTCCTAATTTGGACAGGAAGTAGAGAGGACCTTTCATCTTTTTTTGAGAGCTTAAAAACTAATCCCTATAATCTAACTTTTACCATGGAAGCAAGCCAAACGACCTTAACATTCTTGGATGTTACCCTTTTCATTAATCCAGACAGATCGATTGGAACTACCCTCTTCCGCAAGGCGTCTGCAGGAAATTCACTCCTGCATGCGGCCAGCTCCCATCCCCAACCACTTATTGACAATGTCCCCTACGGACAGTACTTGAGACTAAGGAGAAATTGCAGCGAAAACACTCATTTTGAGTCCGAAGCCAGAGCATTGAGGGAACGCCTTAGAGCAAGGGGATATAGCAACAAATGTTTAAAAAGAGCCTATTTGAGAGCAAAAAGAAACCAACGTCACCAACTAATCTATAGGCCGACAAAATCAAAATCAACATCTGGCCTTAGAATGATCACCACCTTCTCTGGTCAGCATCGACAAATGCGGGAGTTGCTGCAAAAACACTGGTATTTGCTGATGGGTGATCCTAGGGTATCTAAACACCTTAAAGAATACCCTGAGATCACCTTTCGTAGATCCCGGTCAATCAAAGACCATTTGGTTCACAGTCACTATGTTCCACCATCTACAACGCAGATTAAAAACAAAGGCACTAGACCCTGCCATAAATGTGACTTTTGCAGATACATTTTTTCATCTCGTAATATTATCCTTCCTAATGGTCAGTTATATAATCCCAAGTTCTTGGCTACATGTCAGTCCATAGGCGTTGTCTATATAATGATATGCGAATGCAACGCATACTATGTGGGTAAAACCAAACGCCCCTTTTTCCATAGGATTAGAGACCATGTTTCCCTAGTGTGTAAGAAGAGGATGGAGACCCCTATAAGTCGACATATGGGCCTCCATCATCAATTTAACGATCATCTGATGCACTTTTATGCTTTGGAACACGTTCCCCCAAATGAAAGAGGGGGTAATTATGATAAAATTCTGCTACAACGTGAAACCAAATGGATTGTTACTCTCAATGCTCTAAAACATCCAGGCCTAAATGACACCTTGAGTTACAAACCTTTTTTATAATTTCTTTTTATTTATTACAATAAATTTTCTCTTTTTTTTTTTTTTTTTGCATTATATATAACATATATTATTTGATGGTTTATCCAACCTAATTATTAATATTAATATTATTGATTTAAAATGTGGCAGGAGCTCATGCTTCTTCCTTGATTTTCTCCCTCCACACTATTTGGCATGTACGGGCACCCCGGGCACCTGATCATTCATTTCCTAATCAATGTCTTGATTGCTCGGTTGCCCCTTTTTTTAGACGTCTCGCGCGGCGGTTTTCTTTATACCTCAGATTGATCCGTGCAAACGGTATTAAAAGATTAATTTATTTAATCAGTGACAGTATGTTTTGAGGGCTTCTTTAAATTCCGATCATCCCTACAAAATGCCCAATTTTTGGTTACTCAGTAGCCACGTCAGTGTAGTGATCTCCAACTCAATTGCATTTATCGATTACAATATAACCTTATTGCTGCCCCCTTCCCTTTTGAGTCTTGCGAGCCTCCTTACTACCAGATTTAAGACGTAGGATCTTCAAAGATGGCCGCGAACCTATTTGCCAGTACTTGACGTCACTTACGCGACTTCATGTATGGGCGGCGGAGGTGTGCGCATGCGCGAGCGTCTCTTTTGTGTCCGCAGCGTGGCGACGAGTCAGACGTCGTCACGCTGGAGGGTTTTAAAAGCGGGGCTTTATTCCCCGCCAATCTCTGTCAGTTCCTGTTTGACACATGGGGCAGAGATATCTCCCGGACGGGCTACCCTAGTTCAATAAGAATCAGTAAGTCTAGGTTTATTTGCTTTCTACATTCAATATGCACTTTTAAATATTGATGCTACTCAGAGATACCTTCCCTATATATCTCTCTTTATATATACATTGTTTAGGTTCTTTTGTGGTCAATTTGCAGCAATACCTCCAGGTCCAGCTTAGCCAACAGCTGTGGATGGACGTATACCGCCCCCTCTACGTCTGCTATTCTAATGCATTTTTAGAACCATCTCTCTACATCGGTTAGCAATTTTGCAATCTACCATCTTTTGGATGTATTTTTCTTTTTATCCTGAATTGATTCTTTTGAGGTATTTTTGGATTGAAATTAGTTTATATTTACATAGAAGTATCACCGTTATTCATTTAAACCACCTAGACTTACTTTCTTCCATTTTCTTCCTTTTTTTCTCTTCCAAAGAGGAGCTTATATTCAAAGATTTTTATCTCTCTCTGCATGCCTCCCTAGTGAGGCGAGAATCAAGGAGGAAGCATTTTGCCATTACACAATGTCCATGTGATTTGTAGACTTCTTTCTACAGGTAAGCTCCTTTGAGCTGAATGATGATAATGCAAAAAATCCCGCTCCCTTCCCTTTTCCCTTTTTTCCTTTTTTCCTCCCCTCCCCCCCCCCCCCCTCCTTTTTTTTTTTTTTTTTTTGTTTGTATATATATATATAATGTCTTACACAGATGTAGATCTAATTACCAGATTTATTTTGTATATTGTTTATACTCTAACATTATGATTTCATGAGGTATAAGCAGATATGTATATGTATGATTTATGGATATTCTTTCTATTTCTTATAGTTGATCTTAATATCACGAATATATCTCCTGAAGAAGCTTATGCAAGCGAAACATGTTGAGAAAGTGGTATTAATTTGTAAATCAAAGGGTTACCTTGTTTCCCCCACCCCCCCTCCCTTCTTTTATATTGTATATTGTCCTTGATTATGTCTGTTTCCTTTTATAAGATTGTTTAATAAAATATGTTTTTATGATATGTTGGATACATTACCTGACTCAAGCACCGTTAAAAGTCCCTGAGGACCATATATTGGCCTCAATGTCCCTCTCTTATATTTAAAGTGAATTTTTGGGATGTGGTGCTATTGAATTTTCCTCTCTTTCCGTAATTTCTCTGTAGCTTGTAGATGTCAGTCCAAACTGCATTTGCCGTCAGGTAGGAGATGTCCCGCTGTGTCAGCGCCTTCGGTTAGGAGATGAAAGCCGGCCGTCAGTTGTTAGTTCCCGGTCAAACATTCAAACACCGTGAGCTCGCGGCTCCGAGGTGACGTGCTGACGTCACGTGCTGACGCGTTTCACCAGCCAATCACCGCTGGTTTCCTCAGCCTGAGTCGTGCCTGCTCCCCCTATTGCTTTCCATTAATACAACTGCTCTGCTTGTATGTCCTGGGTTACAACCACCTCCAGTAGTTATTGCCGGTCACTGCTGTCATCTTACCCATGCTATGGGTCTAGCTCCCGGACTGTTATAAATCTCTAAGCTGTGTCTATGCTGTGTTGAATTTGTTGCATTAATTACAATCAAACATCCATTCATCCACCCTTACCCTCACACCGCCATACTATCCACACTTGGATTGATCTGAGGACTTATTTCATACGATACTGGCCAATATAGTAGGAATCTGCTGCTGTGATTGGTGTGTGTATGGGGTATGTTTGGCCGCGGCTCCGTTGTTTTTAATGATAACGTTATCAATTTTAATATGGTCATTTGACATTCTCCCTATTTTGCCCAATTTTTGTACTTTTGTGTGGTGTTTTGTAGCTCAATAAATATATTGTTTTTTTGGCAGATTGTGTTTGGGTAATTGCCTTCTTTGGGGAATCTCTTTTTCCTTGTTGTTTTGTACACTATACTATACTGTCCACTACACTGACCACTATACTGTCCACTACACTATACTGACCACTACACTGTCCACTACACTGACCACTATACTGTCCACTACACTACACTGACCACTATACTGTCCACTACACTACACTGACCACTATACTGTCCACTACACTACACTGACCACTATACTGTCCACACCACTACACTGACCACTACACTATACTGTCCACAACACTGACCACTATACTGTTCACTACACTATACTGACCACTATACTGTCCACTACACTGACCACTATACTGTCCACTACACTACACTGACCACTAAACTGTCCATTATACTGTCCACTACACTACAGTGACCACTACACTGTCCACTATACTGTCCACTACACTACACTGACCACTACACTGTCCACTATACCGTCTACTACACTGCACTGACCACTATACTGTCCACTACACTGACCACTATACTGTACACTACACTACATTGACCGCTATACTGTCCACTACACTGACCACTATACTGTCTACTAAACTACACTATCCACTATACTGTCCACTACACTATACTTTCCACTACACTGACCACTATACTGTCCACTACACTACACTGACCACTATACTGACCACTATACTGTACACTACACTGACCACTATACTGTCTACTACACTACACTGACCACTATACTATCCATTATACTGTCCTCTACACTGACCACTATACTGTCCACTATACTGTCCACTACACTACACTGACCACAATATTTTCTGCTACACTACACTACCACTATACTGTCCTGCCTACAGTCTTCCTATACTGACACTACATATACGGTGCCTCTCTCTCTCTCTCTCCCCCCCAATCCATGTCCAATCCATTCCTCACCTTCTTGTCCTGCATCGGTCTGGACTCTGGAGGGTAGGAGGATAGAAGGAGGAGGAGGAGAAAACAGCGGCCCCGGCGGCTCACACTTTTCAGTGCTTGTCTCCCCCACGCTCCGGCCGCCATGTTCAGTGTTTCCTGGCGCACTGTGATTGGGCGTATGGGGGTCATGTGCGGAGGCCGGACTTCAGGAGCAACCGCGATCGCGGACAGGCCAGCCGACGCAGCACATGACCCCCATACGCCCAATCACAGGGCGCCAGGCACTGAACATGGCGGCCGGAGCGCGGGGGGCGCAGGAAAATAAAATTAGGAGGAGGCAGCCAGTATTGACACTACTGGCACGGAATTTCGCACCCCTAAATGTCACGCCCGGGGCCACGGCACCCACCGCACCCCCCACGCTACTCCACTGGGTACACCACTTATAACCTTAGACCATTCAGAGTAAGAATCATTGACCACTACTCTATGAATTCCATTTTTTAGCCAGCTTTCTCTCTTTTCAAGCCTGTAGTCTTTACCTTACATATTAACCGTGTGTGGGGAACTGTGTCAAACGCTTTTGCAAAATCCAAGTCCAGAGCCACCCTTCTGTCCAAGGTTTTACTTACCTCCTCATAAAAAGAAATCAGGTTTGTTTGACAACTTCTGTCTTTTATGAATCCATGCTGTCTGTTGCTAAAAATGTTATTTTCCAGCAAGAACTCATCTATGTGGTCTTTTATTAAACTTTCCAGTATCTTCCCGACTATAGAAGTTAAACTAACAGGTCTATAGTTACTTGGTAAAGACTTTGATCATTTTTAAATACGGGCACACATTGGCCCTATTCTAATCCAGTGGTACCATTCCAGTCATTAACAAGTCCCTAACATTGGGATACAATGACTTGGAAATGACAGAGCTCAATACTTTTAGGATCCGTGGGTGCATGGGCGTAGCATAAGGGGTTGCAGGGGTCACAATCGCAACCCCTCCCCTAGCTCCAGGGGGCCCCTGCAGCCCCCCTGTCATATTATATCCCTATCATATTCCCTGTCTTTGCCCCCCCAGATCTAAGTTGCGCCCCCCAAAGCCCCCTGACCACCCCCTCCACCCTGTATGCTATGCCTGCTGGTGAGCTTCTTTCCCAGTACAGCACTCTATACTGCTCCTCCTCCGCAGGGCTGAAATCACATTTCTTTACAACACAGCCAGTCAGCCATAATCGACATAGATTTTATCAGCCTACTGCAACTACACTGCGGTTCCGACCAAGGGATTTCACAGGTCAGAACGGCAACATAAAAGCCAGATACACCCTGTGAAGGCTGATAGACTGTGTGTAAAGGAATGTGATTTTAGCCCTGTGTATTGTGGGGGGGGGGGAGCTGTTTACAGTGCTGGAATGGCAAAGGAGCTCTGCCAAATGACCTGCCAGGGGTCTCTGTCCTCTGATTCTCCAGGAGTGATCCTTGTCCTCTGATTCTCCAGGGGTGACCCCTGTCCTCTAATGTAAGGAGGAACTCTGGGAACTCTAAACTCTTAAGCCACTTTGAGTATCTTGGCATGCGGTGGGTGTATCTGCACACACAGTGGAAGTGGTGGGTGGTAGGGGGGGCAGGTCAACTTTTGCATCGGGGGGCCCACAAGCTTCAAGCTACGCCTCTGCGTGGGTGGATGCCATCTGGCCCAGGTGCTTTATCCACATTTATTCTGTCTAAATATTTATGGACCATATCACTTTTGAGCCATTGTGGATCATTTGGGGCTGTGTCCATACCATCCCCATTATGGACATGAGCTCCCCCATGCTCCTTTGTATACACAGAGCTGAAAAAGGTATTTAAAGCGGAGGTTCACACAAAAATTGAACCTCCGCTTTTCGGAACCCCCCTCCGGTGTCACATTTGGTACCTTTCAGGGGGATGCAGATACCTGTCTAAGACAGGTATTTGCACCCACTTCCGGCATAGACTCCCATGGGAGTCTATGCCTCTTCCCATCCCCACCGCGCTGTCTGCTGGGACACACACGGGTCCCAGAGACAGCGGGGACCGGTTAGGAAGAGCAGCACGACTCGCGCATGCGCAGTAGGGAACCGGGAAGTGAAGCCGCAGCGTTTCACTTCCTGATCCCCTTACAGAGAATGGCGGCGGCAGCACCCGAGGACCGAGGGACGATTCGGTCTCGGGTGCCGACATCGCTGGACCCTGGGACAGGTGAGTGTCCTTATTTTAAAGTCAGCAGCTGCAGTATTTGTAGCTGGTGACTTTTAATTTTTTTTTCGCGGGACTCCCTCTTTAATAAATTTGCCTTCTCTTTCTCCCATCACCCACTCCAGATTATTTTGTAAAGGGCCTACATGCTCAGACCTGACCTTTTTACTATTAATATATTTGAAGAATTTTTTGAGATTTGACCTATTATCTTTTGCAATCTGCCGTTCATTTTGAATTTTTGCATCCTTGATTTGCTTTTTACATATTCTGTTATATTCTTTGTAGCATTTAAACGATGATAGCGTTCCTTCATTTTTATGTTTTTTAAAAGTTATTTTCTTATTATTTATAGCCATTTTAACTTTGGCCGTGGGCCACATAGGTTTTATTTTTAGCCTTTTAAACGTATTGCCCGAGGACACCATGGTTGCATAACTGGAATAGAGGTAGGATGAAATGAGAGATGAGTATACAGTAAAATCTGTTCTTTACAGGGAAATTTCAGCCTCCGATATAAAAAAAAATTTGCAGGGTCACTTTAAGGAGCAATAGCAAATAGAGGAGATCACCCCATGTGCTTGCTACTCCTACAAGCATGCTCACAGTGTTAGACTGCCAGCATTGAGCAAAGCAATACAGTCCTGAATGGATCACACTGCTGACTCTCTCTCAATATGGGTCCTGCTGTTTATGTTTAGGGGATTGGAGGACACTAATATTAAGACAGATTCAGGTACTCGTCGTTCTTGCATCACTGAACACGTGACTTCCTCAGGGATGCAGTCGGGTAACGCCACTGAAGCTCATCTAGTTAATTGCTGTTCACACATCACAATGGTAACCGCTCATCTCAGTTAGGTAACTAATCAGCCATATTGTATCAACCAGCCATTCTCAACTTTAGTAAACCACACTCTTCTTACCACTAGTCTTTATATATAAGCACACCTAATACCATTAACCCTTCCATTGAGTTCCTTCCACTTTTGCATCCATATACTGTAACTGCTTGATTAGCTATTAGGTAATGTTTATATGAATAAAATAGTTAAAAAGCATTAAAAACCATAAAAATGTATACTTCTACTCAGGGCTTTATTTCTCAGAGAATAGGTGCATGAACTCCCCCTTCGGAGTCACCCCTTTGTCCCCACCACCTACCCACCTCCCAGTACCGCCCCTCTTAGAGAATACAGAACCAAGTATCATTTTGTGGTGCTAAATAATTTGTATGGAATTTGTTAACGATAACAAGAAAAGCAATAAAATACAGTGTATCCCCTGCAGCCAGCAACGATAGAACCCCCCAGAAACAATATATCCCACCGGTTAAAATAGATCCACCCCACAACAATAGACTCCCCCAGCAACAATGGACTCCACCCTAGAAACAACAGATCCCACCCCAGCAACAGTAGGCCCCACACAACAATAGACCAGCAACAATAGACCACCCACAACAAAAACAAAAAAACACACCCAGCAACACCCCCCAGTAGAGCAGCATGATTAATCGTTAAAGAAAATTGTGATCTTGATTCAATCCCCCTCACGATCTCTATGCAGAATTTCCCGATTCATTCATGTAACAAGTGTAGAGAGTTCTCTGCTCACTCAGCTGTCAAAAGAAAAAAAAACAGGCAGCCTGCCAAGTTTTTCACAACATTGTCTGAGCTGGTAGATAACTATAAATATTGTAACTTTTCGTTCTTAGATCAAAGGAATGAACTTCGGTCTGTAAATGAGGGAAGTTTAACCACTTAAAGACTAAACCTTTTTCTGACTCTTGTTTCTTACAAAGTTAAAATCAGCCAATACAGACACAGACTCCTCATCCAATTTTCTACAGCAAAGTCAGAGAGGAGCCCCCCCTTGGATGTAAACCAGATCCAGATTCAACAGGGACGAATCGGATGGTCTGGGCAGACAATGCAACACACGCGGCAATCGGGGACACGTAAGGGAGATTTAATCCACAATATCTCCAGATGGGTCCTATCATCGGAGGAGGTAGGAGTGATTAATAGGGGCCTCTCTTTTTGCCCCAAAAGCTATTTAGATTCTTTCCAACTTGACCAGGATCTTTACAGACTGTTTCGCAACATAAGGTGGAAGGTACACTTTGTTCACAGACCACTTGTATATGGTGAATCGGTGGGTGGTTCACTGGACTGCAAATCATTGGGTCTAAATATAGGATCAAAATCTGTTCCACCTACATCTTATGCCCCAGTTGAAACTTTTGTAAAATAAGTCACTCGAGAGGTAAACTATCTAATCTCTCGAGTGGACTATAGAGACCATACACCTAACAATCTATCACAAAAAGAGAGGCGGGCTTTGAAAGATTTAAGCAATCGTGAGGATATAGTATTGAAGCCAGCTGATAAAGGGGGTACAGTGGTGATCATGGATTCGGAAATGTATGAAAATGAAATATATCGCCAATTAAATGATCAAACTGTGTATAAGAAAATCACTGCTGATCCCACATGGGGCATAGGAAAACAAGTTGAGAGTATTTTAAAACCTGCACTAAAAGAGGGGTTAATCTCTCAGGATCTGTTTGAATATTTATTACCATCTCATACACGAATCCCAGTTCTTTATGTTCTGCCTAAAGTACACAAGGACAGTTAGTCCCCCCCGGGACGTCCTATAGTCTCGGGGAGGGACTCTATCTTTGTTCCAATAGCACAATTTCTTGACAGGATTCTGTCCCCCCTTGTTAGAAATACCAAATTGTACATTGGATACTAATGACTTTTTATCTAAAATCAGGAGAAAATCTATATGCCATGGAGATGAAATCTTAGTTATCTGGGACGTTACAGGTCTATATACATCTATCCCGCATCAGGCGGGAATTGATGCAGCAATTGGACTCATTAAAAGCAGTAACAAATATTCTGATGCCCAGATAATGCTTTTTGAAAAAATGTTTCATGTGGTGTTGCATAACAACTATTTCCTTTATAAGGATGAGTTCTATATACAGCTCAGTGGAGTTGCAATGGGCTCCAATGTTGCCCCGCCATACGCATGTTTATTTATGAATGAGTTTGAACACAGGTTTGTTTTCATTGATGAATTATTTCAGAAGTATTGTGCCACCTGGTGGCGCTATATAGATGATATTTTTGCAGTGTGGCGGGGCAACATTGAATCCTTGATGCTGTTTGATGAGATGCTGAATGGATTCTGTCCTAATATACAATTTAAGATTAATATTGGTGGTAATTCCATTCCCTTTCTTGACACCAGAATATATATAGGCCGGGGTCAGATTGACTCCGATCTATATATAAAACCCGCGGACAGGAATCAACTTTTACTTTTTGACAGCTATCATCTCCCCCATGTGTTTAAATCCATTATCAAGAGTCAGTTGTTAAGGGTGAAACGTATTGTAAGCAATGGAGTGACAAGAGAAATGAGGTTACAAGAGATGTGTCAAAGGTTTAGAGAACGAGGTTACCCAGAGAGGATGATTGCACAGGAATACACTCAAATACAACAAGAGGATATCACTTGGAACCCGCGGAGATTTAAACAGGAGAGACCAAGATTACCGTTTATTTTTCAGTATCACAGTTACAGTGAGAAAATATTTAATATCATTAAAAAACATTGGCCCCTTCATAAACGGTCTTACCCACAGATAGATGTTTTACAACAAATTCCGATTAGAGCTTATTGGCGTAATAAGACCTTGAGGGATTCCCTTGTGACATCAGAATTTAGGGCTAACACAACAAAAACCAAAATGACATTCCTGGGGAGCAGAATAAAGAGATGTTTTCCCTGTTTAAATTGCATTCAATGCAATCTGCTGCTGAGGGATGATCATTTTATTCATCCGACTAATGGAGAAATAATAGCAATTCACAACTTTTACACATGTCAGTCCTCATATGTGGTGTATATCCTCACATGCCCGTGTAACTTGATACATGTTGGGGAAACTACTCAAAAAATCAAGGATAGAATAGTCCAGCACCGCAGTACGATCAGATTGAAACAACCCACATTACCGGTTTCTAGACATTTTATGGAGAAAGGACATAAGGATACTGATTTACATTTTATTGTGTTGGAGGTAGTATCTAAGGATAAAAGAGGGGGTGATCGTATTCTAAAGCTCAAGAAAAGGGAGGTTTGGTGGATTAATAGGCTACAGTCCCTTCATCCCCACGGAATCAGAAGGGACTATGATTTGTATTTGTTCCTATAAGAATGAGTGGGATTGTATCATGATTATTTCTTTCCCTTAGGTCCTATGGTAAAGATTCATTGAAACAAGGGTTTTTTTCCGAAGATGATTATGTGGACATGGAAATGTTGGATGTAATAATATTAAGATGATTTATATTTGGATACCGACAACTAGAATTTTTTGTGTAAATATATGTATATAGTGAATTTTTGGAATGTCCTATTAGACATTGAGTGGATTTAATTATAGGTATGTGTAGGAACATGGGGTTAATGTGAAATCAGTTCTCTGGGTGATTGGATAAATGGGATATACCTGTGGGGCACACCCTTGAATTGGTATATAGACACGATGTTTGTAAAAACACATCACACACAGCCAGATAAGCCTGATGAAGAGCAGTATCGCTCGCAACTGTACAGTGGCTTGCATGTTTTGTACATATTTCTGAAAAGATAAAGAATTGCATTGGAGTTCGTGTTCCGACTTTTTTCTTATCTAATTTGGTGGAAGATTGGGAGTCCATCTTGACAGTATTCCGAAATCAAAAAGAGAAAGAAAAGGAAGTAGCCCACCCATTGAAATTACTATACATATATATATATATATATATATATATATATATATATATATATATATATATATATTTAGCAGAGACCCTAGGGAATAAACAATATTTTCTGTTACACTACACTTCGATGAATTAAAAAAAAAAACTAAACACCAAAGCTAGCCCAATTTTTTGTATAATTTTGTATGTGAAAGATGATGTTACGCCGTGAGAATCGTGAGTGAATCATGATCTTTATTCTAAGCAAAAAAATTGTGATTCTCAGTTTAGCCAGAATCATGCAGCTCTAACCCCTAGCAGCAACAACAGATCTCCCAGCAGCCAGCATCATTAGGCCCATCAGCAGCCAGCAACAATAGACCTCTTCCTCAACAGTACATTCCTACCAGCAACATAAGACCCCAATACAACATTAGATCCCCCACCAGCAACAATAGATCCACACACAAAAACAGACCCCACCAGTAACAATAGATCCCCCAGCAGCCAGCATCAGTAGACCCTCCATCACACCCCACATGCCTTGCTGTTACATACATTCAGTGCTGGAGGCGCCAGAACTGCATTCCCCTGCGTTCCCACTGAAATAAAGCCCTGCTTCCCTTACATTTAAACAATAATTAAAAGTAAAACATCATAATTAGTAAACTACATAATATAACCATCCAGTGGGCATTTAATATATTGCTTATTTTATAGTGTAATCCAGGGGTTATAGCCCTAACAACTTGCTCATACATCTAAACTGACTCCATCCCTGAGGTAGTTATGTGACACAACGTATTGGGCGGAGACGGATTACATCATTGTCCTACAAATACTTCGGGACTGTAACTAGCACTCACTATTCTGGTGTAATATCAAATGTGAATGGTTTTCTTTTACTCAGTATAATGCTATGAAGGATTGTTTATTTTGCATATAACTGATAATTAATGGATGCTGAGGAAAGTGGCATGAGGACACTGGTGCTTGGTGTAGGGACCTGTTGGGACAGCATAAAGCGTTTGTCAGGTACCTTTGCCGAGGCCAAGATGCTGAGAGAGGCTCCCCTTGTGGCTAAGCGCAGTATACCCCTGAAGTGGTACAGGAGGTATAGGGCTCAAAGAAGCACGGGTTGCCAGCAGGTTGAGAAGGCTTGAGCTGATGATCTCTTGGAGACTTTACTTGAGAAGATGACAAGGAGTATTCTGGACACTTAGTAAAAGCCTGGCTGAGGGTAGAACACATGAGAGCAGACTGGAGGCTGTGGTGAGGCCAGCTGAGGGTCAATTACAGGTAAGTGATGAGCAAAGTCCGTGAGCCAAGTCGGGGGGGTCAAACACTGGTAATCAGGCAGGTGCAAGTATAGCAAAGTCCGTGAGCCAAGCCGGGGGTCAAACACTGGTAATCAGGCAGGTGCAAGTATTGCAAAGTCCGCGAGCCAGGCCGGGGGTCAAACACTGGAGAGGAGATCAGAGGAGGTCAGGAGGCAAGCCGAGGTCACAACAGGAATCACTTGGAAGTATAACACAGGTTCAGGAACAGGGAAGAGCTGAAGACAATCCAGCAACTTCGGTTAGACAGAGGCAGCCTTATATAGGCCAGCAGGGGGAACCATCTGTCACATGATTCACTTATGGCACCCATTTCTTCTACTGGCAAGATTGCCAGTACTTCCAAGGCCTATTCCCTGACACTATTTCTCTGACATCGCTATTGGGCCTATATGAAACTAGAGGTCTAAGAACAAGGTGAGTGGCAAATTCATACTTTGGTGGAGCACATCACTGAAAAGTGTTGGCAGAGAACTGTTTATTGAGCACTAGACATGTGCACTGCTGAAAAATTTGTTCGTTTTTGTTTCATTATTTTTTTGTTTTTTGCGTTTTCCGGGTCAGTCCTTATGATCAAAATTCGTAAATCCATAAATGTGAAAATTCGTAAATTTGTAAATTCGTAAATTTGTAAATTCGTAAATTTGTAAATTCAAAAATTTGTAAATTCAAAAATGTGAAAATCCGAAAATCCGGAAATCTGGAAATTCAAAAATTCAGAAATTCGAAAATGTGAAAATCGAAAAATGTGAAAATCCGAAAATAAGAAAGAAAATCCGAAAATGTTAAAATCGAAAAATGTGAAAATCCGAAAATAAGAAAGAAAATCCGAAAATTCGAAAGACCAAAAATCCTAAGAATAAGAAAGAAATAACTAACTAATAATAACTAACTATTAAATTATAGGTATTGGAATCCCCTTTCAAAATTGGCTGTTAGTCATTGTAACGAATACGAATTTATCCGCAGTTACGAATTATCCAAAATAACGAATGCCACATCTAAACAAACTAACAGCCAAATTTGAAAGGAAATTCCAATACTTATAATTTAATAGTTAGTTAGTTTAATAGATAGTTAAAAGTTATTATTAGTTAGTTATTATTTCAGATTTTCAAATTTTCGGGTTTTCAAATTTTCGTATTTTCGTTCTTATTTTATGATTTTCATTCTTTTAAACTTTCGTTCTTATTTTCGAATTTACGAATTTTTGAATTTTCAAATTTACGAATCAATACAGTCAGTGATCAGTGACTCTGTTCATTCAGAAAAGGAAGAAACTGGTAAATGAATTATTTACCGGCTCCTTCCTCTAGTCTCCATCATGACAGATCCAGGAGGAGGGGGAGACCAGAGGAGCACAGAGGGGGACCAGAGGAGCACACAGGGGACAGTCGGGGATGATCGGTGCCAGGTGGCGAGCAGTTATAAGCACCAATCCCTTTGTGTGGCTTTTAATAAAGCAGCTGACAGCCGGGGGAGGGAGAGGAGGAGAAGCAGCTGTCAGCTGCATCATTGAAAGCCACACAGGGAGATCGGTGCTTATAACTGCCCGCCACTGCCGCACCAATAATCTGTGAGGCTGCCTAGGCCCCCCCCACTACACTGAGGACACCAGGCCCAGTACAACATGGCCAACTGTACTGGCCTATCAGCGGCCCTGGCCACACAGACACCATTTAAATCACAGAATATATGTTAAGGATACATACTGTATAGTGTTAGACAGCATAGTCCACTAAGGTATCCACAGAAATTATACTGACTTCCACAGTGGTAGCGCACAGGTTTAATCGTTTAACCTCCACCTTACCAGCCGCTTCGTCTGCTACTCCTCTATGTCAGTCCCTCCATTGACTTCTGCTCACCAAACAAATTCAATTCAAAATACTAACAACAACTTACAAAGTCATCCACAACTTGGCCCCAAGCTACATTACTAACCTGGTCTCGAAATACCAACCTAATTGTTGTCTTCCAAGACCTTCTACTCTCTAGCTCCGTCGTTACCTCCAACCATGCTTGCCTCTAGGACTTCTCCAGAGCCTCTCCAATCCTATGGAATTCCCTACCCCAATTTGTCCACTTTTAGATGATCCCCTCTTTTCAGAGAGGCCTACCCAGCCCCCACCTAACAACTGTATTTCCACTTTCTTTATCAACTAATCCCCCATAGTTATGACCTTTTGTATCTCTTGACCCTTCCTCTGAGATTGTAAGCTCTTATGATTCCTACTGCATTAAAGTGGTATTAAAGGTTCAGTTTAAAAAAAAAAAATAACAAACATGTTATACTTACCTGCTCTGTGCAATGATTTTGCACAGACCCAGATAGCAAGAAATGGTGCTGCAAATTTGAAAATGACTTGCTAAGCTATTGCTAGACTTGCCAGGCTTCACAAGTTTGTTGTACAATTGCAGCAAGTCCACATTGCATGACTCCAGATCAAATTTCTTTGCAAACAATCTGCAAGTCTGCTGCAAGTTCTGGTTCAGTTATGTTGTGCGATAGTCATCCCACCACAGGGGTTCACTGTGGCTGAGTCTTCATGCTGTAGACTTGCAGAGCTCTTGCTGTAGACTCACAATTGCAACTTTGCTCTTGCTAGAGGCTTGCCACACAAATTGCTACAAACTGGAAAAGTGTCCTCTAGAATTTGTGCTTCACGTGCTCTGCAATATCTTGGTATAACTTACCAGTGAAAATGTGCAGCAAGTTAACAGACTTACAATTAAACACTGCCACAAATTTGTGGCAAGTAATCCTTGCTATCTGGGGAGCAGCCCTGATCCTCCTCCTCTCGGGTCCCTTGCCAGCATTCCTGGCTCCTACCCCTTGACCAACCAGTGCCCCATAGCAAGCTGCTTGCTATTAGGGCACTGGTGTGTGCTTGCTCCCAAGTCCTGCTCTATGCATCCATATGACACATAAAGCCATGTCTCGTCCCCGCCCATCTGATCTCACCTCATTGGCACACTGGCTGAGATTGATAGCTTTCTCAACCAATGAGAAAAAGGAGTCCCAGAACAGCTGAGGCTCTTGTGCATGTGAACATTCCTGGACAAAGAGGGGGCTCAGGGGAGTATGGGGGGGGGGGGGGCTGTAGGTGGGAGGGAGGAGCACACAGAAGGTTTTTTTACCTTCATGCATAGAACCTTCAGTCTTTACAACCACATTTAATTTTATTGTAATTGTACTGGCTGCCCTTATGTTGTAAAGCGCTAAATAAATCCTGTAAAATAATAATAATTAAAAAAAGGAAGGGTATAAAAAATATGCTTCAAATAACCACATCCATATACATCATGTTTATGAATAATAAAATATATAAAGAAAATCAATAAAAGTTTTCATCGTTGGAGCCAGGTAAGGATAATAGAACTGATTTGGGCAGATCAAGAACCAAAGCATTAAATGCCTTGCAAATTCTGGAAACCAATAATTATAATTCACGTTAAAAATCAGAACATCTGATAGATGATCCAATAAACTTGGTCTGACCTCATCAAGCTTTGCAAACCACAGGCTTGGAAAAGTGGGTGGAACTATGTGGGACATTATTATGCAGTTTATCTGTACAAAAGATAAGTGTCCACTACCAGTTTAATACACTATAAAGATTTTTGTAGCTATGGGCACTGTGGAGCGATTCATACCCAAAGTTCACAGCCGGAGTACGAAAGGCATTCAAGTCCACATCCCAGTGGAGCTGCACCAGGGAAAGCAGTGATTGCTGCCTAACATAGCTTACCTCTTGGTGGCACAGCAAAAGCCCCCAGAAAGTATCCTATAACAATTCTCATCTCTATATAAAATATGAATATTGTTTCTTAAATCTAGTGATTTCTGGTGATATTGTAAAATGGATTGTGTAGAGAGGTGGGTTACCCCCTATTCTTGATTTGTTGTCTAGAAGCTAAGTTACTGCTTATAATACTTTCTGTTACATCTAACATTTATCTGAGATACTCTGGCTGTATGAGTTTGTTCTCTAACAAGCCAGTCCTCTCTCATACACCTGTGGTGAGAAGCAATTCCTCTTTAGCCCTAACATTTCTATCAATTGAAAATTTTTGATGGCATGTGTGGGATGACATCTTTTAAAATAGAGTTCCCTGCAGCTACTAACCCCCCCCCCCCCCCCCCCCACTCACAATCTATATAAAAATGCCTCTATTTGAAGGCTAACACTTTGCATAGCTGCTAGCACTTAATTCCAGCTTTCACCGACAGCTCGGATCCTCCCTAAAGATCTGGAAGATATCTGAATAGTTACTAATCATATGATCAGTACATCAGCTAAAACATAATGATCACATGCAACATACCCCCCAACATTTTGAGATGGGAATGAGGGACACCTACCAGCAAACGTATGAAGGCATGGGACACTCCCCCTGCCACACCTCCTTAAAGGAGAATTAACCCAAGAAAAAGGTTAATTCAGTTTCACAAGGGCTTTCCGGTACTATTCCTTTAAAATGTACAAATGCAGCAATTTAGAATTTGAATGAAAGGTTTAGCTCTGGGAAACACTTTTTCAAAGATAAAAAGTGCATTTTATATATAGCTATATGGATCAGACTAAAATGAGGGACAAATGAGGGGGAAAGAAGGACAGGGGGACATTGCTCCAAATCAGGGACATACCCTCCAAATCAGGGACAGTCCCTCCAAATCAGGGACAGTTGGGAGCTATGCATGCAAGCTGGGGGCTTCACTCACAAAATAAGTCTTCAGCCTGCAAATCCTACCACAAGCTGAAGGTGGCAGTGTTCATTTGTTAAATACTATAACTGTAAAGCCTCGTACACACCATTGGATTGTTGGCCAACAAAACCGTGGAATTTTGTCCGAAGGGCATTGGCCCAAACTTGTCTTGCATACACACGGCCACACAATGGTTGGCCAACAATTACGAAGGCAGTGACGTACTAGACATACTATGTGGTTTTTCAGCTCTTTAGCGCCCCCCTTTGGGCTCCTTCTGCTATTCTGGTGTTAGTAGAAGTTTGGTGAGTGTTGATTCGCGCTTTTCATTTCGCGCTTTTCATTTCGCACTTTTCATTTCGTGCTTTTCAGTTCGTTTCTGAGTTAGTTTCGTTCGTCAACCAGACATGTTGCATAATCGGAGGAGATAACGTGTTATTTATTATTCGTCTTGGAGTTATTGCTTTGACATTATTTTTTGGTTGAATAATGATTTGATTTTTGTATATTTTCTATATTTTTGGATGCATAGAATGCACTTTTTGGTTAAGTTCTATTGGCAGATAGCATGTCTAATTTTTTTGTTTTCTTTTTTTTACGCACAATAAAAAAATTGTGTAGAATAATACTTGGCTATGTGTTTTACTTCAAATGACAGTTTGGGAGTAGGCAGTTACATTTTAAAAAATACAATGTAAAATTGACAAGGGGGGGCGTGTCCAAGATGGCGCAGGGAACAGATGCTTGTTAACTGTGCTCCTCTCTCCGGCTTCATATCCTCCTAGAATCCTGGTGTAGGAGACCCATCCCGCATCCACTCTCCAGCAGAGACTCTGTGGGAGGATGGGGCGATGCCCGGGGGAAGAAAATTTGGGCACAAATCGAATGCTGCAACCCCTGTGAGTACCCGTCTTACGTTGCGGCCTACTCCCCACGAGGCTCTCCACATGGAGACTCAGACGGACTCACCGCCTGATGGAGCCATACAAGCTGGCTCAGCAGCAATCGAAGCCCTGGTGATGGCGATATCTACTTGCCAAGTCACGCTGACTACCAAGATCGAACATGTGCAAACCGAAACGACACTCATCCATAGAGACATGGACAAGTTCTGTGACTGGGTGATAGAGGCAGAACGCCGGGTCTCGGACGCAGAAGATACCCTGAGGGACCATCACACAGACATCCGGGCCTTGCAGTTAAAAGTAAAAAACCTGGAAACCAGAGCCGAGGTAGCCGAGAACCACAATAGGCGCAATAATCTGTGTCCTCAGCCTCCCGGAAGGAGCGGAGGGAGATGATCCGGTAGGCTTCATTGAAGGC
The DNA here is from genome assembly GCA_037952835.1 of Lithobates septentrionalis. Taxonomy (NCBI): domain Eukaryota; kingdom Metazoa; phylum Chordata; class Amphibia; order Anura; family Ranidae; genus Lithobates; species Lithobates septentrionalis. The sequence goes on along the minus strand of JBBDGP010002023.1, from coordinate 1,032,547 downwards.
CTATTACCAGCCTTACTACCCAGAGCCAAATTCTCCCAGCACTTCTCTATTGAGAGAGCCCATCGTATACCAGAAGTCAGAGGTCCGCTGGGAGTCCCACCGCGTACTTTCATATTCAAGCTATTGCACTACCGGGATCGAGACACAGTGCTGCGGGCAGCCCATCTGCAAGGAGAACTTAAATTTGAGAACACGATACTCCTCATATTCCCGGATTATACCGTGGAGACCCAGCGCCAAAGGAAGGCATTTGATCATGTCAGAGGACTGTTACGCCAGAAAGGACTAAAATATAGCATGCTTTTCCCAGCTAGGCTGCGGGTCCAGGACAGGGAACGAGTCCAGTTTTTCACCTCGCTCAGAGATGCTGCTGCGTGGGTTGAGTCGCTCCCTAATTAACTTCTACCTAGGATGCTGTAGTCCTTGCCCCTTGGCCTACTGTTTGTTTGACCTCCCTATGTCAGGGAAATGCCAGAATCAGGGCCTGTCAGTATAGGCATTTCCCCATGCGCCTGCGTGGTAGAATTGCACATCGGCACGCACCGTTTCACAATCAGCGGGTACGAGCGCGTGTTCCAAACGGATCAGCTCACGTGGGTGCACGACGCAGCGCATCATTACGAACGCGTGCACGCACATCGGGACGTTCCCTTGGCGGGCCTATATAAAGACAGCTGTGTTTTGTTGCTGGTTTGTCTTTTCAGCTCCTGTAACCTGCTCCTGAATCCTGTGTACCTGTGCCTACCCGTTGTGACCCGGACCAACCCCGACTCTGCTTGAACCTCTCTTGTGCTTGATCCTCGGCTGCCTTCTGGACTTCGCTACCTGCCTGACTACCCGTGTTTGACCCTCGGCCTGCTCCTGGACTTGCTTCTGCCTTACCCTACTGTGGATTATCTGCCTGCCTGATTACCTGTGTTTGACCCTCGGCCTGCTCCTGGACTTGCCTCTGCCTCACCCTACTGTGGATTATCTGCCTGCCTGACCATCTGTGTTTGACCCCCGGCCTGTTCTTGGACTTTGTCTCAACCTTACCCAGTGTTGGACTTTTGCCTACTTGCACACCGGTGTTTGACCCTCGGCCTGCTTCCAGACGTCTGCCTTGCGGTTGTCCCTCAGTACCCGGCTCAGCTACCCTGCACGGATCTCTTCCCTGCTTGAAGAATCGCCCAGCTCCTCTACTACCTGTGCGACCCGTGCTTCTTCGTGCCCAATACCCGCTGTGCCACTTCCAGAGGGTATCGTGCGCCCAGCTGCAAGGGGAGCCTCTCTTAGCAACTCGGCCTTGGTGAGTACCTGACAGTACAAACCAGCCATGAGCGAGGCCGACAGAGCTGGCTCTCCCCTTGAGGCACTCTGTCAGCAAGTCACAGCCCTCACCCAGGCTGTCCAGAGACTCCAAGACGGCTACTTTCAGATTGAGGGTCGTCTGCAACATCTAACCACATTTCCTAACCCCTCGGACGCCGCATCAGCATCTGCCAGTGGAACATCTTCCTCTCGGGATCAAGCCAACCAGGCTTCTGCAGCAGTAATGGCTTTACCTGAACCCAGGGTTCCCATGCCGGAACGATTCTCCGGTAACCGGAAGAAGTACAGGGCATTTAGGAACGCTTGCTTACTATACTTTGCCCTTCAACCCAGGACTTTTTATTCTGAGACTGTAAAAGTGGGGTTTATTATCTCTTTGCTTTCTGACGAACCGCAATCCTGGGCTCACAACCTCCTTGAGCAAAAGAGTCCCCTCCTTGACTCTGCAGATGCATTTTTTGTTTCCATGGCCCAGCTATACGACGATCCTCAGCGTACTGCCACGGCTGAGTCCGTCCTGCATACCCTGACCCAGGGAAAAAGACCAGTGGAAGATTACACTGTGGAATTTCGAAAATGGTCAGAGGACACCAGCTGGAACGAGGCTGCATTAAAATATCAGTATCGCCAGGGACTCTCTGAGATCCTAAAGGATGAACTGGCTCGAGTAGATACCCCGGCCTCTCTAGAAGACCTGATCCAGCTCGCTACTAAACTGGACAGACGCCTCCGGGAACGTCGCAGCGAGCGTTTCCAGTTTCCAAGGCCCACTTGGATGATGCCACGGGTACCACCTGTTCCTGCACCCCCTACAATTTCTTCGTCATCCTCTCATGGTGAGCCCATGCAACTGGGTCTAGTCCGACCCCCACTTTCTCCTGATGAAAAGCTCCGCCGGCGCCAGGCCAACCTTTGTCTATATTGTGGAGGAGCCGGTCACTTCTTAAACAACTGCCCTGTGAGACCCAGTAAGTACCGCACTCGGTCTGCCACGAACTTTCAAGTCGCTAGTTCAAGCCAGTCTCATCTTGTCCTTATGATCTCATTACAGGTGGCGGAAGAAAAGGTCCGGTTACCAGCCATCGTTGACTCAGGAGCCTGCAGTTGCTTCTTGGATGCATCTTTGGCCCAAAACCTGCACATCCCTCTCCAAGTTAAGGAGCAACAGCTACAAATCCATCTGGCAGATGGATCCCTACCCTGTTCTGGGCCTGTCACACAGGAAACGAAGCCTATCCTCACTCATATAGACTCTGATCATTCCGAATTTCTTTGCTTTGACATTATAAGTTCACCTATGTTTCCCATCATTTTGGGGTTTCCATGGTTGCAGGCCCATGATCCTCAGATAAACTGGAGCAAGAAAGAAGTCCTCTTCTCTTCCATGTACTGCTCTCAACACTGCTTTTTACCAAAATACAGAAACAGAACGGTTCCATGTCTAACGTTACAACCAGTACCGGATAATCTCCAACATGTCCCAGCAGCATACCATGAATTCCTGGACATCTTTGATAAGAAGAAAGCTGACAGTCTACCTCCGCACCGACCCTATGATTGCCCCATCGACCTCCTACCTGGCTCCGAGATCCCTTTCGGCCGTATTTTTCCTCTATCAGAGATTGAGCTAGAAGCCCTTCGCTCCTACATCGATGAAAATCTCGAAAAGGGATTCATCCGGGCTTCTTCTTCTCCAGCTGGAGCGGGAATCTTTTTTGTGGAGAAAAAGGATGGATCTTTGAGGCCTTGTGTGGACTATAGGGAGCTTAACAAAGTTACCATCAAGAACAGATACCCGCTCCCTCTTATTCCTGAACTTTTCCAGCGTCTCCGAGCCGCTCAGATCTTTACTAAATTAGATCTCCGGGGGGCGTACAATTTGGTTAGGATACGAGAAGGAGATGAATGGAAGACAGCTTTCCGGTCCTGATTCGGGCATTTTGAATATTTGGTGATACCCTTTGGTCTCTGCAATGCCCCGGCTACGTTTCAACATCTAGTCAATGACATCTTCCGTGAGTATCTAGATAACTTTGTAATTGTTTATCTCGATGACATCCTGATCTTTTCCACCACTTTAGAAGCACATCGTACCCATGTGAAGAAAGTACTCTCGGTCCTCAGAAGACATGGCCTATACTTAAAAGGGGAAAAATGTGACTTCGAGAAAACCACCATCCAGTTCCTTGGATTCATTATCTCAGTAGGAGGGGTCGCAATGGACCCGCAGAAAGTTAGGGCCATCCAGGAATGGCCAGCTCCCATAGACAAAAAGGGAATTCAGCGATTTGTTGGCTTCGCCAATTTCTATCGCAGATTTATTAAAGGTTTCTCCTCTATCATCTCCCCTATTACTCAACTAACTTGCCAGCAGACTAGATTCCAATGGTCCCCAGATGCTCAAGGAGCCTTCGATGAACTAAAGAGACTGTTTATATCGGCTCCTGTCCTCCAACATCCCAATCCAGTCCTACCTTATGTGCTTGAAGTGGATGCTTCAGAGTCAGCAATAGGGGCGATCCTGTCTCAGAGAAGCGGCCAAAAAGCCCTGCTCCATCCGGTGGCCTTTGCCTCTCGCAAGCTCACCCCTCCGGAGAAGAATTATGATGTCGGGGATCGAGAGTTACTTGCTTTAAAGTTTGCCTTAGAAGAATGGAGATATCTGCTGGAAGGGGCATTCCAACCCATCATGATCTTCACTGACCACCGTAACCTAGAATATCTTCGAACAGCTAAACGCCTCCGACCTCGTCAGGCCCGTTGGGCCTTATTCTTCTCAAGGTTTAATTTCCATATTACCTATCGACCTGGCTCCAAGAACGGGAAGGCGGACGCACTTTCCCGTATGTCCCCAGAAACCAGTGGACCGGAAGAACCCGGAACCATCCTAGCTCCTCACCACTTTCTCAGCCTGGTTCAGCCCAATCTTAGGTCAATTATTATACAGGCCTCCAGTCAATGTACAGAACCTGAAGTATCTGCCCTAGTAAAGAAGGATGGTCTGCTATGGGCCCAGGACAAGGTATTTGTGCCACTCCCAGTAAGACTTCAGATTCTTCAAACCTTCCACGATCACAAGTTGGCAGGACATTTTGGTATACAAAAGACCTCCGAACTAATTGGTCGCTCGTTCTGGTGGCCGGGGTGGAGACAAGACTGCAGAAGATATATACAATCTTGCATCACTTGCCAACGCAATAAGGGATCTAATGCCAAGTCGTGGGGTCTTTTAAAATCCTTATCTATACCAAAACGTCCCTGGACAGAGGTCTCTATGGACTTTATTGTCGATCTGCCTCCTTCCGAGAAGTTTACTACCATCTTAGTGGTTGTTGACCGTCTTTCAAAGATGGCCCACTTCCTGCCATTGGTAGGCACCCCCTCTGCTTCCACAACCGCAGAGGTCTTTATAAAAGAAGTAGTGAGTAGGGATGAGCCGAACACCCCCCGGTTCGGTTCGCACCAGAACCCGCGAACGGACCGCAAGTTCGCACGAACGTTAGAACCCCATTGATGTCTATGGGACTCGAACGTTCGAAATCAAAAGTGCTCATTTTAAAGGCTAATTTGCATGGTATTGTCCTAAAAAGGGTGTGGGGACCCGGGTCCTACCCCAGGGGACATGTATCAATGCAAAAAAAACTTTTAAAAACGGCCGTTTTTTCGGGAGCAGTGATTTTAATGATGCTTAAAGTAAAAAAAAAAAAGTGAAATATTCCTTTAAATATCGTACCTGGGGGGTGTCTATAGTATGCCTGTAAAGTGACGCGTGTTTCCCATGTTTAGAACAGTCCCTGCACCAAATGTCATTTTTAAAGGAAAAAATCTCATTTAAAACTGCTTGCGGGTTTAATGTCATGTCGGGTCCTGGCAATATGGATGAAAATCAGTGAGACAAACGGCATGGGTACCCCCCAGTCCATTACCAGGCCCTTTGGGTCTTGTATGGATATTAAGGGGAACCCCGCACCCAAATTAAAATAAGGAAAGGTCCCTATATACTCTGAACAGCAGTATACAGGCGGTGCAAACAAGACAGGGACTGTAGGTTTGTTGTTAAGTAGAATCTGTTTGTAATTTTGAACATTTTTAACGTGTTTAGCTCCAGCCAAAAAATCTTTTCTAAGCTTTTTGGAAAACATAGGGAAGGGTTATCACCCCTGTGACATTTGTTTTGCGTCTTTCCTCCTCTTCAGAAGATTTCACCTCACTTTTTTGTCCCAATGAAAAATGTTTTTTGAAAATTTTGGTTTTTTTGTGGAACAAGGATTGGAAAGCATTAGTGGAAAGGAGAAATTGTTTTCCCATATTAACTCTTACATGAGAGAATTTCCCTTCCTAGGGGTAGATTTCATCTCACTTCCTGTTGTCTCCTTCCGTTTGCAAGTAGGAGTCGTTTGTAAGTTAGATGTTTGAAAGTAGGGTCCTGCCCTATATACTCAGCAGAAATTTGGGCCTTAGGTGTTGCTGTGGCCAAAACACTGTAAGCCCTCACAGGGCCCTGCTGTGAAATATTAGATCAAGAATTGTAATTACATGCCCCTGTTGAACAGGAGCTGAAAAATTAGGCCTTAGGCACTGGTGCTGGTGCCACAACACTGCAACCCCTCACAGACACTCTAGTTGGAATGCAGGAACGAGCCCTGCTGCAAAGTATTGCATCAAAAATTGTAATTACACGCCCCTGTTAGACAGGGGCAGAAAAATTGGGCCTTAGGCACTGGTGCTGGTGCCACAACACTGCAACCCCTCACAGACACTCTAGTTGGAACGCAGGAACGAGCCCTGCTGCAAAGTATTGCATCAAAAATTGTAATTACACGCCCCTGTTAGACAGGGGCAGAAAAATTGGGCCTTAGGCACTGGTGCTGGTGCCACAACACTGCAACCCCTCACAGACACTCTAGTTGGAACGCAGGAACGAGCCCTGCTGCAAAGTATTGCATCAAAAATTGTAATTACACGCCCCTGTTAGACAGGGGCAGAAAAATTGGGCCTTAGGCACTGGTGCTGGTGCCACAACACTGCAACCCCTCACAGACACTCTAGTTGGAATGCAGGAACGAGCCCTGCTGCAAAGTATTACATCAAAAATTGTAATTACACGCCCCTGTTATACAGGGGCTGAAAAATTGTGCCTTAGGCACTGGTGGTGGCACCCAGAACCAAAAATGTTCTTACAAGCTATCAGCGTGATGATTGAGGAGGAAGAGGATAATTACTCAGGGATAGTCACTCAGCATCAGCATAGGCAGTCTTTGAAGGGATCTGAAAAAAATTATTCAGTTACATCAGCATCAGGTGCTTGGTAGCTGGTGGTGATCCAAGACTGATTCATTTTTATGAAGGTCAGCCGATCGACCGAGTCAGTGGACAGACGCACCCTGTGATCGGTTACCACGCCTCCAGCAGCACTGAATGTGCGTTCCGAAAGAACGCTGGATGCAGGACAGGCCAGTAGCTCAATTGCATACTGTGCAAGCTCTGGCCAGTGATCCATCCTCAAGACCCAGTAACCCAGAGGATTTTCGGTGGGAAAGGTGTCCAAGTCTGATCTTGCCCCTAGGTATTCCTGCACCATGTAAAACAGACGCTGGCGATGGTTGCTGGAACCGATCATACCTTGGGGCTGCGGACCAAAAAATTGTCTGAACGCATCGGTCAGACGGCCACCTTCTCCACCGCTCCTTCTTTGACTGACCGAAGCCTCAGCAACACGTTGTCCAGAAACAGGAGTTTGTAACCTCCCAGTCTCTGGGAACGCGTTGCACAGACCTTTCTGCAAGGCCTCCCGAAGATGTTTCATCCTCTGCTCCCTCTGCGATGGCAAGATAAGGTCCGCAACCTTACCCTTGTAACGTGGATCAAGGAGGGTTGCCAGCCAGTATTGGTCCTTCTCCTTGATACCACGAATACGAGGATCCTTACGCAGGCTTTGCAGGATCAGGGAGGCCATGCAGCGTAGGTTTGCTGAGGCATTCGGTCCGGAGTCCTCTGGGTCACTAAGGACAACAACGTCCGCAGCCACCTCCTCCCAGCCACGTACAAGTCCATGTGTTCCTTGGGACTGATCCCTTAAAGACTGCTGATGCTGAGTGCCAGGCTCCACCTCCATACTGACACAATCTTCCTCCTCCTCCTCCTCCTCCTCCTTGTCCTCTTCCTGTGTGATCGGCGGGCACGCAGGAACACTGTCTGGATAAAGGGGGCCTTGAGAGCTAAGGAAGTCCTCCTCTTCCTGCCTCTGTTCTGCCTCAAGTGCCCTGTCCATTATTCCACGCAGCGTGTGCTCCAACAGGTGGACAAGGGGGACAGTGTCACTGATGCATGCACTGTCAGTGCTCACCATCCTCGTGGCCTCCTCGAATGGTGACAGGACAGTGCATGCATCCCTGATCATGGCCCACTGGCGTGGGGAAAAAAAACCAAGGTCCCCTGACCCTGTCCTGGTGCCATAGTCGCACAGGTACTCATTGATGGCCCTCTGCTGCGTGTGCAGCCGCTGCAGCATGGCCAATGTCGAGTTCCACCTGGTGGGCATGTCACAGATTAGGCGGTTCTTGGGCAGGTTAAACTCCTTTTGGAGGTCCGTCAGCCGAGCACTGGCATTATATGACCGGCGGAAATGCACACAGACTTTCCTGGCCTGCCTCAGGACATCCTGTAAGCCCGGGTACCTGCCCAAGAACCGCTGCACCACCAAGTTAAGGACGTGAGCCAAACAGGGCACATGGGTCAGTTGTCCCTGTCGGAGGGCAGAGAGGAGGTTGGTGCCATTGTCGCAAACCACCATTCCTGCCTTAAGTTGGCGTGGCGTCAACCACCTCTGAACCTGCCCCTGCAGAGCTGACAGAACCTCTGCCCCAGTGTGGCTCCTGTCCCCCAAGCACACCAGCTCAAGCACCGCATGGCATCTTTTGGCCTGCGTACTTGCGTAGCCCCTTGAACGCCTACGGAGCACCGCTGGTTCCGAGGAAGAGGCCATGGAGGAAGAAGAAGAGGAGGGGGTGGAGGAGAGAGGTGTGTCACAATCAGCATTTTGGAGGCGTGGTGGCGGAACAACCTCCAACACTACTGCACCTTGTCCTGCATCCTTCCCAGCTGCCAGCAGAGTCACCCAATGCGCCGTGAAACTTAAGTAATGTCCCTGTCCATGCCTGCTGGACCATGAGTCAGCGGTAATATGCACCTTACCGCTGACCGCCCTGTCCAGCGAGGCATGGACATTGCCTTCCACATGCCGGTAGAGAGCTGGAATCGCCTTCCGTGAGAAAAAGTGGCGTTTGGGTACCTGCCACTGAGGAACCGCACATTCCACAAACTCACGGAAGGGGGCAGAGTCTACCAACTGAAAAGGCAGCAGTTGAAGTGCTAGCAATTTTGCCAAGCTAGCATTCAACCGCTGGGCATGTGGATGGCTGGGAGCAAACTTCTTTCGGCGGTGCAGCAGCTGGGGCAGGGAAATTTGCCTGGTACAATCTGGCGTCGGTGTACCAAAAGCAGATTGCCCACAAGTACTTGGCTGTGACACACCTAATTCTACACCTTCATTCCTCTCACTGCAGGTCTCAGAGAGGACTGAAGGTCTAGTGGGGTTGGAAATCTCAGCTGATGAGGAGCAAGGAGAGATCCTCTTTGTTCTTTGGTGTGGGTCTTTTAGATATGCTTGCCAACGAACTGCATGGCAGGTCAACATATGTCTGGTCAAGCATGTGGTACCCAAGCGGGAGATGTTTTGGCCACGCGAGATACGCTTGAGACATATGTTGCAAATAGCTGCGGTGCGATCTGATGCACTCGTCTCAAAAAAGGCCCACACCAAAGAACTTTTTGAATAACGCGCAGAGACTGCAGCGCCCTGCACATGTGGAGCTTTGGGGTGTGATGCAGTCAATGTGCTGCCCTTAGGCTGGCCCCTGGAGGGCATCCTGCCTCGTTGGTGATGTGCCGCCTCCTCCTCCTCCTCCTCCTCCTCCTCTCTCCTATCAGGCACCCACGTTGAGTCAGTGACCTCATCATCCCCTCCCTCCTCATCACTGGAGCAAACCTGGCAGTATGCTGCAGCAGGGGGAGCATGACTGCCAGATTGCTGTCCTTCTTGGGCACCCCCTCTGTCCGTGCTCATGTTACTGCCTTCATCGAGCTCAGTATCATCATCAGAGCCTTCCAAACGCTGGGCATCCTCCTGGAGCATGTACCCAACACTGTGGTCAAACAGTTCGAGGGAATCCTCATGAGGACATGGTGGAGCTAGGGAAGGAGTCACTGATGACATTGAGCTGAGGGAAGAGGCCGCTGCTTTGCCAGACAAAGCACCCTGGGCATGGGTGAGAGAGGATGAGGAGGATGAGGACGGCTTGGTCATCCACTCGACCAAGTTTTCTGCATGTTGCGGCTCAACACGGCCAGCTGCCGAAAAAAAGGCCAAGCGTGTCCCATGGCCACGGGCTGATGAGGATGCACCGTCTCCACGACCAGCACTAGACACAGAGCCTGCTTGCCCTCTCTTATTGGCTTGTGACTGTCTGCCTCTCCTTCTTGGCCTTCCAGACATACTAATGGCCTGTAGCTGCACTAAGCTGGGATAGAACACCTGTAATTTTCTTCAGGTAGCTTTATATACTGTAACCAGACAAGCCTGCCTGTCAGTAGGAAGATAACAGGAACGGATCTAGCTGAACACTGTGAGCAGGACGCACTGCACTAAATGTAAATAGCAGGAACGGATCTAGCTGAACACTGTGAGCAGGACGCACTGACTGCACTAAATGTAAATAGCAGGAACAGATCTAGCTGAACACTGTGAGCAGGACGCACTGCACTAAATGTAAATAGCAGGAACAGATCTAGCTGAACACTGTGAGCAGGACGCACTGCACTAAATGTAAATAGCAGGAACGGATCTAGCTGAACACTGTGAGCAGGACGCACTGACTGCACTAAATGTAAATAGCAGGAACAGATCTAGCTGAACACTGTGAGCAGAACGCACTGCACTAAATGTAAATAGCAGGAACAGATCTAGCTGAACACTGTGAGCAGGACGCACTGCACTAAATGTAAATAGCAGGAACGGATCTAGCTGAACACTGTGAGCAGGACGCACTGCACTAAATGTAAATAGCAGGAACGGATCTAGCTCAACACTGTGAGCAGGACGCACTGCACTAAATGTAAATAGCAGGAACGGATCTAGCTGAACACTGTGAGCAGGACGCACTGCACTAAATGTAAATAGCAGGAACGGATCTAGCTGAACACTGTGAGCAGGACGCACTGACTGCACTAAATGTAAATAGCAGGAACGGATCTAGCTGAACACTGTGAGCAGGACGCACTGACTGCACTAAATGTAAATAGCAGGAACGGATCTAGCTGAACACTGTGAGCAGGACGCACTGACTGCACTAAATGTAAATAGCAGGAACGGATCTAGCTGAACACTGTGAGCAGGACGCACTGCACTAAATGTAAATAGCAGGAACGGATCTAGCTGAACACTGTGAGCAGGACGCACTGCACTAAATGTAAATAGCAGGAACGGATCTAGCTGAACACTGTGAGCAGGACGCACTGCACTAAATGTAAATAGCAGGAACGGATCTAGCTGAACACTGTGAGCAGGACGCACTGACTGCACTAAATGTAAATAGCAGGAACGGATCTAGCTGAACACTGTGAGCAGGACGCACTGACTGCACTAAATGTAAATAGCAGGAACGGATCTAGCTGAACACTGTGAGCAGGACGCACTGCACTAAATGTAAATAGCAGGAACAGATCTAGCTGAACACTGTGAGCAGGACGCACTGCACTAAATGTAAATAGCAGGAACGGATCTAGCTGAACACTGTGAGCAGGACGCACTGACTGCACTAAATGTAAATAGCAGGAACAGATCTAGCTGAACACTGTGAGCAGGACGCACTGCACTAAATGTAAATAGCAGGAACGGATCTAGCTGAACACTGTGAGCAGGACGCACTGACTGCACTAAATGTAAATAGCAGGAACGGATCTAGCTGAACACTGTGAGCAGGACGCACTGACTGCACTAAATGTAAATAGCAGGAACAGATCTAGCTGAACACTGTGAGCAGGACGCACTGCACTAAATGTAAATAGCAGGAACGGATCTAGCTGAACACTGTGAGCAGGACGCACTGCACTAAATGTAAATAGCAGGAACGGATCTAGCTGAACACTGTGAGCAGGACGCACTGCACTAAATGTAAATAGCAGGAACGGATCTAGCTGAACACTGTGAGCAGGACGCACTGACTGCACTAAATGTAAATAGCAGGAACAGATCTAGCTGAACACTGTGAGCAGGACGCACTGCACTAAATGTAAATAGCAGGAACGGATCTAGCTGAACACTGTGAGCAGGACGCACTGCACTAAATGTAAATAGCAGGAACAGATCTAGCTGAACACTGTGAGCAGGACGCACTGACTGCACTAAATGTAAATAGCAGGAACAGATCTAGCTGAACACTGTGAGCAGGACGCACTGACTGCACTAAATGTAAATAGCAGGAACGGATCTAGCTGAACACTGTGAGCAGGACGCACTGACTGCACTAAATGTAAATAGCAGGAACGGATCTAGCTGAACACTGTGAGCAGGACGCACTGCACTAAATGTAAATAGCAGGAACAGATCTAGCCTAATCTAGCTAACTCAAATCAAATGACACTGTCTGTCTCTCTCTCTATCAGCACACCGGAACACACTACACAGGGCCGCCGTGCAGGCGGCCTTATATAGTGTGGGGCGTGTACTAAATCCCCTGAGCCATAATTGGCCAAAGCCACCCTGGCTTTGGCCAATTACAGCTCTCTCTACTGACGGCGCTGTGATTGGCCAAGCATGCGGGTCATAGTGCATGCTTGGCCAATCATCAGCCAGCAATGCACTGCGATGCCGCAGTGAATTATGGGCCGTGACGCGCCACACGAATTTGGCGCGAACGGCCCATAACGTTCGCAATTCGACGGACGGTCGAACAGCCGATGTTCGAGTCGAACATGGGTTCGACTCGAACACGAAGCTCATCCCTAGTAGTGAGACTCCATGGTGTCCCCCACAACATTGTATCCGATAGGGGGATTCAGTTCACATCAAGATTCTGGAAGGATATGTGCAAGTCTTTAGAAATCAAGACATCCCTTTCTTCCGCCTATCACCCACAAAGTAATGGCCAGACAGAAAGAACAAATCAATCTTTAGAGCAATACCTTCGATGTTTCTGCTCCTGGTCCCAGGACAACTGGTCTTCCCTCTTACCGTGCGCAGAGTTCGCCTATAACAATTCTGTACATTCCACCATCAACCAAACACCTTTCTGGGCAAACTATGGTTTTCACCCTTCCTTTCTTCCGGATTCTATTCCCGAAATCACTACTCCCGCAATACAAGACCGTATACGTGCTATTCAAACAAACTTTTTGCAAATTCAGGAAGCGATGAAAAAAGCTCAAGAAAGTTATGAAGAATTCTATAACAGGGGAAGAAGAAGTAACCCAAGTTTCAAGGTTGGAGATAAAGTTTGGCTATCAGCCATCAACCTCAAATTACCTTGCCCATCACGCAAATTAGGGCCAAAATTCATTGGTCCTTTCGAGATTAAGAGAGTTGTAAACCCCGTGGCTTTTGAACTGACCTTACCTAATTCTTATCGGATACACCCGGTGTTCCATGCCTCCTTACTAAAACCATTTACTCCCAACTCTTTTCCAGGAAGGGAAGAACTACCTCCTCCACCAATCCGGATTGAAGGGGAGGAAGAATTCGAAGTGGAGGCAATAGTAGATTACAAATGGAGGGGGGGGCAGGAACAGTATCTAGTTAAATGGAAAGGGTACCCCCCGGAGGACAATTCTTGGGAGCCCGCTAGCAATATTCATGCCCCTCGTTTAGTGCGAGAATTTCACAAAAGACATCCTGGGATCCGAGCTAGGTTGGGCACCTGGAGGTTGCCCCTTGGGGGGCGGCACTGTCAGGGAAATGCCAGAATCAGGGCCTGTCAGAATAGGCATTTCCCCATGCGCCTGCGTGGTAGAATTGCACATCGGCACGCACCGTTTCACAATCAGCGGGTACGAGCGCGTGTTCCGAACGGATCAGCTCACGTGGGTGCACGACGCAGCGCATCATTACGAACGCGTGCACGCACATCGGGACGTTCCCTTGGCGTGCCTATATAAAGACAGCTATGCCTGTGTTTTGTTGCTGGTTTGTCTTTTCAGCTCCTGTAACCTGCTCCTGAATCCTGTGTACCTGTGCCTACCCGTTGTGACCCGGACTAACCCCGACTCTGCTTGAACCTCTCTTGTGCTTGATCCTCGGCTGCCTTCTGGACTTCGCTACCTGCCTGACTACCCGTGTTTGACCCTCGGCCTGCTCCTGGACTTGCTTCTGCCTTACCCTACTGTGGATTATCTGCCTGCCTGATTACCTGTGTTTGACCCTCGGCCTGCTCCTGGACTTGCCTCTGCCTCACCCTACTGTGGATTATCTGCCTGCCTGACCATCTGTGTTTGACCCCCGGCCTGTTCTTGGACTTTGTCTCAACCTTACCCAGTGTTGGACTTTTGCCTACTTGCACACCGGTGTTTGACCCTCGGCCTGCTTCCAGACGTCTGCCTTGCGGTTGTCCCTCAGTACCCGGCTCAGCTACCCTGCACGGATCTCTTCCCTGCTTGAAGAATCGCCCAGCTCCTCTACTACCTGCCGGCGACCTGTGCTTCTTCGTGCCCAATACCCGCTGTGCCACTTCCAGAGGGTATCGTGCGCCCAGCTGCAAGGGGAGCCTCTCTCAGCAACTCGGCCTTGGTGAGTACCTGACACCCTATTTGTACTGCTGGACTGAGATAATAACCCCCTCACTTGTAGGGAACACCCTGCTGCATTACAGTGGAATTGCGAGACTGTGAAAGGTGCGCTAAATGACTTGTTCCTCTTTGCAGCTAACGCCTCCATAGGGTTGTCTTTTCTCCTAGTGAATGCCCACGCGGGAAACCCCACAGAGGGATCTTGCAATGGCGCGGAGACTGATCCCTTTCTTCCGCGGAAAAGACTTGGAGCGATAGGCTGTGGAGGGGTGGTGCAGGGAGTGTGACTTTTCCGACTTCTTGTCCTACCTTGCTCATTACCCTGCACCTGCGGAAGGTTACTGTCCAGTGGGCCATTCAATAGACTGCACGATCCAGACATATGCTGACCCTAGCTTTCTAGTGTGAGCCCAGAGTCTCCTAGGCCAGAAAGGCTGATGAAAACACTGCGGTCTGTTGACTTGACCGTGGGGCTGTCCTATTTACACAGACTAGATGACCCCCCCTGTTTTCCGCATGGATTAGGAAATGGTCTGCTGAGTCTATTCATGACAGTTACTTCCACAAGAAACTACTCACCTTGGAGGATGTGATAATTATAATAGAAGTTACTGGTCTTCTTTGTGTAATCCTGTCTGTCTCCACTCATAGCTATTCTGTAATGTCCCAGTCTGTAAATATCCTTGTGCACTAGGAAGTTCTCCATGGAAAGTCCCCTTCAAGGATGTGAACTTCTCCCATCCTGTACAAATTTGGATGAGTCGTGTCAGCAGTAGGGTCAGGGTTCGTAATCATATGATGACAGCAATCTTTATTAGTAACAGGGGTAGATGTTTTTATTAAGTTCCCCCAGGTTTGAAGTATGTGCCCCCAGGGATCCGGGTGATTTACACGATATATCCTTGCCGGACTGTAAAATGAACACCTTGTTAAGAGGCTGAACACCTCTTGCACATTGCCCTCATGATGGGCTGGATAGCTCACTTTTTCTTGGGGAGGGAAGCCCTCCCACTGAATTGGGGGATGGGCGGGGTGGGGGGGTTCAGTTGGTTATTTTGGTCTGCTGTTGCGGGCCCTAAGTTATTATTGTTTTTATTATTTTTCTAGTACAAAACAAGTATTGATGGTGGTTGTTCTGAATATTACTATATGGTTGTCATTATCTCCTCTGTGCTTCTACAGGTCTGGACACCCGGTTGAGAGAAGTCTGATCCATATTTATCACCCCATAATATTTATAGAATATATAGATGTCTTGGCTTAAGATAATCTCCTGGAACACAAGGGGTCTTAACTCCCCTATTAAACGCTCCCTGGTATTTCAATTTGTTAAGTCATATCACCCTCATATATGTGTGTTCCAGGAGACCCATTTAGTTGGAAGGAAGACCTTGAGTCTTAAAAAACCATGAGTGGGATACCACTACCACTCAACTCATTCTACCTTTTATAGAGGGGTAAGCATTTTAATCCTCAAAACACTCCCTTTCAGACTCCTCGATCTGGCTTTGGACCCCGGGGGCAAGTTTTTGGTGATCCATGCATTAATATATCACATGCCGTGGGTAATAGTAGGTCTATATCTCCCACCCCCAGCCTCGCTTCAGGTTCTGAACCACATGACGGCTAAAGTTGCTGAGTTTTCCACTGACAATGTAGTTATATTAGGAGATTTTAATCTGGTTCTGGATGCAGAAATAGATAGGTTACTTCCTTCTGGTCAGCTCGTAGGGGGCTTGCAGACTGGGCTGACACTTGCGGTCTCTTTGACCTATGGAGATGGAAATTCCCCCAAACTAGAGCATATACATGCCACTCTGCCTCTCACAGGACCTTTTCCCGCACTGATTTAGTCTATGCGGGAGGTCCTGTTCTCCCTAAGGTTCGGGATATAAAAATCCTCCCCCGTGGTATTTCGGACCACGCTCCGATCCTACTAGAGCTAGACCTCTTGATGGCCCCATCAGATAAACTCTGGAGATTGTCCAGATACTGGGTCTCGGACATGGAGGTGGAGCCGAAATACAGGGAGGAATTGGAGTCATACATTTATAAATACTGATACAGCCTCGGCCTCCTCAGTATGGGATGCCTTTAAGGCGTATTCCAGGGGACAGTACCGGAATATAATAACGAATGTCCATTGGGAACATAGACAGGAGCTTACATATTTAGAAGTGGAGGCGGCTAGACAGGAGGCAATATATGTTAGGTCAACAGACCCCCAGTCCTATGCTCGGCTGCAATCCCTTTTGCGTGAGACCCTTCTGTTGAGGACCATTCTGACGCAGAAGAAACTCCTGCATCAAACACAGAGGATATTTGAACAGGGGGAGAAGATCGGCCACCCGTTGGCCCTACTCTCCAAGGAACAGTCCATAGGTATGACTATAGGATAGATCCGGGCTGCGGATGGTTTACGTCTTTCCACTCCAGATGAAATCAACCGGGAATTTTACTCCTTTTACCAAACACTGTATAGCTCTCGGGTGACTTATCAACCTGAGGAGCTGATAGCCTACCTTGAGGATATTGATATTCCGACTCTCACCCCAACCTATGCCAATAAACTAGATGCCCCCATTAAAATTGAAGAAATCCAGAAGGCACTAAAAATGATGCAAACAGGTAAGACACCGTGGAATTTTATAAAATGTATGCAGAACAACTGGCCCCTAGACTTCAAACTTTATTAGCTAAGTCTATGGAGGAGGGCCATCTTCCCGACTCCATGCATGAGGCGGTGATAGTTGTTATCCCCAAGCCAGGGAAGGACCCGACTCTCTGTTCCTCTTACCGCCCCATTTCTCTCCTTAACGTCGACAAAAAAATTCTTTCCAAAATTTTGGCGAACAGATTGAATACGGTCATCACGGCCTTGATACACCCTGATCAGACGGGATTCATGCCTGGGAGGGGAACAGACATAAATATCCGTCTATTACACACACATGTAGCAATTGCCTTATCTGATAGACCGGGGGTGGTGGCCTCACTCGATGCTGAGAAGGCTTTCGACTCGGTTGAGTGGGGCTACCTCTGGGAGGTCCTTGGCAGGTTTGGGTTCGGGCCTAGATTCCTGGCCTGGCTCCGGCTGCTATATACCCGACCCAGAGCCCGAGTCCGCACTAATGGGGTCCTCTCCAGGGCGTTTACGCTAGGGAGAGGTACGAGGTAAGGTTGCCCTCTCTCCCCGGCACTATTCGCCTTAGCTCTATAACCTCTTGCCATCCTTCTTAGAGTGGACGAGTCGGTCCGGGGGCTGTGGGTGGGTCCTCTGAAAGAAAAGATCTCCCTGTATGCAGATGACTCACTCCTGTATTTGGCAGATGCTTCTACCTCCCTAAAAGCGGCCCTAGCGGTGATTGACAAATTTGGTCAGTTTTCTGGCATCAAAATCAATTGGAACAAATTCTTCCTACCTGCAGGAGACCAATGACCTCATTCTCCCAAGAAGCTTTTCTAAGACATATCTACATTTGCTAGACTGGAGGCCAAGAGTTGCTTTCAAATAATAGCGAAGGATCGTAGAATTCATTTTAAATTACTGATAGGTCTATTTTAAAGTACAGCCTTACTAGTCAAGTGAATACTCACTTCTAGATGTTCATGACAGCTCCCAGAAGAAGGCTGTCACAAACGTTAACAGTGAAAAATAATGTTTGCTGTTGCTACAGATGTCAGGGACTAGGATAAGCTCATGGTTTATATCCACACACCACTAATACGTGTTCACTGTCATGATTTCCGCCCAGTTCTTTTAGTTGACAAACCCTGTTATATACACTATATTGTATATAATTGCTTTCTCAGCCTCTCTTTCCTCAGTAGTTACTCGTTCACTGTCACTTTCTGACAGCTTAAAAGGTGAAAGTCGGAGGCAGATGTGGGGCCAACCATTGGAGGCAAAATGTTTACCCACAGGCCAAAATATCATCAGGATTACCATGATTACTTTATCTGTGGGGCAGCATCTGAGTCCAGGAAGGTAGCTGATGAACCTGGAGGATGCCTAAACAAAGATGGTTTTGTCCTCTGGAGAATGAGAAGCAAAGGCATAAGTATTGTAATCTCTTTGAGAGAAAACTAATAGCTTTATGGTGGCACTTGGCAAAACTGATACTCATGGCTAGGTTTTCTTTAAAGCATTGTGCCTATAATGGGGAAGAACATCCACACCAGAAATAAAAATTTTAGCAGTAATACCTCTGTATCTCTGACAAAGTGTAGTAAGGTACTGCAAATTTCCTCCAAAGACCAAGTCTTAATTTTTCAATACCAGAACTACAAATCGTACTCACACATAAAAGAATGGTTGATTTTGGTAGACCACATGTGGGTGGGGTGCAGTGTGGTGCGACGTCAATAACACACACAGTTAGGGTTGCCACAGTCCGGTTTCTGAATCATCTGCCCGGTTTTCAGACTCTCTGAAACCCGGACAGACCATTCAGGCAGGGGGAGCTCCATTAGCATATTTGTCACTGTGGAGACAGCAGCAGTGTCACTGCTTCTCCATAAATATATTGTGCTGGTGTGTTTGTTAGAATCTAAAGCTCATTCCTGTCTCCCCCCCCCCCCCTCCAGGTTCCTGCAGGGTCTCTCTTATCAGTGACTTAACTCCCTCCCCCCCCCGATCACTAGTGCGGTGTGCTTAGAGAACCCGCGAGGCGGAGCTGAGGAGGAGATCATGTCGGGAGGAGTAGATCATGTCGGGCTGGCGCTGCTCACACTACACGCAGGGAAGAAGTGAGCTGAGAGTTTTTGTCTGAGTCTCATAGGGTGCAAAGCTGACATAATTTGTTTTGCAGGAGTTGCTGTGAAGGGTTAAGGTAACAGGATGATCAGTCTGAAGTGTGTCTGAACAATATCTTCCAAGCCTCACACCTCTGTCTATACAAATATCCCCCATCCTCAGTCCAGATAATGTGCAGTAATTTATGACCATTCATTAACATTGTGTGTATGTGGAGAGTGTAAATTTCTGAATGTACACAGCTTGGATAACACAGGGATATATGAATGGTCATACATTACCCTCACATCATCTGTACATACAGAGTGCTAGGAGCTGGCAGTTTTCATTGTTGTACTGTTGTAAATATTAGTGGATGAGTACAATAGCTTTTGTTTTTATATACATCACTATTTCTCAGCCCCCAACTCCCCCCAGGTGCATCACCCCCCCAGACCACTTCATATATCCAGCTGGCATCATCCCCTCCGCACTCCTCTCCTATACACACTACCCCCACCATCCCCTCCACACTCCTCTCCTATACATACTACCAGGCCCGGATTTACTCCCTTTTCCGCCCCAAGGCCGGGTCCTTCAATGCCGCCCCCTGCGAGGGGTAAGGATTTTTCGCGGGCAATTTTTTAGGGCAATGGCTGGCGTTAGTGCTTCAATCATCCCCGGCACCATGGTTGGTATGGTGTCAGGATGATTGAAACGCATTATTTCTATCATTACATTGTAATATAAAATGAAATAGTTCAACTCACCATAATGCAGAATCATTGGGAGCCCTGAGTGTGTCACTTGCCACTATGCCTGCCACCAGATGGAGATGTCACTTGCCACTATGCCTGCCACCAGATGGAGATGTCACTTGCCACGCTGCCTGCCACCAGATGGAGATGTTACTTGCCACGCTGCCTGCCACCAGATGGAGATGTCACTTGCCACGCTGCCTGCCACCAGATGGGGATGTCACTTGCCACGCTGCCTGCCACCAGATGGGGATGTCACTTGCCACGCTGCCTGGCTGCCACCAGATGGGGATGTCACTTGCCAAGCTGCCACCAGATAGAGATGTCACTTGCCACGCTGCCACCAGATGGGGATGTCACTTGCCTTGCTGCCTGGCTGCCACCAAATGGGGATGTCACTTGCCACGTTGCCACCAGATGGGGATGTCACTTGCCAAGCTGCCACCAGATAGAGATGTGACTTGCCACGCTGCCACCAGATGGGGATGTCACTTGCCAAGCTGCCTGGCTGCCACCAGATGGAGGAGGGCAGAACAGCGGTGCGGGCAATGAGAGATGTCATCTCTCTCCCCCGCCGCCGCCCTGCTGACATTACTTGTCTCCTCCGCGGCCCTGGCAGCAGAGGCGCCACGGCACACAGGTTGGAGACATTTCTTTTCAAAAATGGCGCCGGGCGGCACAGTCACGCTACTGTGCATGCGCCGCCCGGCCGAGCACGTACGAGCTTTCCCGAGCCCGGCCGGCTTCGGAACAGCGAATGCGCCGGCTCGCGGCCATCTTTTCTACGGGCACCGGTGCCCCTAATGAACATTAACGGGCAGCCCGAAGGGGGGAGGGCGGCCGCAAAGTCGCCGCAGGAGCGGCGCCGCCCCTGCACCACTGCCGTCCCGAGGCCTGGCCTCGGTGGTCTTGTGGCAAATCCGGCCCTGCATACAACCCTCACCATCCCCTCCGCATTCCTCTCCTATACATACTACCCACACCATCCCCTCCGCACTCTTCTCCTATACATACTACCCCCACCATCCCCTCCGCACTCCTCTCCTATACATACTACCCCCACCATCCCCTCCGCACTCCTCTCCTATACATACTACCCCCACCCTCCCCTCTGCACTCCTCTCCTATACATACTACACCCACCATCCCCTCCGCACTCCTCTCCTATACATTCTACCCCCACCATTCCCTCCACACTCCTCTTCTGTACACACCACCCCACCATCCCCTCCGCACTCCTCTCCTACACATACTACCCCCACCATCTCCTCCGCTCTCCTCTCCTATACATACTACCCCCCATCACCCCCTCCGCACTCCTCTCCTATACATAGTACGCCCACCATCCCCTCCACGCTCCTCTCCTATACATACTACCCCCACCATTCCCTCCACACTCCTCTTCTGTACACACCACCCCACCATCCCCTCCGCACTCCTCTCCTATACATACTACCCCCACCATCCCCTCCGCACTCCACTCCTGTACATACTACCCCCACCATCCCCTCCGCACTCCTCTCCTGTACATACTACCCCCACCATCCCCTCTGCACTCCTCTCCTGTACATACTACCCCCACCATACCCCCCCGCACTCCTCTCCTGTACATACTACCCCCACCATCCCCTCCGCACTCCTCTCCTGTACATACTACCCCCAGCATCCCCTCCGCACTCCTCTCCTGTACATACTACCCCCACCATCCCCTCCACACTCCTCTCCTGTACATACTACCCCCACCATCCCCTCCGTACTCCTCTCCTGTACATACTACCCCCACCATCCCCTCCGCACTCCTCTCCTATACATTCTACCCCCACCATCCCCTCCGCACTCCTCTCCTATACATACTACCCCCATCATACCCTCCACACTCCTCTCTTGTACATACTGCCCCCATCATACCCACCACACTCCTTCTGCCACTCTGCATGTTGCAGAGCTCGGTGCCTCTAGGCTTCGGCCTGCCACATTAATGTTGGCTCCCATGAGACAGCCATCTTTAAACCTGGGGGACCCATGATCTTCAATTGCCCGGAGGCCCCATGAGATATCAGTCCAACCCTGGCCCAGACTGTGGCTAACCTGCAGGGTTGCTCACTGCAATTGTAAGCCAAGAGTGCCAACTTTGTTGACTCTGATGTAAAGAGGGACTCTTGTGATTAACTCTATATGCTTAGAAATGTTATTTAATCACAAAATATATGTATAGTGTATACTACATAAATACATAAAAATTGCCTTGCATTGTACAGAGGTAATGAATTTAATGTACTACTGAAAAAAAAATTGCCGTGCGCTGCTAATGTGTTCGGGTTTGGCTTGAAGAAAAGGTGGCAACCCTATACACAGTCCACGTCCGATGAAAGACAGTTCATAATAAACCCAGTTGGAACACAGCCCAACTGAGAACACTTATGGGTCCAATAGCATGTAGAGAGCAGGTTTCAGCCAAACTGACAGTGCCAGTCTGGAGGGGAAGAATGCGACCTGGCCATCTCATGCCCAAGCGGGAGGATGTCCAGAGAGTTACCAACCCTATGCTTTCCCTCCTCGTCAGGAACCTTTCCCTGCTGCTAGTTCTGTCCCTACCAGGTGGGTTACCTGTCCCTTGTCTACCCACCTGCAAAATGCGCAACAAGCCTGGGGGCAAGGCCCTAAATAGGCTCTGCCTTACCCAGGATGGTTGCTAGAGTCACATGGGGCAGCAGCATGCAACCTGATAGCTTCCCAAGTGACCCAGGAAGCCGTAGAGGAACCATGTTGCTCTTGACTTCCTCTCCAACTGTACTGCTGATGTGACGATCGCCACCTACAGTGGAGAAAGCAGACTGCACCTGCCTGCACAGAGACTACAGTTTGGGCACACCCACATGCTCCAACTGGTCGCATTGCTTAGTAATCTTGCATAATGTGAGGCTGGCTGTACTCCTTTTGACAGTTTTGGAATTGTGCAAACAACTCCAAGTTAATGAACTGCACTTTGTTTATTACCACAGTGCTGGCAGTTTGATTGCCGCTATTAATAACATCCAGTGACTAGGCAAAACCGCCACCCCCTCCGTCATTAGCATCATTGGCTGGAGAGCAACGCTCTAAAAAATCATTCCCAGTGGACGCTCTGCACAGCCATCTAATGCCATTCCAGTGGGCTTGCTTTATTTTAATAAATGTTGGCTATTGAGTGCTTTTGGCAATGCTCTCCTATGACAGAGTAGATGCCTAATGGGAAACAACATTGCCGGAAAGCTGAGATACTTCACAGGGCGACCAGAGTGTCTCTGCAAACTGTTATGTAGACGGCCTATTTAGGATCATTGTCTTTAATTGCATGTACAGGTTCTATCTTCATTCTAGAAGCTGAAGAGATTTTAATAGCCATCATTATGATCCATAAAGTAACATTAAGCTGCAGAACATTTTTTGACGCTTACATTTTACGCTTTTAAATATTTCATATTTTCTTACACATGATATATTTTGTACATATAGACATAGTAAGAAAGTATGAAGTGTTATTTGTTATTTATATACATATAACATACATTTTACTGAGAATTGAAAGGATAGTAAAGTGTATTGAAAACTTTAACTTTTTTTTTTTTTTTTTTGGTGGTTTTGAATCGAGAAAGGAAGGGTTATAAGTCCTGTCAGTTTTTTTTGCCTTCCTCATCCCCACTGGGAAGAGTTCCCTTCACTACCTGTCCCAGGGACACAACAGGAAGTGAAGGGAAAGCCCATGATCATTGCCAAGACATGTCCTTTAGCATCCAGACTAAAAAGGCCAAAGTGCGCTCCCATCCCCACCCAATAACTATGAACTACTTCAGCGGCATAGCTTGTAGGTCTGCCTATTTTGCACCCCCCCTGTCTACTTTCTCTACTGCAGGTGGCACTCTTCCGCAGGGGCACTGCAGTCGGAGAGGAAGTCAGGAGGAACATAGTTACTTTATGGTTTCCTGGGTCACTGGGGAAGCATCCAGTTGGATGTTGCTGCCTCTTGGGACCCTGGCAGCCATCTTGGATCAGGCAGAGCCTATTTACCCTTTTCACTGCTAGAGCTTTTTTTGCTTTTTTTTTTTCCACGTTTCGAAAATAATTTTAGGCCTGAAGATCGCACAAAATCCCAAAACATTATATCATATATGAAAGCAAACACCCTAGAGAATAAAATAGTGCTAGTTCCAATTTATGTCACACAATAATACCGCAAAATTTCAGTAAAAAATACAATAAAGTGAATTTTAGGGCAAACAAACGCAATAAACGACCCACATTTTTGGTGAAATATAAAAGTCGAGGTTGCACCGAATAAATAGATAGTCAACATGTCAAACATTTGTGTGTGCCCGCAAAATATTTACTCAATTTCTCACAGTGAGTACACCATACAAGATTTATGGGCAACTCAGGATACCACGATCATTGTTATATCAACCACCTACATATATACATTCATATATTTCATCACAGTGAATACACCCTGCAAGACCTAGGGGCAACATTTGGGTCCTTTTTCTTTTTCTTTTTCCTTTTCTTTTCCTTTTCTTTTTTTTCTTTTTCATGCTTTGTTGGACACCTCTGCACTAGAGTATACTACCTCATATTTTCAGAATATTGTTACATCTATTACTGTAGATCCACATATATACATTTATACTCATATATTTCATTATAGTGAGTACGCTCGGCAACGATCCTGGGTGACATTTTAGTCCAATCCTCCCCTCCTTTTTTCCATCTTTTTGCTATGCCTGCCCTACGCCTGACCTCGGTCCTCCATGCTTTGGCCTTCGTCCCTTCAGCTCCCGTGGGAGATGTTTTCCGCTCGCCCTTGCTGGGGGGTCGGCCCCTGGAGCCAATCACCTGACAAGTGAGTATGGGATCACTAATTCTGGCTTCATACTTTTGTCCAATCATAACCTATACTCCAATCTACTTTTTTATTTGTTGTTACAGACATCAGAATTACACATCAGCCCCTGATGATGCGAGGAGAACTTGCGAAACGCGTTGACTTAGGGATGTATCATGTATATCTGTACTCATAATACTTTGATGTATGTCATTTTGGCTATGTTTTTAAGACTATCATGTTATGCTGCTGTTCTTATCAATTTGTCACCTATATTTATTACCTATATTGGATGACAATGATTCTAATAAACTCTGATATTTTTCATACTATCACATTCATTTACCTGTGATCATCATGGACACTTCATTTAAAGTCCCATGGGCAAATTTTTGTTTTTTTGTGCAATATAGGGATGGAGGTGTCTCATGTTAGGGAGCAGGGATGAGCTTCGTGTTCGAGTCGAACCCATGTTCGACTCGAACATCGGCTGTTCGGTCGTTCGCCGAATTGCGAACGATATGGGCCATTCGCGCCAAATTCGTTTGGCGTGTCACGGCCCATAATTCACTGCGGCATCGCAGTGCATTGCTGGCTGATGATTGGCCAAGCATGCACTATGACCCGCATGCTTGGCCAATCACAGCGCCGCCTGAACAGAGAGCCGTAATTGGCCAAAGCCAGGGAGGCTTTGGCCAATTATGGCTCAGGGGATTTAGTACACGCCCCACACTATATAAGGACGCCTGCACGGCGGCCCTGTGTAGTGTGTGTTCCGGCGTTCATTGCGAGAGAGAGACAGACAGTGACATTTGATTTGAGTTAGATAGATTAGGCAGAACAGTCAGTCAGTTAGCTGCACTTACAGTGTATTGTGTATATATATGCATCCCAGGTGTTGCATATATATATATACACTGTATTCAGTTTAGCTAGATCCGTTCCTGTTATCTTCCTACTGACAGGCAGGCTTGTCTTGTTACAGTATTTACAGCTACCTGAAGAAAATTACTGGTGTTCTTTTGATCCTATTAGTACCACAGTCAGGCAGCTAGACTATTTACAGTTAGTGCAGTGCGTCCTGCTCACAGTGTTCAGCTAGATCCGTTCCTGTTATCTTCTTACTGACAGGCAGGCTTGTCTTGTTACAGTATATACAGCTACCTGAAGAAAATTACTGGTGTTCTTTTGATCCTATTAGTACCACAGTCAGGCAGCTAGACTATTTACAGTTAGTGCAGTGCGTCCTGCTCACAGTGTTCTGCTAAAACTACAAGTTAGTGGGGTGCGTCCTGCTCACAGTGTTCAGCTAAACCTACAAGTTAGTGGGGTGCGTCCTGCTCACAGTGTTCAGCTAAACCTACAAGTTAGTGGGGTGCGTCCTGCTCACAGTGTTCAGCTAAACCTACAAGTTAGTGGGGTGCGTCCACCTCACAGTGTTCAGCTAAACCTACAAGCTAGTGGGGTGCGTCCTGCTCACAGTGTTTAGCTAGATCCGTTCCTGTTATCTTCTTACTGACAGGCAGGCTTGTCTTGTTACAGTATATACAGCTACCTGAAGAAAATTACTGGTGTTCTTTTGATCCTATTAGTACCACAGTCAGGCAGCTAGACTATTTACAGTTAGTGCAGTGCGTCCTGCTCACAGTGTTCTGCTAAACCTACAAGTTAGTGGGGTGCGTCCTGCTCACCATGTTCAGCTAGATCCGTTCCTGTTATCTTCTTACTGACAGGCAGGCTTGTCTTGTTACAGTATATACAGCTACCTGAAGAAAATTACTGGTGTTCTTTTGATCCTATTAGTACCACAGTCAGGCAGCTAGACTATGTACAGTTAGTGAAGTGCGTCCTGCTCACAGTGTGCTGCTAAACCTACAAGTTAGTGGGGTGCGTCCTGCTCACAGTGTTCAGCTAAACCTACAAGTTAGTGGGGTGCGTCCTGCTCACAGTGTTCAGCTAAACCTACAAGTTAGTGGGGTGCGTCCTGCTCACAGTGTTCAGCTAAACCTACAAGTTAGTGGGGTGCGTCCACCTCACAGTGTTCAGCTAAACCTACAAGTTAGTGGGGTGCGTCCTGCTCACAGTGTTTAGCTAGATCCGTTCCTGTTATCTTCTTACTGACAGGCAGGCTTGTCTTGTTACAGTATATACAGCTACCTGAAGAAAATTGCTGGTGTTCTTTTGATCCTATTAGTACCACAGTCAGGCAGCTAGACTATTTACAGTTAGTGCAGTGCGTCCTGCTCACAGTGTTCAGCTAGATCCATTCCTGTTATCTTCTTACTGACAGGCAGGCTTGTCTTGTTACAGTATATACAGCTACCTGAAGAAAATTACTGGTGTTCTTTTGATCCTATTAGTACCACAGTCAGGCAGCTAGACTATTTACAGTTAGTGCAGTGCGTCCTGCTCACAGTGTTCTGCTAAACCTACAAGTTAGTGGGGTGCGTCCTGCTCACAGTGTTCAGCTAAACCTACAAGTTAGTGGGGTACGTCCTGCTCACAGTGTTCAGCTAAACCTACAAGTTAGTGGGGTGCGTCCACCTCACAGTGTTCAGCTAAAGCTACCTGTAGAAGGCTGGTGGTGTTCTCATACTACAGGCAGGCAGTTGTTTTTGCTAGCTGCAGTATCAGTACATATATATATATATATATATATATATATATATATATATATCCCAGCTTAGTGCAGCTACAGGCCATTAGTATGTCTGGAAGGCCAAGAAGGAGAGGCAGACAGTCACAAGCCAATAAGAGAGGGCAAGCAGGCTCTGTGTCTAGTGCTGGTCGTGGAGACGGTGCATCCTCATCAGCACGTGGCCGTGGGACACGCTTGGCCTTTTTTTCGGCAGCTGGCCGTGTTGAGCCGCAACATGCGGAAGACTTGGTCGAGTGGATGACCAAGCCGTCCTCATCCTCCTCATCCTCTCTCACCCATGCCCAGGGTACTTTGTCTGGCAAAGCAGCGGCCTCTTCCCTCAGCTCAATGTCATCAGTGACTCCTTCCCTAGCCCCACCATGTCCTCCTGAGGAGTCCCTCGAACTGTTTGACCACAGTGTTGGGTACATGCTCCAGGAGGATGCCCAGCGTTTGGAAGGCTCTGATGATGATACTGAGCTCGATGAAGGCAGTAACATGAGCACGGACAGAGGGGGTGCCCAAGAAGGACAGCAATCTGGCAGTCATGCTCCCCCTGCTGCAGCATACTGCCAGGTTTGCTCCAGTGATGAGGAGGGAGGGGATGATGAGGTCACTGACTCAACGTGGGTGCCTGATAGGAGAGGAGGAGGAGAAGGAGGAGGCGGCACATCACCAACGAGGCAGGATGCCCTCCAGGGGCCAGCCTAAGGGCAGCACATTGACTGCATCACACCCCAAAGCTCCACATGTGCAGGGCGCTGCAGTCTCTGCGTGTTATTCAAAAAGTTCTTTGGTGTGGGCCTTTTTTGAGACGAGTGCACCAGATCGCACCGCTGCTATTTGCAACATATGTCTCAAGCGTATCTCGCGTGGCCAAAACATCACCCGCTTGGGTACCACATGCTTGACCAGACATATGTTGACCTGCCATGCAGTTCGTTGGCAAGCGTATCTAAAAGACCCACACCAAAGAACAAAGAGGACCTCTCCTTGCTCCTCATCAGCTGAGATTTCCAACCCCAATAGACCTTCAGTCCTCTGTGAGACCTGCACTGAGAGGAATGAAGGTGTAGAATTAGGTGTGTCACAGCCAAGTACTTGTGGGCAATCTGCTTTTTGTACACCGATGTCAGAGTGTACCAGGCAAATTTCCCTGCCCCAGCTGCTGCACCGCCGAAAGAAGTTTGCTCCCAGCCATCCACATGCCCAGCGGTTGAATGCTAGCTTGGCAAAATTACTAGCACTTCAACTGCTGCCTTTTCAGTTGGTAGACTCTGCCCCCTTCCATGAGTTTGTGGAATGTGCGGTTCCTCAGTGGCAGGTACCCAAACGCCACTTTTTCTCACGGAAGGCGATTCCAGCTCTCTACCGGCATGTGGAAGGCAATGTCCATGCCTCGCTGGACAGGGCGGTCAGCGGTAAGGTGCATATTACCGCTGACTCATGGTCCAGCAGGCATGGACAGGGACGTTACCTAAGTGTCACGGCGCATTGGGTGACTCTGCTGGCAGCTGGGAAGGATGCAGGACAAGGTGCAGTAGTGTTGGAGGTTGTTCCGCCACCACGCCTCCAAAATGCTAATGATTGTGACACACCTCTCTCCTCCACCCCCTCCTGTTCTTCTTCCTCCATGGCCTCTTCCTGCGCTTTGTCCTCGGAACCAGCGGTGCTCCGTAGTCGTTCAAGGGGCTACGCAAGTACGCATGCCAAAAGATGCCATGCGGTGCTTGAGCTGGTGTGCTTGGGGGACAGGAGCCACACTGGGGCAGAGGTTCTGTCAGCTCTGCAGGGGCAGGTTCAGAGGTGGTTGACACCACGCCAACTTAAGGCAGGAATGGTGGTTTGCGACAATGGCACCAACCTCCTCTCTGCCCTCCGACAGGGACAAATGACCCATGTGCCCTGTTTGGCTCACATCCTTAACTTGGTGGTGCAGCGGTTCTTGGGCAGGTACCCGGGCTTACAGGATGTCCTGAGGCAGGCCAGGAAAGTCTGTGCGCATTTCCGCCAGTCATATAATGCCAGTGCTCGGCTGACGGACCTCCAAAAGGAGTTTAACCTGCCCAAGAACCGCCTAATCTGTGACATGCCCACCAGGTGGAACTCACCGTTGGCCATGCTGCAGCGGCTGCACACGCAGCAGAGGGCCATCAATGAGTACCTGTGCGACTATGGCACCAGGACAGGGTCAGGGGAGCTTGGTTTTTTTCCCCACGCCAGTGGGCCATGATCAGGGATGCATGCACTGTCCTGTCACCATTTGAGGAGGCCACGAGGATGGTGAGCAGTGACAGTGCATGCATCAGTGACACTGTCCCCCTTGTCCACCTGTTGGAGCACACGCTGCGTGGAATAATGGACAGGGCACTTGAGGCAGAACAGAGGCAGGAAGAGGAGGACTTCCTTAGCTCTCAAGGCCCCCTTTATCCAGACAGTGCTCCTACGTGCCCGCCGATAACACAGGAAGAGGAGGAGGAGGAAGATTGTGTCAGTATGGAGGTGGAGCCTGGCACTCAGCATCAGCAGCAGTCTTTAAGGGATCAGTCCCAAGAAACACATGGACTTGTACGTGGCTGGGAGGAGGTGGCTGCGGACCATGTCGTCCTTAGTGACCCAGAGGACTCCGGACCAAATGCCTCAGCAAACCTACGCTGCATGGCCTCCCTGATCCTGCAAAGCCTGCGTAAGGATCCTCGTATTCGTGGTATCAAGGAGAAGGACCAATACTGGCTGGCAACCCTCCTTGATCCACGTTACAAGGGTAAGGTTGCGGACCTTATCTTGCCATCGAAGAGGGAGCAGAGGATGAAACATCTTCGGGAGGCCTTGCAGAAAGGTCTATGCAACGCGTTCCCAGAGACTGGGAGGTTACAAACTCCTGTTTCTGGACAACGCGTTGCTGAGGCTTCGGTCAGTCAAAGAAGGAGAGGTGGAGAAGGTGGCCGTCTGACCGATTTTTCAGACAATTCAGACAATTTTTTGGTTCGCAGCCCAAAGGTATGATCGGTTCCAGCAACCATCGCCAGCGTCTGTTTTACATGGTGCAGGAATACCTAGGGGCAAGATCAGATTTGGACACCTTTCCCACCGAAAATCCTCTGGGTTACTGGGTCTTGAGGATGGATCACTGGCCAGAGCTTGCACAGTATGCAATTGAGCTACTGGCCTGTCCTGCATCCAGCGTTCTTTTGGAACGCACATTCAGTGCTGCTGGAGGCGTGGTAACCGATCACAGGGTGCGTCTGTCCACCGACTCAGTCGATCGACTGACCTTCATAAAAATGAATCAGTCTTGGATCACCACCAGCTACCAAGCACCTGATGCTGATGTAACCGAATAATTTTTTTTGAAATCTCAGATCCCTTCAAAGACTGCCTATGCTGATGCTGAGTGACTATCCCTGAGTAATTATCCTCTTCCTCCTCAATGATCACGCTGATAACTTGTAAGAACATTTTTGGTTCTGGGCGCCACCACCAGTGCCTAAGGCACAATTTTTCAGCCCTTGTTTAACAGGGGCGTGTAATTACAATTTTTGATGCAATACTTTGCAGCAGGGCTCATTCCTGCGTTCCAACTAGAGTGTCTGTGGGGGGTTGCAGTGTTGTGGCACCAGCACCAGTGCCTAAGGCCCAATTTTTCTGCCCCTGTTTAACAGGGGCGTGTAATTACAATTTTTGATGCAATACTTTGCAGCAGGGCTCGTTCCTGCGTTCCAACTAGAGTGTCTGTGAGGGGTTGCAGTGTTGTGGCACCAGCACCAGTGCCTAAAGCCCAATTTTTCTGCCCCTGTTTAACAGGGGCGTGTAATTACAATTTTTGATGCAATACTTTGCAGCAGGGCTCGTTCCTGCGTTCCAACTAGAGTGTCTGTGAGGGGTTGCAGTGTTGTGGCACCAGCACCAGTGCCTAAGGCCTAATTTTTCAGCTCCCGTTGAACAGGGGCATGTAATTACAATTCTTGATCTAATATTTCACAGCAGGGCCCATTTCTGCACCCACCAAGAGCGAGTGAGGACTTACAGTGTTGTGGCACCAGCACCACCACCACCACCACCAAAGGCCCAATTTTTCTGCCCTTGTTCAACAGGGGCATGTAATTACAATTCTTGATCTAATATTTCACAGCAGGGCCCATTTCTGCACCCACCAAGAGCGAGTGAGGACTTACAGTGTTGTGGCACGAGCACCACCACCACCACCAAAGGCCCAGTTTTTCTGCCCCTGTTCAACAGGGGCATGTAATTACAATTCTTGATCTAATATTTCACAGCAGGGCCCTGTGAGGGCTTACAGTGTTGTGGCCACAACAACACCTAAGGCCCAAATTTCTGCTGAGTATATAGGGCAGGCCCCTACTTTCAAACATCTAACTTACAAACGACTCCTACTTGCAAACGGAAGGCGACAACAGGAAGTGAGATGAAATCTACCCCTAGGAAGGGAAATTCTCTCCTGTAAGAGTTAATATGGGAAAAAAATTTCTCCTTTCCACTGATGCTTTCCAATCCTTGTTCCACAAAAAAACCCACATTTTCAAAAAACATTTGTCATTGGGACAAAAGTGAGGTGAAATCTTCTGAAGAGGAGGAAAGACAGCAAAACAAATGTCACAGGGGTGATAACCCTTCCCTATGTTTTCCAAAAAGCTTAAAAAAGATTTTTTGGCTGGAGCTAAACACGTTAAAAATGTACCCGTTCAAAATTACAAACAGATTTTACTTAACAACAAACCTACAGTCCCTGTCTTGTTTGCACCGCCTGTATACTGCTGTTCAGAGTATATAGGGCCTGGTGGCCCCACACCTTTCCTTATTTTAATTTGGGTGTGGGGTTCCCCTTAATATCCATACAAGACCCAAAGGGCCTGGTAATGGACTGGGGGGTACCCATGCCGTTTGTCTCACTGATTTTCATCCATATTGCCAGGACCCGACATTACATTAAACCCGCAAGCAGTTTTAAATGAGATTTTTTCCTTTAAAAATGACATTTGGTGCAGGGACTGTTCTAAACACGGGAAACATGCGCCACTTTACAGGCATACTATAGACACCCCCCAGGTATGATATTTAAAGGAATATTTCACTTTTTTTTTTTTACTTTAAGCATCATTAAAATCACTGCTCCCGAAAAAACGGCCGTATTTAAACGTTTTTTTTTTGCATTGATACATGTCCCCTGGGGTAGGACCCGGGTCCCCAAACCCTTTTTAGGACAATACCATGCAAATTAGCCTTTAAAATAAGCACTTTTGATTTTGAATGTTCGAGTCCCATAGACGTCAATGGGGTTCTAACGTTCGTGCAAATTTTCGGTCCGTTCGCAGGTTCTGGTGCGAACCGAACCGGGGGGGGGGGTGTTCGGCTCATCCCTATTAGGGAGCAGTTTTCAGCCTTTCTTTTTTCTGTTTAACTCAGGTGGAAGACACCTAATATGCCCCAAGTCTGTTGCTGCTCCCAGATCCTGTTGGTAAATATACATTCCTGTTTCCCAGTACATCAGAATATTGGTCATTCTTAGATGATTCCCTTTCTTGCTTGTGGACCTGGCCCCTTTTAGGTCCGCCCCTCGGTTGGGGGTGGCGGTTCGTTTCCCCCGGGAGCTGCGATGCACAAAGGGGGATATCATTCCCCTGCTTTCTCCACTTCCCCATTTCAGGAGGGGCGGAGCCACCACGTGCATCGGCGCAATGCCTTCTGCACAGTGGTAGACTTCCGCATCCAGCAGTGCCCCCACTCCTTGCGCACATCGTGTCATCCTAGGCGACGGGCGGGGATCTCCGTTGCGCTCCGCCATATCCCGGCGGGCGCGATGTGGGTCCTCCTCCTCACTGCCAGCCGCATGACGTTAGGGTCGGAGGCTATGGCGGATGTCCGGGTATTTAGGCGGGGGTTTTGGCATGGCAAACTTTCTCCCCTGCTGGGTCCTTCCTACACCTTGACGAGAGAGCACATTGATAAGCATCATCTCTACTACTACATTTTGTTATATGCCATTTCATTAGTGCACTCACCATCCACATACATCATGGAGTGTCATTTGCATATACCCTCACTCCTTTATGCAACTCACTTTCCCTATTTCTTTATCCACTTCAGCCCTGGAAGGTTCCTGACCAGAGCACTTTTTATAATTTGGCACTGCGTCGCTTTAACTGCTAATTGCGTGGTCATGCAATGCTGTACCCAAACGAAATTTGCGTCCTTTTCTTCCCACAAATAGAGCTTTCTTTTGATGGTATTTGATAACCTCTGCCGTTTTTATTTTTTGCGCTATACACCGAAAAAGACCGAAAATTTTGAAAAAAAATGATATTTTCTACTTTTTGTTCTAAAAAAAAAACAATAAACTCAATTTTAGTCATACATTTAGGCCAAAATGTATTCGGCCACATGTCTTTGGTAAAAAAAATGTCAATAAGTGTATATTTATTGGTTTGCGCAAAAGTTATAGCGCCTACAAACTAGGGTACATTTTCTGGAATTTACACAGCCTTGAATTTATGATTGCCTATGTCGTTTCTTGAGGTGCTAAAATGGCAGGGCAGTACAAAACCCCCACAAATGACCCCATTTTGGAAAGTAGACACCCCAAGGAAATTTCTGAGAGGCATGTTGAGCCCATTGAATATTAATTTTTTTTGTCCCAAGTGATTGAATAATGACGAAAAAAAAAAAAAATTACAAAAAGTTGTCACTAAATGATATATTGCTCACACAGGCCATGGGCATATGTGGAATTGCACCCCAAAATACATTTAGCTGCTTCTCCTGAGTATGGGGATACCACATGTGTGGGACTTTTTGGGAGCCTAGCCGCGTACGGGGCCCCGAAAACAAATCACTGCCTTCGGGATTTCTAAGGGCGTACATTTTTGATTTTACTCCTCACTACCTATCACAGTTTTGAAGGCCATAAAATGCCCAGATGGCATAAACCCCCCCCAAATGACCCAATTTTGGAAAGTAGACACCCCAAGCTATTTGCTGAGAGGCATGGTGAGTATTTTGCAGCTCTCATTTGTTTTTGAAAATAAAGAAAGACGAGAAAAAAATTTTTTTTTTTTCTTTTTTCAATTTTCAAAACTTTGTGACAAAAAGTGAGGTCTGCAAAATACACACTATACCTCTCAGCAAATAGCTTGGGGAGTCTACTTTCCAAAATGGGGTCATTTGGGGGTTTTTTTTGCCACCTGGGCATTCCATGGCCT
This sequence comes from Lithobates septentrionalis, assembly GCA_037952835.1. NCBI lineage: Eukaryota > Metazoa > Chordata > Amphibia > Anura > Ranidae > Lithobates > Lithobates septentrionalis. Next base: position 998,193 of record JBBDGP010002023.1, on the reverse strand, counting down.
CCGAAACTGTGATAGGCAGTGAAGAGTGAAATCAAAAATTTACGGCCTTAGAAAGCCTGAAGGCGGTGCTTGGATTTCGGGGTCCCGTACGCGGCTAGGCTCCCAAAAAGTCCCACACATGTGGTATCCCCATACTCAGGAGAAGCAACAGAATGTATTTTGGGGTGTAATTTCACATATTCCCATGGCATGTTTGAGCAATATATCATTTAGTGACAACTTTGCGCAAAAAAAAATAAAAAAAATAAAAAATTGTCTCTTTCCCGCAACTTGTGTCACAATATAAAATATTCCATGGACTCGACATGCCTCTCAGCAAATAGCTTGGGGTGTCTACTTTCCAAAATGGGGTCATTTGGGGGGGTTTTGAACTGTCCTGGCATTTTATGCACAACATTTAGAAGCTTATGTCACACATCACCCACTCTTCTAACCACTTGAAGACAAAGCCCTTTCTGACACTTTTTGATTACATAAAAAAATTATTTTTTTTTGCAAGAAAATTACTTTGAACCCCCAAACATTATATATTTTTTTAAAGCAAATGCCCTACAGATTAAAATGGTGGGTGTTTCATTTTTTTTTTCACACAGTATTTGCGCAGCGATTTTTCAAACGCATTTTTTGGGGAAAAAATACACTTTTTTAAATTTTAATGCACTAAAACTCACTATATTGCCCAAATGTTTGATGAAATAAAAAAGATGATCTTAGGCCGAGTACATGGATACCAAACATGACATGCTTTAAAATTGCGCACAAACGTGCAGTGGCGACAAACTAAATACATTTTTAAAAGCCTTTAAAAGCCTTTACAGGTTACCACTTTAGATTTACAGAGGAGGTCTACTGCTAAAATTACTGCCCTCGATCTGACGTTCGCGGTGATACCTCACATGCATGGTGCAATTGCTGTTTACATTTGACGCCAGACCGACGCTTGCGTTCGCCTTAGCGCGAGAGCAGGGGGGACAGGGTTGCTTTTTTTTTTTTTTTTTTTTTTTTTTTCTTTATTATTTTTTTTTTTTATCTTATTTTTAAACTGTTCCTTTCATTTTTTTTTTAAATCATTTTTATTGTTATCTCAGGGATTGTAAATATCCCCTATCATAGCAATAGGTAGCGACAGGTACTCGTTTTTGAAAAAATTGGGGTCTATTAGACCCTAAATTTCTCCTCTGCCCTCAAAGCATCTGACCACACCAAGATTGGTGTGATAAAATGCTTTCCCAATTTCCCAATGGCGCTGTTTACATCCGGCGAAATCTAAGTCATAAAATGCTTGTAGCTTCCGGTTTCTTAGGCCATAGAGATGTTTGGAGCCACTGTGGTCTCTGATCAGCTCTATGGTCAGCTGGCTGAATCACCGGCTGCATTTTCAGGTTCCCTGTTGAGACAGGAGAGCCAGAGAAAAACACGGAAGACGTTGGGGGGGGGCATTCCCTCCCACTGCTAATTAGCCGCTAGGATTGCTTTTACATGAAAGCCGACCGCTGGCTGAAAAGAATGATACCAAGATGATACCTAAACCTGCAGGCATCATTCTGGTATAGCCACTCAAAGTCGTGAATGGCGTACCTGAAGACAAAAAAATGTTTAACAATAAAGCACAGTAAACGGTAAAGTATAAAAAATTGCATACCTGAAAAGCAAACATGATAAAACATAACAACAATAAAACATTGCAGAATAGAATACAGTAAAAAAGAGCAGAACAATAGAGAGAATAGAGAGAGAGAGAACAATAAAACGACAACTATTTTTTTTTATTTTATATTTTTGTATGTGTTTTTTTTTTTGTTTTTTTTTTACACTTTTTTTTGTAACTGTAACTTTTATAACTATAACCGGTTCCAGGTTCGGGTCTCTCAAAATACGATGGCATCTTGGGAGACCCTGTGAAAGTGTGCCTAGTCTGTGGAATGCTGTACCCTACGCTAATACTCAACTAGTGAATGGTAGCGTTCAAAACATTCACCAATGCAAAGACCAGCATTGTCAGGACAGGAGGGACAATAATAGCGGGTGTCACGCCTATATCCGCGCTTGCTGCAGACACAACATCTTTTTTGGGGGGTTTGTTGGGTAGGGGTACTCGGGAGGACATAAAAATGCCTCTCATGCAGCCGACTGCATTTGGTTGGGGATGTGAATGGGGGAAGTACGGGCGCTGCAGAAGCGGTGGGTTCCCAATTAGGATTGGTGAATGCAGCAGGAAGGGAATTATGGGCACGACGGGCCTGTGTTTGTCTTTTTGGTGGCAGTGGGACACTACTTGTGCTTGCCACCTCACCAGCTTGAACTGCACTTATGGGACTCGCCACGTCACCAAGTGTTACTGCAGTGCTGGTTTGACTACGACCGGGGTGTACTAGGCCGCTGGTGCTTGCCAGTTCACCAAAACGCTACCAAAAAAACTGTTAGCGATTGCAGGGATCAGGCCTGACTCTGCGAACGCTGCAGTTATGAGTTTAGTGTTTTGTAAGTGACAGTGATCGATTGATACTGCACTTGGGTGGGCTGGGCTGGGCCGGGCGGAGGGGCAAAACGCAGGTGCTAGCAGGTATCTGGGCTGATCCCGCTAACACTGCGTGTTTGGGAACCCTAAACTGCTGGGGACGCCAGTATAGATCTGATCGGATCAGATATTGATCCGTTCAGATACTATACCACTAAGGGAGGTGTACGGTGCGTGCGTGGGTGTTAGCGGTACTGGCGCTAACCTGACGCTGCCTGGGGCTGGTGCTTGCCAGTTCACCAAAACGCTACCAAGAAAACTGTTAGCGATCGCAGGGATCAGGTCTGACTCTGAACGCTGCAGTTATGCGTTTAGTGTTTTGTAAGTGACAGTGATCGATCGATACTGCACTTGGGTGGGCTGCGCTGGGCCTGGGCGGAAGGGAAAAACGCAGGTGCTAGCAGGTATCTGGGCTGATCCCGCTAACACTGCGTTTTTGGGAACCCTAAACTGCTGGGGACGCTAGTATAGATCTGATCGGATCAGATATTGATCCGTTCAGATACTATACCACTAAGGGAGGCGTATGCTGCGTGCGTGGGTGTTAGCGGTACTGGCGCTAATCTGACGCTGCCTGGGGCGACGCATATCACCGCCGGGAGATCAGGGGGCTAAACCTTTATTCGGTAATAAATGGCCGGTGCCCTGACACTATAAAAAATAAACGAACTAACCAGCGTCACCCGTAACGGTTATACGGTGATCAGTGGTTAAAGGGTTAATTAGGGGGCAATCAAGGGGTTAAAACATTTATTAGATAGTATATGGGGGTCCCTGTCTATATAAAACGCTGACGGCGAACCTAAATATTTACCTCACTAACTAGTGTCACCAGCGACACTAATACAGCGATCAGAAAAATGATTGCTTAGCGACACTGGTGACAGGGGGTGATCAAGGGGTTAAAACTTTATTAGGGGGGGTTAGGGGGGTACCCTAGACCTACAGGGGGCTAACACTCACTGCCCTACCGCTTCTAACTGTCACAAACTGACACCAATCAGTAATCAGAAAAAAAAAAAAAATACTGCTTGGTGTCAGTTTGTGACAGGGGGGAGGGGTGATTGGGGGGGGATCGGGGGGCGATCGGGGGGGGGGGGTCGGGGGTGTTTTATGTGCCTGGCATGTTCTACTGAGTGTGTGTGTGTGTTTTGTGCACTTACATGTCTTCTCCCCTCGGCGCTGGAACGGAAACTGCCGAGCTGAGGAGAGATGACATCACATCCTCTGCCTGTGTGTACTATACACAGGCAGGGGATGTCTCTCATTGGCTGGGAGCGATCGCGAGGGGGGGGCCACGATCGGATGGCCTCCCCCTCATCACGGAACGCTCCCAGTCAAATGCCAACCGCCGCTGGCACCGGGGGGGGGTCCGATTGGACCCCCCGCCCGCGGGAGGCAGATCATGTATGGGTACGTGATTCTGCCTGCCCGTGCCATTCTGCCGCAGTATATATGCGTTAGGCGGTCGGCAAGTGGTTATAGTTTTTTCTGTTTTTCAATTTTCCCTCTGTGACCATCTTTATTATCTTGTTTCCCTTTCTTTCTTTTTTTTTTTCCTTTCCACACCACCTTTCACTCCTCCTTTTTTCACACTCCCCTCATTCACCTCACACTGTTTTCCCCTATGTCTTGCAGGACATCCTTGTATCTCCTGCACCCCAGTACACCATCTTATACTCCCATAATATCTTGATACCAATTATTCGAGTTATATATACATATTTACAATTTCTTACAGTGAGTACACCATACAAGATTTATGGGATACCACGATCATTGTTATATCAACCACCTACATATATACATTCATATATTTCATCACAGTGAATACACCCAGCAAGACCTAGGGGTAACATTTGGGTCCTTTTTCTTTTTCCTTTTCTTCTTTTTCTTTTTCATGCTTTGTTGGACACCTCTGTACCCCTTGCACTAGAGTATACTACCTCATATTTTCAGGATACTGTTACATCTATTACTGTAGATCCACATATATATATTTATACTCATATATTTCATTATAGTGAGTACACTCGGCAATGATCCTGGGTGACATTTGGGTCCAATCCTCCCCACCCTTTTTTTCCATCTCTTTGCCATGCCTGCCCTACGCCTGACCTCGGTCCTCCATGCTTTGGCCTTCGTCCCTTCAGCTCCCGTGGGAGATGTTTTCCGCTCGTCCTTGCCGGGGGTCGGCCCCTGGAGCCAATCACCTGACAAGTGAGTATGGGATCACTAGTTCTGGCTTCATAGTTTTGTCCAATCATAACCTATACTCCAATCTACTTTTTTACTTGTTGTTACAGACATCAGATATACACTAGACATGTGCATTCGTTTTCGTCTGAATGCATTTTCCTTCGAATTTCAGGTATTTTCGTTATCGTTTTAACAAACGATAACGAAAGTGCAGAATCCGAAAAACGAAAGATCCGACATAAACAAATGCTTTATTTTTGTTTTCGTTGCTACAACAGTTCGATATAGATAGGAGATTCGACATGATGATGACAATAACAATCTGTGTCCATCAAACCTGTGGTCGAATGTGCCTAACCTTAACTCTATTAGTCCAAGATTATTCTACATAGAGAGAAAAGATTCGACGTAGGGGAGAAAAGATTCGACATAGGGGAGAAAAGTTTTGACGTAGGGGAGAAAAGATAAATAAAAATGATGATGATGATGAATGTTATTGGCTGATTGTAACCAAAGAGGAGGAGCAGTAAAATAGCTAGAACTAAGTACACACGTACTTTGGCTTATGGTGTCTGTTGAAAGTTCTAAGAAGATTCGACGGAGCAGGTAAACTATACGGCGTCATACAGTTTAGCTGCTCCGTCAAATCTTCTTTGAACATTCGACAGACACCATAAGCCTTCAATGACAGATTCGACCTTAATTTGGATTTTCGGACTAATGCAATTTTTAACGAAAAACGAAATAAATAAAAAACGAATTTCGGGAGTAACTAAATAAATTTATGTTTCGGACTAAAACGACATTCCGAAACAAAATATTTCAGTGTGCACATGTCTAATATACACATCAGCCCCTGATGATGTGAGGAGAGCTTGCGAAACGCATTTGGTTAGAGATGTATCATGTATATCTGTACTCATAATACTTTGATTTATGTCATTTTGGCTATGTTTTTAGGACTATCATGTTATGCTGCTGTTCTTATGAATTTGCCACCTATATTTATGACCTGTATTGGATGACAATGATTCTAACAAACTCTGATATTTTTCATACTATCACATTCATTTACCTGTGATCATCATGGACACTTCATTTAAAGTCCCATGGGTAAATTTTTTTTGTTGTGCCCGTGAAATGGGGACAAACTTTAGTACCCTATATTTTTTATAGGCGACGCTTCTAAAGCTCCCTATAGGTCATCAGTTTAGTGCTATGGAGGAGGTCTTGTGTAAAAATGATTGCTCTCACTCTGGTGGGGGGGCCACAAAAAAATTTTGGGGGCGATTTTATGTGCTTGGGTGTAACTTTTTTTTTTTCATCACATAGGGGACAAAAAGTCCCCTATCCTAGCCGGGGAAAGTGACAGGTGACCTAGAAGTGGAGTAATAGACAGTTGCTAACAGAGAAGATATCTACATCGGAAGATTTCCCCTTACCTCTTGTTCCTTTGGCAGCTGTAACATTTATGTCCCAGCATCTTCAGTAATCTTAATTGGCTCACACAGAATGACATGACTCCTGTAAATACACATGGGAGTTAATTTATCTCAGCATTTGGTACATGCTGGGATTGTAAACTGGGACATAAATTGTAGACTTTTGGAGGAAACTTTTGCAGGTTTACCACCACAAATAAGGATACATAGCTTTTGTCTGTGGTTAATTGAGTCACAAAAACCATATATAATTTTTTTTTTACATTGATATATGGCAGTTCCCTGCTTCTCATGCCTTGTATTGATGACCAAAATTAAATAACAAGATTCACCCCCACCACCATCCCCATGAATTTCAATTGGTTTCGCCATAAAATTTGCTAGCTTTGAACTTCAAGCAAAATTCCTAAAACAGTTCACAAACCAGATCCAGGCAGATTTACTCATTCCTAACATTTTTAATAATTTTGGATTCCTCAAATATTTACACATTCAACCTCTCTGTATAATTCAACCACTTCTGGTATCACGTAGTGTACTGACACCAAAGAACTGAATTTATGAAAGTATTACCAGTGACACTTCTTCGGCTCTCAGAAAAAAAAATATTTTAAGAACATATAATCTGATGATGTATAATGTTCCCCTGACAAGTTCTCCTTTGAGAAGTAGAAGGTCAGGAAAAGCAGCACATAGTGGACATCCAGGACCATCATCACCGAGCCACTAATGTCCTCTGCACATCCTACAGCACCACTTTGAGTCAGTCTTCAAATTTTAACAGATTGCTCTTCAGAATGTTTATTTATGAATCTTCCAAGCTGTTTTGCAACCATTAAACATGGAAAGAAAACATCGACAAGATGAAGTATCATTATGTTGGAGAAGAGTCGTTTATCATTCTGATTAGGAACTTGGACTGTCAGCCTCAATAAATGAAATGGTCCATTGAAATAATTCCAACCACTGAAGCAGAGCTTGAATATATAATGCTTAATTAGGTGTAGTAGATTAACGCATTTCTTTGTGAAAGTGTTTGTGTTCTACAGAATGAACGTTTGAATTAAAACAGAAGTGTACCATGAATTCAGGACACAAATAAGATACTACAAAGAAGTTTTACCATTAGCATGGGCTGTGAGTTGGAAGAGGTTTATACTGCTAATACAGTATTTTATATCTGGACAATGCAATGTTCTTATTTTGTAACAACATAATGATGGCAATATTTAACTAATTTTCCACATAAGGACACATAACACTTCCTTATTAGAGAAATTATGTAATAACGAATGACAGCAGGCCAAGCTATTTCAAGAGGAAATTATTGGGTTCCTCATTCTTTCTCCTGGACATGAGCAAACAGGCAGCAAGAGGAGGTGTTAAGGGGTCTGAGGAGCCCCATTCAGTGGTGTATTTTGGTTTTGTACTACCCTAGGCAAGAACAACCCCCCCCCTATGCCAGGTGACTGAGAACCCCAGGACGGTGAGGGGTGCAGTGTTCTATGAGGTGGGTAAAGGGTGTATAGTAAGGGGCGTTGATAGCCTGGCATGGTCAGAGGGAACACACACCAGAGCCCTCTGTACTAATAAGAGCTGGAGGGCAGCTGGTAAGAGAGGGACCTGGGGACTGGGACACACAGGAGGGATCCAAGGACACAAACACAGCCAGCCACGCATTGCACTTGTGCCTAATTCACTTCTGATCTGCTACGGCCGCTCCATGTCCATCACGAGAGCCAGATAGGACTGAGAGAGCTGTGCGGGAGTAGTGACTTCAGAACTGGGGACAACCCCAGCAGCGGCTGCCTACCTTCTTACCTACCCACCCTTTCCAACCAACACACAGTGCACCCCGTCTACAGCCAAAGCACAAGCAGCCTCTCCTCCTCCAGGGATCCCAGAGGACCTGATGGCAAGGCAGCTCTCTGCAGATCTCCTGTTCAGTTCTGATTTGATCCTGGGCGGTGTGGCCCCCTTGGAAAATGCCACCCAAGGCAAACGCCTTGTTTGCCTCGCGACAGATACGCCCCTGGCCCCATTACAATTCACTATTTGATGCGAAGGAGAGAAAACAGGTTCATGTGGCAGATGAGACGAGATTTATGAATATTCACATACCTGAATTCTTTCTGACTTGAGTAAAATTTTAGGCTAGACAAACCAATCTGCTTGTTTCTAGACATGCCACTAGCTATTACAGACAATTAGGTTTGGTTTAATTGTAAGCCTACCTCTCCTGTTTCCTGTTAAAGATTACCCTAACTGTAGAAGCTAGGTCCAAAAAAGGTAAGCAGGTGACAAGGTTTTAATAACCAGGATTGCCTGCAGGCTGCCTGCAGGTGTCCAGTGGAGGTGCGTCCATAAGGGAGCACGGATGCCGCCCCCTCTCTCCAGCCACCCCCTCTATGACCAATGGATAGATTCATGCATAGCATGAATCTATCAATTGCCACCACTGCCACCCCCTATTTAGGCGCCCAGCCCCTTTTTAGGAGCCAGGCGCCTGAAGTACAGCAGCGGGGGTGTCTTTAAAGCACCTGATTAGAGCAGGGATCTCAAACTGGTGGCCCTCCAGCTGTTGCGGAACTACAAGTCCCATCATGCCTCTGCCTTTGGGAGTCATGCTTGTAACTGTCAGCCTTGCAATGCCTCATGGGACTTGTAATTTTGCAACAGCTGGAGGGCTACCAGTTTGAGACCCCTGGATTAGAGCCATAGGCTCAAAAAGGCTTCAAAACAGGTGAACTGCGAGCTTGGCGCATTAATACCCATTAATATTCGCTTTCCTAACACTGAACCGTCTCTCCACCAATCAGGTGCTCGGGACGGGAGGAGACGCAAGAAGGACCCAGCTTGTCACCGTCACCCGCTGCCCCACCGAGACAGGGTAAGTGCTGGCAAGCTGGCAGAGGGGGGGGGTCACACTGGCAGCATTTGATGGGTACAGTGGCTGCATTTGATGGGCACACTGGCAGCATTTGATGGGCACAGTGGCTGCATTTGATGGCACAGTGGCAACATTTTATGGGCACAGTGGCTGCGTTTGATGGCACAATGGCCGCGTTTAATGGGCACAGTGGCTGCGTTTGATGGGCCCAGTGGTTGCGTTTGATGGGCACAGTGGCTGCATTTGATGGCACAGTGGCTGCGTTGGATGGCACAGTGGCTTCGTTTGATGACACAGTGGCTATGTTTGATGGGCACAGTGAGGCTGCAATTGATGGGGGTTTTTTTTCAGAATTTTTCAGTTTGTTTGCGCCCCCCCAAAAAATTTTGAGCACCAGCTGCCACTGGCAGATGATCTCTTCTCATTGAAAATGGAAAAACACGCGCTATTTAGATTAACTGTGTACAGTACTGATGCTACTGTTCAAAGTTGGTAAGCAAACCACTTAACATGTAGGTACTTCTTTACAGCTCTATACAGTACATACATAATTATCAGGTGTATAAACAGTTGCAAAATTTTACACTCCAAAGTTATCCATTGTGAAGTGCTCAGTGCATAGCATTAAAAAAGTGTCCCTGTTCTCAAAAAAGTGCTCCATGTGTCCTCTGATGTTCCTGCACTCACTGGAAGGAGTAGACCCCCTGCAAGTAGCATGAGAGTCAGACACACTTTAGTTATAATGGAAATTGCAACCCAGAGAACAGGGAATTGACAGAGGGTCGGCATGACCAAGGGAGGAACAGGTCAGAGAAGGGTTAAAACTCTGTAGTTTAGTGTGGTAGAGGCGTAGAACTTACCTGATTGGAGGCTGATGGGCAGATGGGCAGGGTGGAGCCGCAAGGGTGGTTCATTGCAAGGGTTGCTGGGTATTCATTCCGGCACATTTAGGCGATGGGAAGACTTTCCCTCCCTTGTGCCCTGTATTTAGAGTTTATGGTGTATTCGGGTGGTGGGACAGTTTTTTGTGTTACAAATTTTCTACAAAAAAAATTTAAAAATTGAAAATGTTGCACATTTATCACAGCAGCTTTCGGGTCAAAGTGTCTTTGGGGGGTCAGTGATTAACGATATTGTTAAAAATTGGGGGCCAATCTATGGTATGGTGCTTCCACCTGGTTGGTTGTTGGTGGTTCTCCCAGGAGCTAGGTCCCCGGGGGAAAATCTAAAAATGTGTAAGTCACAGTGTCTTTGAGTCGAATGGGGCGTGGCTGAGGACCTGAGCGATTATAGTCATAAAGTGTCCCTTAAGGATACCCAAAGACCTCCTCCTAGTTGCATTGTTGAATTTGCATTGTAAATTGTTCTATTTATGTTATTTATTCATTTTTTAATAAAATGGCTTCTGTGGCCAATTAAAACCCATGTCAGGCAATTTTGTGTCTTTATTGTAGGTTCAAGAACCGAGGTTGACAAACCCTTTAGTCATGGTATTTCCCTTTGCTTCTCTCTCTCTGCTCCTCCAATCTTCTCCAGACTCCTCTCTCCACTCACTAGAATGCTGTTTTTTTAATGGTAATTAGGTAATTATACTGGCATCAACTTCAGGCAATTTTAAGGATCAAAGGGGAGAGAAGACATTCATAGTGTAGTAATTATTTACAGTATATCACAAAAGTGAGTACACCCCTCACATTTTTGTAAATATGTTATTATATCTTTTCATGTGACATCACAAAAAAATTACACTTTGCTACAATGTAAAGTAATGAGTGTACACAGTGGCGGCCGGTGGAATTTATTTTTGGGGGCGGCAAACAGTATGCCACCAACCCGGTTGGTCAGTCGGTGGGATGGTTGGTCGCACTTTCCCCACCACGGCTTCCCATGCTCGGCGGCGGCCTCCAGTTCCCCTGCTTTCCACAGGTCTCCACTGTGGCGGCAGCGGCTTCCATTTCCTCCCTCCTTCTCATGCAGCCCCAGACCATGACACTGCCACCACCATGCTTGACTGTAGGTAAGACACACTTGTCTTTGTACTCCTCACCTGGTTGCCGCCACACACGCTTGACACCATCTGAACCAAATACGTTTATCTTGGTCTCAACAGACCACAGGACATGGTTCCTGTAATCCATGTCCTTAGTCTGCTTGTCTTCAGTAAACTGTTTGTGGGCTTCCTTGAGCATCATATTCAGAAGAGGCTTCCTTCTGGGACGACAGCCATGCAGATCAATTTGATGCAGTGTGCGGTCTGAGCCGTATGGTCTGAGCACTAACAGGCAGGGCCGGACTGGGAATGAAAACCAGCCCTGGAAAAAATGTCATACCAGCCCCATAGCATTATTATACCAGCCCAACAGCATAACGTCATTATTTTTTTGTTCATAAAATGGAAAATCATGCATTTTAAAGCACATTTGAAGAGGGCATTATATATAGATAAGACACATATAAAAGCACATAGGGCTTTATATATATATATATATATATATATATATATATATATATATATATATATATATATATATAAAAAGCAAATTACAGTTAAAAGTGGTAAAAGTGGAGCAATCATCAAGAACAGTCCACTTATTGCTATGGTGATATATATTGCCAGAATAAAGAATAATCAAAGAACTTTACTTCAAAGTATGGTAGACGTAAGCATGTTCAAAACTTTATTAACATAACATAAATTAATTACTCACAAAGACACAAAATATTAGTAGATCAATACTGCACATAAAAGAAGGGCAAAATGTTTTACTTAGCAGTAATTAAATATTGTAACAGTTACAATAAACCGTTTGAGATAAAAATATCAAAAAATATTGAAAAAAATAAAAAACGGAGTCGTGAATAAATACCACCAAAAGAAAGCTCTATTTGTGTGTACAGCGTTGCATGACCGCGCAATTGTCATTGAAAGTGCGAGAGCGCTGAAAGCTGAAAATTGGCCTGGGAAAGAAGGGGATGAAAGTGCCCAGTAATGCACACAAAAAATAAAAAAAAATTGCCTGCACACCATTGCCCTTTACACATGTATGGTGTATCAAAATTTAGGAGGTGTTTACTCTGTCCCTAATGCCCACCTCCTTTTTATAGGGCACACAGTGTATAGGGATATAATGTAAAACATGGTGATATTTCCCCACCCAGGGGAAATACAACTGGGCAGTGGCGGTGCGTCCATTGCATCCGTCAATCTTCAATAGATGGATTCATGCAGTGCATGAATCTATCTATTGTCGCTGCTACCGCCCCCTATTCAGGTGTCCAGCTCCTTGTCGGGCGTCGGGCATCTGAATTACAGGGGCGGGGGTGTTTTTCGAAGTGCCTGATTAGAGCCGTCGGCTCTAATAGGCTTCCAAATTGGTAAACAGCGGGCACACTACTGTGCGTTCGCTGCTTACACAGTGCTGTGTTAGAAAATCAAATAAATCGCTTCCCTAACACTGACCCGCCTCTCAGCCAAACAGGTGCACTGGGTCTGGTTACCTGTCACCTGATTGGCTGAAGTGACAGGCGCTGTGATTGGATCGGAGGGAGCGTGGGGGAACGCGCTGACAGGTAAGTGTTGGGCGGGGGGGGGGACACTGGCAGCATTTGATGGGAAAACTGGTGGCAATTGATAGGGCAAACTGGTGGCAATTGATAGGGCAAACTGGCAGCAATTGATGGGGCAAACTGGCGGCAATTGATGGTTAAAGTAAAGTTTTGTGCTAATACAATATATAATTAACAAGCAGCACTCATAAGACTGATATCTAGTTTCTGTATGAGAGAGAGAGAGAGAGAGATTTTTTTTAAGTACCTTAATTCTTCTGCTGCGCGGGCGGCCTTTAACTTCTCCTATTCTCCTCGTGCAGATTAGTGGGCGGTGCTGACGCTGCACGGGACGAGTCACGAATGGAAGGGGAAATCAACCAGCACGGAATTCTCCTGCTCCTCCCCTCAGGCACACAGAGGCATATCACTCTGCAGTTCAGTGGGCGGCGCTGGATCGGAAGCACACACAGGCATTGCATAGTGCGGCGGCCTCCGCTGCTCTTTATTTTGCAAACACAGCCATACAAGTTCCGAGCCAAAAGCGGCCCCAGGGCACTAAGTGCAGCCTACCGGGAAATTTCCCGATATCCCGGTAGGCCAGTCCAGCCCTGCTAACAGGCTGACCCCCCACCCCTTCAACCTCTGCAGCAATGCTGCCAGCACTCATAGGTCTATTTCCCAAAAATCACCTCTGGATATGACGCTGAGCATGTGCACTCAACTCCTTTGGTCGACCATGGCGAGGCCTGTTCTGAGTGGAACCTGTCCTGCTAGACCACTGTATGGTTTTGGCCACCGTGCTGCAGCTCAGTTTTAGGTTCTTGGCAATATTCTTATAGCTTAGGCCATCTTTATGTAGGACAACAATTCTCAGAGGGTTCTGAGGTACCATGTTGAACTTCCAGAGATCAGTTTGAGAGATTGAGAGCGATAACACCAAATGCAACACACCTGCTCCACATTCACACCTGAGACCTTATAACACTAACGAGTCACATGACACCGGGGAGGGGAAATGGCTAATTGGGCCCAATTTGGACATTTTCACTTAGGGGTGTACTCACTGCGTAAATTGACGGTGCTATATAAGTAACTGAAATAAAATAAAATAACATCCACCAGCTCTGTGATGTCATCATGGAGGAGTGGAAGAGGACTCCAGTGGCAACCTGCGAAGCTCTGGTGAACTCCATGCCCAAGAGGGTTTAAGGCAGTGCTGGAAAATAATGATGGCCACACAAATAATTACTACTTTTGGCCCAATTTGGACATTTTCAATTAGGGATGTACTCACTTTTGTTGCCAGTGGTTTAGACATTAATGGCTGTGTGTTGAGTTATTTTGAGGGGACAGCAAATTTACACTGTTATACAAGCTGTACACTCACCACTTTACATTGTAGCAAAGTGTAATTTCTTCAGTGTTGTCACATTAAAAGATATAATAATATATTTACAAAAATGTGAGAGGTGTACTTACTTTTGTGAGATACTGTATTTGTCCTGAAATACTCTCCTTAGCTGTAAGAACTTCTGCACTGGGATCCCATGATGGCTGTTCAGATGACAATGGCTTACAAAGTACTATCCATAATAGGATCTCAGAGCAGAAGTTGTTACAGATAAGGAGAGTGTGTTACATATTTCTGATCCCTGCACTTTGCGTCACACACTCTTGACCCCTGGGGGTTATGCATTCCTGACACCTGTGCTGCATGCCTTACACACTTCTGATCCCTGCACTCGGTGTTACACATTTTTGACCTCTGCAGTACTCTTGTGGCTACAAATGGGGGTTTGATTTTGTGCATGTGATTAAAAGTGAACATGGTCAGTTGAGGCCCAGCCAAGATTTTATTTTGAAAATCAGGTAACCTTAGCCTAGTTGCAAAAGTAAAAACAGAATTTATCTAGGTACACACCAGCTTAATATAGTGTGTCCCTATCTTCTCCGGGTTGCATTTTCCCTATGTGTAAACACAACAGGAACTTAGAGCCCTTGCACACTGGGGCGGTTTGCAGGCGCTATTGCGCTAATAATAGCGCCTGCAAACCGCCCCGAAAGTGCCGCTGCTTTCATTCCAGTGTGAAAGCCCCGAGGGCTTGCACACTGGAGCGATGCGCTGGCAGGACGGTAAAAAAAAGTCCTGCTAGCAGCATCTTCGGAGCGGTGAAGGAGCGGTGTGTATACCGCTCCTTTACCGCTCCTGCCCATTGAAATCAATGGGATGGCGCGGCTATACCGCCGGCAATGCGCCTCTGCAGAGGCGCTTTGCGGTGATATTTAACCCCTTCTCGGCCGGTAGCGGGGGGTAAAACCGCCCCGCTAGCGGCCGCATACCGGCGGTAAAACGCCGCTAATAATAGCGGCGTTTTACCGCCGACGCCGCCCCCCGCACCAGTGTGCAAGGGCTCTTAGAGGAAATTTGAAAGCAAGGGGGGAATCTTTGTCTTAGATGGTTGTTATCAACCAGAAGATTTCCTTTCAATTATTGTTTTGGTGAGGGTTTTGGGTTTCTCATACACTTAGTTCCTGTGACAATGGTAACCAGGACAGAGAGAGAGAGAGAGAATCTACCTAGTAGAACCAAACCAGCTATAAAACCAGAGGTTTCAAAACCTTCCCTATATTTCAAACTATATAAAAAAATTGACTTGAAATACAGTTTATTTTTTAAGAGTTGCAAGCCTCATCCTGTACTATTATAGATCATGCTAGGAGCCAATTGAATTTCTGAATATGTTTTGTTTCAGTTGCCAAATATCTCTGCTAATTCTTTCATACTTATCCTGTATGTTATTCATTTATTTTTACCATAGAGAAGATGAGGACAGGCCAAGGGAGTTTTCATTTCAGATATTGGCAGACACCCAGCCAGAAGCGACTTATTAGACTTATTTATATAAAAAAAAAGAAAAAGTAATTTAATTAAATGTGTCGCTAGTGGTGCATCTTAACAGCTAAAATTGATTTTAAATTTTTCCAAGAAGTCATAAACCTTGACTAAATTTTGTGTATGCTTAATATAGTCTGACATACTTTGAGCCAGAAACAGTCAATGAAAGAAGCACCCAGCTATTTGTCATTAGAATATCAGGATATACATACATATATTGTACATGCTCTGCAATAAAAGCCAAGAAAAGTTAAAGAAAAAAGTTAAAGGATCTATTTGATTCTTTCCCATTTCTCCTGGTGGCTCCCTCTTCATTATTTCCCCTTTGTAGATGTGGAGATTGGTAGTTTTTTTTTTTTACTAGACAAAATTACCAATATTGGTGTACCTATTTTTGAGTGTAATGCCCCGTACACACGATCGGACATGGGAATGTAGGCCGTACAAAAGAATACCAAATAAAGAAATAATTCACACTCAAACTCAGTTTAAATGGTAATAAAATGGCCGCGGCACCTTTATTGGTATACATAAACTTTGTAAATAATTCATCAATAAATTAAAATATTTAACATTTATTTTATTATTTTTTAAATATATATATAAAACATATATCAATATCTCGCTCAGTTTTAGAACTCGAGCGAGTACCATAAATAAAAACATTCATCAAAGTCCCCCCTTGATCCAAGGGTGACAAACCACATAACAGGTGCTGCGACAGGGTGGGAGGGATGGGGAGCTCGTCAAGCCGCTGTGGGGTCAACTGTGACAGGAGCCTGGTCCGAGGGTCTTATATAGCCCTAAAAACACGTGTATTACTCTATAATACACGCGTTTTTCCCGCCTGGAATCACGTTTACCCGCTCGTGAGCCACATGCCTTTGCCTCAAACATTTAAAGGGACAGTATCAAAATTTTTTTTTTTTTTTTTTAAACTCTTTTGCCTGCCACAATCCCATGCTGTGGGCACTTAATCAATGCCCACTTCTTCATGGGAATGTAGGCCGTACAAAAGAATACCAAATAAAGAAATAATTCACACTCAAACTCAGTTTAAATGGTAATAAAATGGCGGCGGCACCTTTATTGGTATACATAAACTTTGTAAATAATTCATCAATAAATTAAAATATTTAAAATGTATTTTATTATTTTTTAAATATATATAAAACATATATCAATATCTCGCTCAGTTATAGAACTCGAGCGAGTACCATAAATAAAAACATTCATCAAAGTCCCCACCAGCCGGTTTTTGTTAACCAAAACAAAAAACGGCCTACCCCACCACCGCGGCCATCTCTATCATGTTCTGTAAACCTAAATTAAAAATATCCAAGCCTACATCATACAAGTGAACACCATCTTGTCGATAAAGGCCGGAAAAACCTCCTTCCAAATCAACATGTCGGAAGGAAAAACTGTCCAATAAAGGCATGAATTTTTTGACAGAATGGTTCACCCGTCTTCGAATTTTCTCCAAAGGTCTTGCCTCTGGAGAAGATAACCAAGTAAGACGTGGCACCATTTCCGAAAAAATTACCCGAGTGTTTGGGAATGAAAGTCGTATGCGATGCAAATCTCGTTTCATCCTAAAAAGCAAATCCAAGGTTGATGATTTACCTATATCGTTACCCCCTAAATGAATTATCAAGATGTCTGGAGAGGGCCAGCTCTGAGATAAAGCAGAAAGATCAAAGAAAAGGTTATTCCATTGAAGCCCACGAATTCCCCTCCAAAGAACCTTAAAAGAAGCAGGAGACAAAGATAGATTGGCAGTATAGCAGCGTTGGCAAGCTCTCTGTTGAGCCCAATAAATAAACGAGTGTCCAATAATCCAAATGTAGGACTTGCGACCTATGAAATTAAATAAATAAATTAGGGCGAACATAAAGATTAAACCTCTTGGACTCCCACCTCCCCAGCCTCATAATGACTGCATCATCAAGGCCCAACCTAGCTGCTTCTGTGGCGGGTCCAATGCGAAACGAATGAGATGAAAATTTTAAGTGAGAAAGGCCTAAATGGGATAAACAATGCCGTAATAATGCTGAAAATTGAAATTTAGTGAGTGGTGAATGATCCATATGCACTAAAAAATTACCGAAACATGAAGGCCGAACAGAAAAATAAGTAGAAATAACCGCATAAGGACAAACAATGGAGTCGCCACAAGCATGTAGACTGATCCAATTACCTTTACCATTAACGTCCGTCTTTGAGTGACTAATAAAAACTTCTACCTTACCTTGGGCAAGCAGTACCTCATTAAAAAGTAGACCTGAATTACCTTTTTTGTTGGCCAGTACCATCTCAGAAATACGAAGAGCAGCAAATAACTTCAAAACAAAGGCTGTTTTAAGTAACAATGCTTCGTATTCTGAATGGCACACTTTTTGAGTAGACAAACAAAGTTTTTGCAAAAGATCCAAAGAAATGGGCCTACGCATATCAGGTGTAACTGTTCTTTTCCTATAACCTTTCAGTGCTTGACGCACGGAAAAGAAACTAGTACAAACTGGTAAGTTAAGGAATTTAAAGAAGAAAGAAATTCCAGCCAAACTTTTGTTAATATGACTATAAGAAAAATTTTGTTGCATAAGAAAACAAAAATATGCTAATACCGTTTGTTCCGAAGGTAAAAACCTGACAAACCCAATTCATCATTAAACAATATCCATTTTCTCCATGCAACCAAATATGCGGTCCATGTTATGGGAGCTAAAGAATTCTGAATAGCCGCAAATACAGGGGTTAAATCAAATCCCATAGATGACTGGGGCATGTGTAACCGACTAGGTCCGCTTCGGGAAAAAGCTGTCTGAAACGAGCCATCTGGAAACGGGATAATGCATCAGCTATCTTGTTGTCTTCACCAGGAACATATCTAGCTTTAACCCAAATATTGAATTTTAAGCATAAAAATACAAAATAACGCAGCAATTTTATTACAGATATGGATTTAGAAGAAAGACAATTTATCGCAAAAATCACCCCTTTGTTGTCTGAATGAATTAAAATCCGTTTATTAGCAAAATTGTTTCCCCATAATTCAAAAGCCACTATGATAGGAAACAATTCCAATAGAACAATGTTTTTTGTAGCTTTACTAGAAACCCAAAAAGAAGGCCAAGCACCACAGCACCAATGAGTGTGCCATATCGCTGCAAAACCTAATGAACCTGCAGAATCTGTAAACAATTCCATGTCTGCTGAAAAAACCAATTCCTCCTGAAAAAAGGTACGACCGTTATAATCCAAAAGGAATTGCGACCATACTATCAAATCATCTTTTAAATCTTCAGTAAGACGAATATGGGAAAAAGGAGATTTAAATCCCGACATTGCCATAGACAATCTCCTAGAAAAAATTCTACCTACCGGCATAACTCGAGAGGCAAATGCTAACAAGCCCAAAAAGGACTGAAGTTCTTTTAATAAAACTTTCTTTCGAGAATATGTTCAAGATGTTGAAATAAACCACTACATTTTTCAGGGAATTTCTCACCCATAATCGCTGAAAAAATGCAAAAAGCATGTAACCAATTGTGAAAAGATCTCGGTGCCGTGCGACGCCTATCCTCTTCATCAGTTCTTTTATCACTTTTAATAGAAAAATCTTTAGAGCTAGGTAACAACGTTAACAGATCAATAAAATCACCTTTCCATATTTTTTCTTTTATATTGGAAGCTAAATGAAAACCTAACGGTGATATTTCACATGGCAATACTTCTTTAAAACAAATTTCAGGCACAGAAGAAGATCTATGTTCCAAAACAGCAGAATCCTGTGCATGTTCAATGGAATTTGTATTAAACGAAGCATTTGTATGAATTGACAATGCAGGATTTTGTGACCAAACATTAGCAGGTGAAGAAACAGGTGTAGATAATTGCTTTTGACCTAAAGCATCTGTAAATTTAGATAAGGAATCAACCAAAAGTGTTATTAAATTCTGTTGTGCTGACTCACCAGCAGGGATGGTTCCTGTAGCGGACTGTAGATCAGAACGATTTCGGTTCTCAGGAGGTCCTGGAATCAGATGATCCATTTCAGCATCCAGCTGTACAAGCCTGGACGCGCGCGATCCCGTCGGTATGGCAACAGGTGACGCTGGTGCCTGTGAAGAAAAAGAAACAGTAGGCGGGGATGAAGGAGCACTTCCCCGTCCCTCTCTGACACGGAGGGGGGAAGGAGAGAACGCCCTCTTTCTTGGACGGATCTGACATCCACTGCGCCGATGCGCAGTGACGTCATCTGTGACGGCATTCTCTCGAGGGCGGAACTCATCTTCCTCCAAAGGGGCTGGCGTAGCAGGGCGCTCCGGCGGGCGGCTTCGCTGATGCCTGCGGGCTTGACTGAGGTGAGTCGTTGGGCAAGTCACTGGCGGCGTTGAGATCCGCGAATCGTTCCCCACAGGTGCCGTCACGTGTACCGCGGTATCTTCCAAGCCTTCTTCCAATACCGGCTCTTCCTCCAACTCCGCCAGGCACTTCTTCAGCCATTCTTCCCCTCCTGTAGACGCCGCCTTCTCCAGGACCCTTCGGACTAACGTCTTCATGACCTTAAGCGGCAGACGAGCTCCTGTATTATAGCTCAGTATTATAGCCTATGGAGCTCGTCAAGCCGCTGTGGGGTCAACTGTGACAGGAGCCTGGTCCGAGGGTCTTATATAGCCCTAAAAACACATGTATTACTCTATAATACACGTGTTTTTCCCGCCTGGAATCACGTTTACCCGCTCGTGAGCCACATGCCTTTGCCTCAAACATTTAAAGGGACAGTATCAAAATTATTTTTTTTTTTTTTAAACTCTTTTGCCTGCCACAATCCCATGCTGTGGGCACTTAATCAATGCCCACTTCTTCATTCCGACAACAAAACCGTGGAATTTTGTTCAAGGGTGGTCTGGCTCCAACTTGTCTTGCATACGCACGGTCGCACAAATGTTGGCCAACAATTATGAACATAGTGATGTACAAGACGTATAGCGAGCCAAGAAAAAGGAAGTTCAATAGTCATGTGGTATCTCCATTACGAGCGCTAGTTTTACAAGACCGTGCGCTTCCGGCTCGTACTTGATTCCGAGCATGCGTGAACTTTTCTGCGACGGACTTGTGTACACACATTCGAAAAGTCCGACAACAAAGAGAACCTGCTAGCCAACATTTGTTGGTGGAAAGTCCGACAACAAATGTTAAATGGAGCATACACATGGTCGGTGGATGTGAGCAGCAAGCTCACATCCAACATTTCCCGTCGGAAAATCCGATCGTGTGTACGCGGCATAAGGCTGGGTTCACACTATTGCGAATTGAATGCAGGTTTCCCATAACCCAAATTGCATAGCAGGAGAGTGTGACCGGCTCTCTATGGAGCCGCTTCACACATCTCCGGAGCGGCTCCAATGCGAATTGCACAGGAGTCCGGTGCATCTTTTGGTCCATTTCAGGTCTAAATTTAGCCAAAAATTTGGGATGAAATTGGATCTGAACCGGTGAATGGAGATACACCGGACCCCCTGCTGTGAGCCACTCTGTGCTCTAGTGTGAACCCAGCCTAATAGTTTGCTTAAAGCCCAGGTCCAGCTCAGGAAAATTAGAAAATAAGAAAAATTTCATGTTTGGCTATATTATACATCGTTACGTTCCAGCTGGAACAAATGTAACTATGTAAAAAACCATACCTGGCCAAAGCCCCTGGAAGCTGCAAATCGCTGAAGTAGACATTGCTAATTCAGTGATCTCCATTTACTACTGGGTCCTGCGCCGAGAGACTGCACTCCTGCCTACTGAACACAGGAGGTTGTATGCTCTGCACGAGCACTATGCTGACAATTCTTTCCATCCTCTGAATGAATGACAAGCGTTCTCTGACTGGATGAGGCAGGGAGGTGAAATATGCTCGCTACCTCCTCCAATCAGATAATGCTTCTCATTCTTTCAGAAAATGCAAACCATTCTCTGAATGATGGCTGTACCGAGCATCTAACCTTCTGTGTTCAGCAAACAGGAGTGCAGCCACTCAGAGCAGGACCCAGAAGCAAGTGAATCTCAAGCAAGTTGCTCTACTTTTGTTCTTTCATACTAGAGATTCCCCTCCTATTTCAACAAACATGCACCAGTGTCCTCTTTATGCCCTCAAGTTGTTTTTCATGTACCTCCAGGGATATGGCTGAGCACCTCACGCACCCTAATTTGTTGAAGTTCTTTTTTAAGTGCAATCTATCCAAGCGGCCAATTTGACATTTGAACAAATTGCACTTGAAAAGGAACCCCAGCAAACCAGAATGCATGCTGACATGTGAGGTACAAGCAGTGGTATATTTTGGATTTGGGCTGCCATAGGCAAGACTAAAATTGGGCGCCCCCCCATTTAAGTTTGCCCAACCCCTTCCTGTTTAACCACTTTACGATCACCCTATACAGAGTGGCCGCTGTGTGCAGAATCAAGTATATATACGTGATTCTGCACTTCGGGGTTTCGGACACAAGCGTGCGGCGCCGGCTCATTTCTGCTGCAGGAGTCGATCAGCGGGTCCTGCGGACCCGTTGTCCACCGGGACTCACTGATTGTTCAGTACTCTGGCAAAATGTCTGCCTGTGTAAACAAGACAGTCTGCCTTTGTAAACAAGGCAGACTGTCATGCCGCGAGTACAGAAGACATGGATCCTAGTGTTTCTGTGAAGCAGGAACTCCGATCCATGTCTTCATGCAGTGAAAGCACCTCCCCACAGTTAGTAAACACTCTAAAGGCACACATTTAACCCTTTAATCGCCTCTGATGTTAACCCCTTCCCTGCCGGTGTCATTAGTGCAGTGACTGCAAATTTTTAGCACTGATCACTGTAATAATGTCACTGGTCCCCAAAAAGTGTCAAAAGTGTCACTTAGTGTCTGATTTGTCTGCTGCAATATCGCTGTCCCACTATAAGTCGCTAATTGCCGCCAGTAAAAAAATAAAAAAAAATTACTAGTAAAAAAAAAAATTATAAAAATGAGGGGGGGGAGTGAAAGACACCCTTTAGCCCTGCCTGCAGTCCCTCCTGTGTCTCTTGTCTGTGGGTAGGTGTGTGTGATGCACCTACCTCCTGCCCATCCTCATCCTCTGGGCCCTCGGTCAGCTTGTCTTCCTACTGATGTCACAGCGGCGAGCAGAGAGGAGGTTGGAGGCAGAAGGTGCCAGGGATACTGTGCCCACTGCTGCTCAGGTTGGGGTGGCAGTGGATGTCTTCTTCCTCCCGGGCTCCTGGTTATAGCCAGCCTTCTAGCCAGCCTTGTGCTGGTGCTGCTCACCTTCCCTGCAGACTCTGGGGCCTCCCGCTCACTGTGTGAAGACGCAGCGGCTGCTGTTAGCACCGGATTTGGCTCCACTGCCCTGCACCCCAACGCTGGACTCCATGACAAGGGCTCAACTTTGCAGCTGCTTGCGGTCCCACCAGCACCAGGGGCGGAGGAGGAGGAAGTTGAATCCTTCTCCGCTTTCAATGCTGGGCAGAGCCAAGGAGTCGTGGCTGTGACGTCACTGGTTGCTAGATGCCAGGCCGCTCTAGCAACTAGTGACCAGGAGAGTCTCAGGTGCGGGCGAAGCCAGCGCTACGGCAGCTCAGTCTGCCCCTGTTGCCTGCATTTCGGACTGCTCTTTGTCATTTTAATTGCGGGACATGTGATCACCTCAGCGGGGGGGGTGGCTTTTTTATGCCACCCCCCGCAAAGTTCCGCCCTAGGCTTGGGCCTTGTCAGCCTAGGCCAGAATACAGCACTGGGTACAAGTAGGAGTTTTTTAGCTTACAGGTACAAATCTTTGCTGTTTTTCAGACTTACCTTTGTTGCTGGCCTCACTTGAACTCCATGTGGCTTGACTTTGCTTTTATTGTTGTTTATTTCTCTGTATTCCTGAATGGGCTTCTGTCCAATCCTTGTTCCACCATCTACATTGCTGACTGCTGTCTATCCATCATCTCTTAGCATAATGGCCTCTGGATGGCTGGCCCATTCTCTATCAAGATCCCACTCCTGTATCTCTACATCTACCTGGCCCATGCTCCATAATTGCCACTAATCCAACACCTGAGCCCACTCATTAGGCTCCTTAGCTGTCCAAAAGATTTAACGAGGCCTTCTATTTTCTTGTGTCATGTATGTAACTCATTTAATAAATGTATATCCTTTTGTGCCAATGACTAAAGAGGAAACTGTCTTAACCACAAGCTAGGTCAAAAACTCAAGTTAACAGTAGTCATTTAACTTCTATCATAAAACGACTAAAAATTCCTTCTATTTGACTTTAAACACTCAATTCTACCTCCATTTGCACTTTCTAAGCAAATATTGGCAACAAATATCTCATAAAACATATATTTTTATTTTTACGTCATAAAAGCCATAACATAGTTTCAAACCTCAAAGCAGCTGACATCTTGTACGCCAAAACAGTTTTCATTTATTGTATGTCATACAGTTCACCCAAGTTGTCTAGTAAGAGATCATACATAAAGTGCATTGCATTTGATGTTTCTTTATGTATCCCAAAACTGGGACAGGTCCGTCGCATTTCAAACAATGTTTTCTTCAGGGGTTTGGGGTATTCATTACAGTTGTATAGAGATGTAATTTTATGAGCTGAATCTGAAACCAAGGATTTTCTTCGCCAAGAGGGGTCAAAATGGCCACCAAGACCACAACATGTGCACAAAGATCACATGGACAGCACCAAAGAACAGGTGTGTTCTGTGTGTATTAATCTCCAACCTTGTCATGATATCAGTCAACCAGTGGACTTTGATGCCCAAAGAAATTAAGGTATGACATATGTACATGACAAGTATCTATGTAAATTGTCTCTGCACCAAAGCCCTCTGCGGTCCATCAGGCCTATTTATTATGATAGCATATAGAACACTGATGATATACACTTTTTTATGTCCTTAGATCAACTAAAATATTATTTTTATAGACTGATATAGGACACTGCCCTTTTTACATTATCACTGCTCTCTGCCACACATTATTGACTAGGCCTGAATGCCTGTGGTCTTATAAGGAATTCACAGACAGGGAGCTATATCTATGGTGTAAATGTTAAGTACGAGTAGCAAAACGGCTGAAGCCAATTTCGGTTTGTAAAGCTTTTTGGGACAGTGCCACAGTGAATACTGATTTACAAGATAATGGAAGCAGGTCTAGAGGAAAACATTTAGACAGAAAATTAGTCAAAGGATGTACAGATTGAAAAGAGTTGTTTTAAATTGTGCTTTTTCCAACTCAACTAAAGTGTCTCAAGGTTACCAAGACCTCTGAGCTATATCAAGAATCTAACAGGGTAACTTTGTCTATTGTATAAAATGTTCAGCCTGCAGACACTTAAAGAATATGTATATCTATATATATATATATATAGATATATAAATATATATCTATATATATATATAGATCTATATATATATATATATAAACATACATATCTATATTTTATATATATATATATATATATATATATATATATATATATATATATATATATATATATATATATAGTATATTACCAATTATTGGGACACCTGCCTTTACACGCACGTGAACTGTAATGGCATCCCAATCTTGGCCTGTAGGGTTCAATATTGAGTTGGCCCACCCTTTGCATCTATAACAGCTTCAACTCTTCTGGGAAGGCTGTCCACAAGGTTTAGGAGTGTGTCTATGGGAATGTTTGACCATTCTTCCAGAAGTGCATTTGTGAGGTCAGGCACTGATGTTGGACAAGAAGGCCTGGCTCGCAGTCTCCTCTCTAATTCATCCCAAAGGTGTTCTATCGAGTTGAAGTCAGGACTCTGTGCAGGCCAGTCAAGTTCCCCTACCCCAAACTCGCTCATCCATGTCATTATGGACCTTGCTTTGTGCATTGTTCCAAATCATTTAGTGGAGGAGGGATTATGCTGTGGGGTTGTTTTTCAGGGCTTGAGCTTGGCCCCTTAGTTCCAGTGAAGGGAACTCTTAAGGCATCAGCATGCCAAGACATTTTGGACAATTTCATGCACCCAACTTTGTGGGAACAGTTTGGGGATGGCCCCTTCCTGTTCCAACATGACTGCACACCAGTGCATAAACAAGCTCCATAAGGACATGGATGAGCTAGTTTGGGGTAAAGGAACTTGACCTGACCTCAACCCAATAGAACACCTTTGGGATGAATTAGAGTGGAGACTGCGAGCCAAGCCTTCTCGTCTTACGGATTAAGACTTGGATGCCATTAAAGTTCATGTGCGTGTAAAGGCAAGTGTCCCAATACTTTTGTTAATATAGTGTATGTATAGCAAAATGGTAAATGTTGTTAATGAAATATATGAAATTTAGCTAGACATTTTAGCTAGATATATACAGGAAAGTGACCATCAATAGGCCTGAAATGTTTGCTTCAGATGGGTGACTATTGGCCCACTACACATGGCAGAATAGAGAAACAGAGGATCCTAACTTTACCTTAACTTTATATTTTACTAACTCCCTTTCTTTTCGTCACCTTAATATCGGAAATGATTTAATTGCAAAACATCTCCCCCTCTCTTCATCACTATAACGTAAGAAAGTAGTATATAAAGGTGAACTGGGTATGGCTGATAGCAAAGCTTTAGATTTTAATTTGGCATGCCAGCTCGCATATTGATTTTAATGGTGGAATGATAGTGTACACAAACATGATAAAGACATAAGGTTAAACTGTTATATTTTTTTGTGTTACATGACTAAAATATGAAGTTAATTATATATAGAGAGTACTTTGAAAATGTTTTAGGCAGGTGTGAAGAAATGCTGTAAAGTAAGAATACTTTCAAAAATATATATTTTAATTATTTGTTTTTATCAATTTACAAAATGAAACGTGAGCGAACAGAAGAAAAATCTAAATCCAATCAATATTTGGTGTGACTATCTTTTGGCTTCAAACCAGCATCAATTCTTACACTTACACACTTTGTACACTTGCACAAAGTCAGGGAATCTGTAGAATCAGAGTTAGGTATGATTAATCAATTATATCAAGCAGGGGCTAATGATCATTAATTTGATATGTAGGTTGAAACACAGTCATGAACTGAAACAGAAACAGTTGTGTGGGAGGCTTAAAACTGGGTGAGTAACAGCCAAACTCTGCTACTAAGGTGAGGTTGTGGAGGACAGATTCATGTCACAGGTCATACATCATAGCAAGACAGAGCAAGGCAACAAGATACAAGCTAGTTATACTGCATCAGCAAGGTCTCTCCCAGGCAAAGATTTTAAAACGGACAAGTGTTTTAGTATGTGCTGTTCAAATTCTTTTGAAGGAGCACAAAGAAACGGGCAAAGTTGAGGACTGTAGAAACTTGGAAACTTAATGCAGAAGATAAAAGACACATCATACTTACCCTGTTTCCCCGAAAATAAGACCTAGCGTGATTGTCGGTGATGCCTGCAATATAAGCCCTACCCCCCAAATAAGCCCTAGTTAAAGTCCTTGTAGGTCTTCTTTTCAGGGTAGGTCTTATTTTCGGGGAAACAGGGTAGTTCCCTTAGACATGGGAAGATGTCCAGCAGTGCCATTAGCACAGAACTACTGGAAACCAGTGGGATCCAGGTACACCCATCTACTGTCCGGAGAAGTCTGGCCAGAAGTGGTCTTTATGGAAGAATTTCAACCAAAAAGCCATACTTCCAACGTGAAGACAACTAAGTGACTCAAACATGCACAAAAACATAGGAACCGGAGAGAAGAAAATTGGCAGCAGGTGCTCTGGACTGATGAGTCAAAATGTGAAATATTTGGCTGTAGCAAGAGGCATTTTGTTCTCCAAAGGCAACAGTGGAGCATGGTCAAGGTTCCTTGCAGGTTTGGGGCTGCATTTCTGCAAATGGAGTTGGAGATTTGGTCAGAATCAATGGTGTCCTCAATGCTGAGAAATACAGGCTACTTACCCATAATGCCATACCATCAAGGAGGTGTGTGATTGGCCCCAAATTTATTCTGCAGCAGGACAACATCCCCAAACATACAGTCATTAAGAACTAAAAATGTGAAAGGGTGTATTTGCAGGCCCAGGAATACACCACTCAGCGCCAGGGACCCTAGCAGTTCCAAAGCAGTAATGAAAAAGGGGACAGATATATAAATAAAGATGACACCGATTTGTTAATTACAAAAAAGTGTCAACAAGTCTCAAATAAGACCAAACAGAGAAGCAGCCGTTTAAAATTACAGAAAAAATCGTCATAAATAGTGGCATAACATAATCAAGAAGATGATCATTATAACACACTAAAAACAGCGCTAATGTTGAGCTAAAGGGATAATGTGGCCAACTTCACATGCAAACAGAGTCCTTAGAGAGAGAAGAGCAGTAAGCACAATGGTTCAGATAGTGTTCATAGGTGATCAGAGTATAAAGTTCAGCGTGCACCTTCCACCGATCAATCCGCTTCCACCCTGTGAGAACACACTCCCCTCAGGGGGTTAAACTCACCAAAGCCTAATAATCATAAGCATCCAAGAAAGGAGTAATCAAAGCCACCAGCCACTGTCAGCAACCCTCCGGAGGGATCCAAGACGGTCAGGGCTCACAAATCACCAGACAACAAAAGAAAAGCGTACATAGCGTAATCCTGTTTATTGATTAAAAAGCCCTTCACATCACACAAAGACCCCCCTTCACACATTATACGTACATTGCTAATGCAGTCAAAAGAGCACATCAAACGGAAGCATTAGATACAGCACTTCACCATAGTAAGCTCCAGCCGGTTCCGCTTTCCAAGCAGCAATCACTAACTTCCTGGTTGCAGTACAGGCTGTGGTGGAGCGCAAACGTCACTTCCGGCGTCGTGTAGGCCACGCCCTCAGCAGGTGCTCTGGACTGATGAGTCAAAATGTGAAATATTTGGCTGTAGCAAGAGGCATTTTGTTCTCCAAAGGCAACAGTGGAGCATGGTCAAGGTTCCTTGCAGGTTTGGGGCTGCATTTCTGCAAATGGAGTTGGAGATTTGGTCAGGATCAATGGTGTCCTCAATGCTGAGAAATACAGGCTACTTACCCATAATGCCATACCATCAAGGAGGTGTGTGATTGGCCCCAAATTTATTCTGCAGCAGGACAACATCCCCAAACATACAGTCATTAAGAACTGTCTGCAGCATAAAGAAGAACAAGGAGTCCTGGAAGTGATGGTTTGGCCCCCACAGAGCTCTGATCGAGTCATCGAGTATGTCTGGGATTACATGAAGAGACAGAAGGTTTTGAGGCAGCCTACGTCCACAGAATATCTGTGGTTAGTTCTCTAATTTTGTTAGTTCTTTAATTACTTCATAATCATGCTGCAGTACCAAATCTCACCAGCAAGGGCTGCAGGTGAAATATGTAAATTAAATCAATAAAGTTACAGAAGATCCAAGTTAGGTATGAATAGTGCTCCTTTACAATAATACATCGCCCTAGCCCACAGAACAGCACCCCTAACTACACAAACACAGTCTCTAACTATCAAGCAAACACCTCCAAGGGCCTGCCAAAAAAGCTTACCAAGATGCCAAACTGATGTAGACTAGTGCGGGCATCCACTGGCAGCAAGTGCTCCAGCAGTAAGTTTCATGCAAGTTTGG
Organism: Lithobates septentrionalis; assembly: GCA_037952835.1. Classification (NCBI taxonomy): domain Eukaryota; kingdom Metazoa; phylum Chordata; class Amphibia; order Anura; family Ranidae; genus Lithobates; species Lithobates septentrionalis. The sequence goes on along the minus strand of JBBDGP010002023.1, from coordinate 969,066 downwards.
CACTAAATTCTAATATGGTAAGCCTTTTAACTACATCCATGGTGATGTCCATTTGTAATGATGTAATGAATTGTATTGCAATATGCTGCTAAATAATTTTTCAGATGCCTTTGTGGTTTCCCTGATGAAGCAACAGTGGGAGTCAACCACTTAACTTTATGAGCATCTATAGTTTTAGTTATTCAACACTTGTTTTGGTGTTTTATGATGATTGTATTTTATGTCTGTAAATATCTTTTATGGTTGTATAAGACCTGTGGGCTCTTTTAATATACCTATATAATAAAGCTTCTATTTTTTTTTTTACATTTCTTATACTCTTTATTAATTTTTCTTATTACAAAAAAAATAAGACCAAAAGCATGTAAATTACATATCAAGTAACAGAAGTCAACAGGTCCAATTATACAAAAGTACTTTGCTCTCATCATAAAATGAAACGTTGGGACCTGAATCCTATCTGAAACTCCCAATCCCCTTCCCCCCTCCCCCCCCCGCCAGACCACCCCCTCCCAACCTCCCCTATTTTTTGTCTATTAAAAGGGTGCGTAATCGGGATATTATTCTAGTACCGCATCCGTTGTTAGATAACTTTTCACTAATTCTCCTATTCCTTCACATTGTACAGGTGGGTAACCCAGTATCTTAGGCCCTTCTCAGGTTAAATCTAGGTCAGGGGGTTGTATCCGACCAATGTAGCCAGGGACTCCAGATCTTTGTAAATTTATCATAACTACCCCTCCTGGTATAGACTGTTTTTTCTGTCCACACTAGCTTGTCCACTGTCCTAAGCCAGTCCTCAATAATTGGAGGAGTGGTAGACAACCAAGACTGCGCTATTAGTTTCCTGGCTTGATAAAGGCACCTCACTATAGCAATTTTCTTATTGTTACACCCCATATTTTCCCCCATCAGGCCAAGAATGCATACCCTGGCCTCCTGCTTCAGCTTAACTTTAAACCTAGTTTCTATAGTCCTAGTTATTCCTGACCAGTATCTCGCCAGTTTTGGACATCTCCACACCATGTGTATTAGGTCACCTGTATCCAGACATCTAGGGCACTTATCATCCAGTCTGCGTCCGAACCTGAATAATCTCTTAGGGGTGTAGTAAGCCCTATGTATCAAGAAAAGGTGCGACGCCTGCTGCGATGGGGAAACCGACACCAATGGACTAGTCTTCAAAATTCCTTTCCACTGACTGTCCGTAATCTCCCCCACATCCACCGCCCACCTCTCCCTGACCCCCAGAGTCATTTGTAGAGCAAGCAGACTTTCAGAAATTTGTCCACTTATTATTGCTATCAAACCCTTGGTGGTATTTGCTCTAATAATTTTATTGAGAAGTGGTGCATTACACCACTCTAATGGGCAGTTACTAAATTGACTGTCAAGTGCATGTCTGATCTGCAAGTAAGTGTAAAATGTATTGTTTGGAATACCATATTCTCGCTTCAGCTCAGTGAAGGATTTCAGATTGCTACCCTCATAAAGCTGCGCCAGCCTGCATAATCTGTGACGGACCCATATCCAGTTTTTTTCCAGTGTTAACAGCTCCTTCAAGCCCTTATTATTCCATATGGGTGAGAATTCAGTGGGTCCTCCATAACCCATAATCCTCTTAGTAGCCTGCCAGACTTTAATGACTAATTTGAATGTTGGTGATCCTACCCAGAATGTCCCAGCCTCTAACGCCTCAGCCAAAGATTTGTGTGGGGTATCATGCGTCATAAGTTTCCCGTTAGTATTCAACATGCCTTGAGATTCGCAGCCTCCTAGATGTTGCAGTTGAACTGCCAAGAAGTAACTATAAGGGAGAGGTACTGCTAACCCCCCTTCCCCGACCGGGCGCTGTAGCGTTTGTAATCTAATACTTGCCTGCCCTTTCTTCCATATCAGTTCTCTAAATAAGGAATTTATTTTTAGAAACCACCTCTTCCCGATCCAGACTGGGGAGTTGTGGAGTACATACAATAGTTGTGGCATCCATACCATCTTAATCAAATTAGTTCTACCTGCCAGGGATAACGGGAGTTGGCACCAGATAGCACTTTTCCTTCTAAATTTTTCCAGTAGAGGTACTAAATTATCCCCGATATATTGTGCAGGGTCCTTTGAGATAACTATACCCAAATAGCGCATCTTCTCCACTTCCCTCAATCTCAGTATATCCCCCCTGCATCTATTGCATGTTGAATCCAACGGGAGCAGTGTTGATTTTTCCCAATTAACTACCAGGCCCGATGAGCTCCCAAATCTTTCCACTAACTGTATTGCTCCTTCAAGGGATGGCCCCATATCCCCAAGAAAAAGCAGCACGTCATCAGCATAAAGTGCAACTTTTTCCAGCCTATTCCTCCCTCCAAATCCCTGTATTCCAGGCGAGTGTCTTATTACCTCTGCTAGTGGCTCCATTGCTAGAGAGAATAACAGGGACGAGAGGGGACATCCCTGCCTCGTCCCTCTCTCAAGGGATAACCACTCCGTATATTCGCTATTGATCTTTAACCTAGCTCTTGGATAGGAATATAGGGTTTTCACCCATTTAATAAATTTTGGGCTAAACCCAAACCTCTCCAGCACCCACCAGAGATACCCCCACTCCAGGCTATCAAATGCCTTGGCGATATCCAAAGCGAGGACCGCCCTGGAGCTCCTGCTCCCTGCCGGGGACTGGAGGTTCAGGTATGCCCTTCTAACATTAACACTGGTAGATCTATTAGGGATAAACCCTGACTGGTCCGGGTGTACTAACTCTGATATACATTTGTTTAACCTAGTAGCTATTACTTTTGCCAAGATTTTTATGTCCGAGCATAGTAACGAAATTGGCCTGTATGAGGCTGCTTCAAGGTGATCTTTCCCCTCCTTCTTAATCAGGACTATGTTGGTCTCTGTCATTGAAGAGGGCAAACTGCCGTCAGTAATCGCCCAGTTCAATGTCTTCAAAAGTTCTGGGAATAACGCCTCTCCATAATACTTATAAATTTCCACAGGTAGGCCATCAGGGCCTGGGGCCTTCCGGTTAGGCATATCTGCTACTGCTTGCTGTACTTCTTCAAGGGTTATGGGGGAGTCCAAACCCGTTCTTTCATTTTCAGAAAGATATGGCAGGCTGACTCCCTCTAAGAGGTTCTTTATCTCTGTCACTTCTAATTGTTGTTGTGTTTTATATAAGTTACTATAATATTCAAAGAACACTTTGTTGACCGTTGAGGGGTCCGACGAGATTTCCCCTCTGGAGGTCCGGATCGCAGCTATCATTGAGGAGGATGAGTTAGTATCAGCTAGCAATGCCAATGTACGGCCCACTCTTTCCCCTTCTCCAAAGTATCTCTGCCTCTGGAATAATCTTTTGTTTTCAGCATTTTTGAGAGTGTCCATTTTATACTCTTGTTGCTTTTTTACCCAGAGCTCCTGTTTCCCTGGACTTGGGTCCGCCACGTATTGTTTTTCTAACTCCAACACCTCTTTCCTAATCCGTTCCCCCTTTTCTCTTGATTGTCTCTTAGTCCATGTTATTCTCTGTAGAAGAATACCCCTCAAAAATGCTTTCAGGGAATCCCAGACCACCCCCTGCGGCGCAGACCCTGAATTAATTACAACAAATTCTTTTATTTTTTCTATTATATCTTCCTTTTTTCCTATGATCTCTAACCATGTTGGATTTAGTGCCCATAGTCTCTCAGTGCATCTAGCGTGGGTATTTATCGTCAGCGTCAATGGCGAATGGTCTGATATCCCTCTCGGCCTATACTCTATTTTTCCTAGTAGGGATAACACCCCCCTATTTCCCATAGCCATGTCTATGCGAGAGAGAGTGCGGTGCGACCCCGAGAAACAAGAGTACTGCCGCTCCTCTGGGTTGCGGATTCTCCAGAGGTCGCACCACCCGATCTCTTCGAGCAGCTGAGCGAGCCGTCCCTCTGCTGCCCTATCCTCCCTATCCCTTGGGGGAAACCTGTCAATTTTGCCATTAAGAACCATATTGAAATCCCCCATCACTATAAGCGGGACATCCCTTTTATCCTCAACATATTCTAAAAGGCAGTACAGGATCTCCATCTTAAAGGGAGGGGGAATATACACATTGGCTATGACAAAAGATTTACCCTCTATTGTACAAAATAAGAAAACATAGCAACCCAGTGCATCGATCTTAACGTCCCTACAGGAGAACACCAGTCCCTTTTTGACCAATATGCACACTCCTCTCGAATAGGAAGTGTGTACTGAGTGAAATTGAGCCTGAAATTTCTTACACCAGACCAATAATTTGGACTCATTTGTCAGGTGTGTCTCCTGTAGGCACACCAGATCCGCGCCCTGGGATTCCAACTCTGAGAGTACGGTGGCTTTTTTAATGGGATCCCCCATACCCCAGATGTTCCATGATATTATTCCCACCATTCTAGCTCACCCTTAAGTTATAAACAAAAATACAAGTATGCATCTCTGCAAAAAAAAAAAAAAAAAAAAAGAGCAAAAAGCAGGGAAATAGAGATTTACCTCTTGTTATAGTAAACACTAAAGCTCCCTTAATTAAACCCACCAATAAAATATTTATTTGCTTAACCTCCAGTGCTCTAATCCACACCATTATAGAAAAATAAAAATTCAAGTACATAATTTCCCAACCCTTTGAACCTACTTAATTTACTCTTACAAATATTAATTGTGAATAAGTGTCTCGAAAACCTATGTGATAATTTAATCTTTACCCTTTGCGGCTTTTGTAATAGTGTACTGCACCCCTTTGATATTATTTGAATTTTACATACATCTTTACCCTTGTGCCCGCCCTTCCCCCTCCCCCCCTGCCTTTCTTGGCCTACCCTGGGAGCATTCCTTGTGACCCATCTAACCCTACCAACCCACTCATTCCCCCCCTTCCTCACCCAGGCAGGGATAAAGAAAGAAAACTTTCCCCTGCTTGGTTTTCCCAACCCTCCCGCACTACCCTCCCCCCCTACAACCTCTGTCACCTGTTGTGCTATTAACCACAAAACAATCATCCTCCACCATTTGTAAATACTCATATGGAGTTTTCTCCAATACATCAATCGCCCCCTCTCCCCCTCCAATCCCTGCTGCAAAAAAAAAAAAAAATCAACCAATAGCAATACTCCAGCTCTAAAAGTTCTTTTTGTTTTCTTCCAGCCATTTTGTGGCCCTATCGACTGAATCAAAAAATTGTGTCCCTCCTGGAGCATCGATACGTAGGCGCACCGGGTAGAGCAATGCATATGATATTTTCATACTCCTTAGGCTGCGCTTAATTTCAGCAAATCCTGCCCTTTTCTTTTGCAGATCCGGGGAATAATCTGGGTAGATTGAAATTCTAGTGTCTTTATAGAAGATATCCCCCTTTTCCCTGGCTTTTTGCATTAGTACTGTCTTGTCTTTATAACTAAACAGCTTCATGATTAATGGTCTAGGGCGGGAACCTGGAGAAATTAGCCTGGTGGGCACTCTATGTGCCCTCTCAATGGCAAAAAAATGTGAGAATGTCTCTGCCCCAAAAATCTCCCTGAGCCACCTTTCCAAAAATACTTCTGGACAGGACCCCTCACTTCCCTCTGGGAGGCCTAGAACCCTCACATTTTGTCTGCGGAGGCGGTTTTCCATTTCATCCATTTTGTATTTATAAGTGTCCATCTGAGTCTGCATTAGTTTAAACTCTTGCCTCATAGGATGCAAAATATCCTCTACTTGGCTTAGCCTTTCCTCCAAATTGGAAGTCCTCTCCACCACCTTCTGTAATTCTTGACTCATAGAGCACAACTCTTCTTTAAGGCCTCTTAACTGGTCACATAAATCACTCAGTGATCCCCTGCAGGCATTAACAGCACTCAATACCTCTTTCAATGTAGGCTCAGGTTCCCTAAGTGCCTCAGTATTAGAATTGACTTCGGCCATTTTTTCTAGGGGGTCCCTCTCAGGACTTTTTTTATTTGCAGTTTTCGTAGTTGCTGACGATGCTGATGCAGCTTTGCTTAAGCTTTTTCTGTCCCCTGTACCTCCCTCTCAAAGTCTTCTCTTGGGGCTGCTGATTTCCCTTGACTGGGGAGTGCGAGGGAGTATGGGCATATTTCTCCAACTTCGCCGCCGCTGCTGACGCAGATGCTGCAAGGTTCCCCTTCTCCTTAGATGCCCGGGTAGCCTGCGCAAGGGAGCCCTCTTGGTGATGCTGGGGGTGGTCCTCTCCCTTTTTTTTGGTCATTTTACCTATATCAGGATCTATGCCAGTTGTCCTGGGAGACTATAAAAAAAAATGCCCAATAAGAGTTCTCCTTTTCCTCTATTTCTTGGTAGGCTGAAATGCTATTCAAAGACTCCGAAATGATGCTAGAACTAACAATAGCATTCAACCGTAAGCTCTCTGGTATATGTCAGCAGTTCCCCAGCCTAGTGCACTGTTATTATGAAGAAGAGAATAGTTCAAAAGTTGTTACCTAGAAGCCGTTCAGCCTTTCAGGAACGGAGCCAGCACTCAGCACGATCAGACCAGTCCTGCAGAGCCCCCTGTCATCCAGGACTTCAATCCTTCTTTCCTTCAGGTTTCCAGGCAGGAAGAGCTACACGCCGCTATCCTCGCCTCTCTGTAGGTCCCGCAAAGCTGCCGTAAAGCTCGCAACTCCCGCGAGAACGTGGCTCGTTGCCAAGCAACTATCAAAGCCTGGCGTAAACAGCTGACTGCTCCCTGGCTTCACAGCTGGGTGTCCGAGTTTCGCCACTGCCGGTCACTTCCCCCTTCTCAGCCGGGATCCCCCAAACAGGAGTGCACCGCAGGATTCGATCAGCGGTATGGAAGAACAAGTAGGACAGCGAGGGGACCTGGCTGGTACATTTAAAGCCGGATCAGTCCCTCATGAGCGGCAGCAGGGAGCTGGAGCGAGGAGAGGTCTCACACACCTCCGTTCACCTCCGCATCCGGTCACGCCCCACGAGCACCTCTTCGAGCGGAAAGCTTCTATTTTTAAACTTTATTGTGCTACCTCACTCTCAAATTATACAGCCATTAAAGTCCCTTATTTATTAACAAAGGTGTTTTTCCCCTTCTCTCTTTCTACATTCTTGGTTTAGGATGTGAAAACTTTGGAACGGAGCTCAATGAGTTGGATCCAGAAAGTGCATATGGAAAACTTTGGTTGAACAAAGGAACTTGTTTATTGGACTTTGACAAAGCACAGGCATGTAAAACATGTAGTCAGGACAACTCAGCAGCTTGCGGTCCACGGTGCATCATGGATTTCCTGTTCCCCCTGTCTCCAGTGCAGTGCTGATGTCCTCCAGCGTGCCCGGTCCCTCTAGCCCTGCTCGGCTCTCCCAGTTCTGACAACATCCCATGGTGTTGTTACACCTCACCGTCTACAGCACAGTCCAGCCCTCTCCTGCCACCAGCCCAGGATTTTGCAGAGGTTGGCACAGTGTCCTCCTGCACTCTGCGATCCTACCATCCCTAGACCCAGGATCAGCCTGACCATCGGTCTGCAGGCAGCGGGCTGCAACCCTCTTCACTGGGCTTCCATCAATCCCAACATGGCCCATGGCGCCTCTTTTCCATGTCTGACCAGCCATTTGAACGGTTTTAACCCTTCTCCACCCAGATGTTACCAGTGGTACTGTTTGATTTTTTATAATCATTTTTTGTTATATACTTTCATGATCAAACATTGCAGTTTTCTCCAGTTTTTAAAGTTTCCGCAGTCTTTGTTTGTTTGGCCCACAGTGCAATAAACAAGTTCCATTATTCAACCAAAGTTTTCAATATGCACTTTCTGGATCCAACCCAAAGTTTTGTTTTCCAGTACATCCATTGTTCCAGTGGATGGCCGCTGCACTGGGTTTTAGTCCATTAATGTTGTTGATTTATGACACCTCCACATATGACTTACAGCTTTAGCGCTCAAGGATTTTGTTGTTGTTTCTTGGTTTAGGATGTAGCTGTGTGTGTTTTTTTCTTCAAGGTATAGTATGATATTCTGTTTATTCTCTATAGGAAGTATGTTAACAGTCATAGAATTTGGCAGCCCCCACACAGATGAATAAAATGAATATTTAAGCCAACAGAGATGAATTTGTTCCCAGGTTTAGGTAAAATCCAGTCTAACATCCAGTAACATTTTTTTTTTACTCTTTTTGAATCACCAGAAAGAGTAAAATGTTGAAGGACCTGTTGTTTTCACCTGCCATCACCACAAATATACTGTAACCAGAGCCTCTTTGTCACTATAGAAACCCATTTTTGGCAGAGGGAAGCATAGACACTTAGTGAAAGCATTAAACGGAGAATGAAAAAAAAGAGAGTTACAATGGGTCTCACCTATGAAGGAAGGGATGTCTGCATTGCCAGCAGCAATCAGATTAACATATTGCAAGGTACGGTAAAAAATTAAATTAAAAGGGGCATCTGACCAGTTGCTATTGACATCAGACAAAGTAAAAGGTTTCCTAAATCCACAAGAAAAAAAAAACACCACTTTTTTTTCTGTAATGTTCTGAATATTCCGATCTCAATAGTAGCCAATTGCATTTCTGTTATCAACTAACTAAAATTCAATGGTTTCAGTAGGCTACCACACATCATTATACTGTAGCTCTGATTTTATTCACTAAGGTCTCCTTTGAACTTTAACAGGGTAATGTGATTTCAGAAGTTTTCAATTTCTTTGAAACTTTCCTTTTTGTAGATCAACATTGCTCTGCATGATTCCCTGGTATGACACTTTATGCGGGTGCTACCCAGAAACACCTGATGAAACCAGATAAAATACAAGTGGCTTCCTCTTTGCCCTTCACTTCTGGCACCAAAGGAAGCACTTCACCTGCTGCATCTAATGCCATGTACACACGACCAGACTTTTCGACAGCAAAGGTCCCACGGAACAAATCCGCCGGACAAATCGATCGTGTGTGGGCTTCATCGGACCTTTGCTGTCGAAAAATCAGACGGACTTTAGTTTTAGAACATGTTTCAAATCTTTTCGACGGACTCGAGTCCGGTCAAGAAATCCGTTCGTCTGTATGCTAGTCCGACGGACAAAAAACAACGCAAGTGCAGTTATTGGCTACTGGCTTTGAACTTCCTAATTCTAGTCCCTTTGTACGCCATCACGTTCAAACCAACGGACTTTCGAGCGGTCTTTAATCAGTTCGTGTGTGGGCAAGTCCGGTCGTTCGAAAGTCTGTCGTAACTCCGTCGAAAGACCGAGTCATTGATGCTGAAAAGTCCGCTTGCGTGTTTGCGGCATAAGACGAACTACAATCTGTTCTGCAAGACCTTCAATTGTCACCACTGACCTCAGCCCAAGAGAGTTCCCGCAGAGACTAGACATGTGCAATTTATTTAATTTTGAATCGGATTTCAGACAAATTTTTCGTTATTCAGAAATTCGGATGTATCCGCATTCCGAATCACAATAGTAATGAATGTAAAGGAATCTACCAAAAATCTAATTTGATTTGAATTTGGAAATTAATATGAAACGTAAACATATTGCAATTCTTAGATGTGAAAAATTTGGCAGCCACATTTGAATAAAAAAAAAAAAATTCAGATTTCGGTTGAATTTGACTCAATTTAGTAGAATTGAATTCAATACTAAACTAAATTAATTAACAAATCGAAACAAAACTATTTTTTTAAATTCTGCACATGTCTAGCAGACACTCCATCTTGTGCTCCCCACTAAAACCTGGTACTTCTTCCATAGACCATGGACAACAAGGTCCCCAGAAACGTAAATGTTACACATCCCCATCCTCTCGTCACCATCTCCAATGGACAGCTCAGGTCCCCATTAATGATATGGGAGACAAATTAGAGTGTTTCCTGACTTTTTTATCACTACGTTAGCTATGACATAGTGATCACATGCAGGCTGGAAATTTCATTAACAAATAAAAGAATATCTGTTAATCCTGCCATGAAGGTTTCTGGCATTTTATTTATTTTTTTATTATTTATTTCAGGTACTTATATAGCGCCGTCAATTTACGCAGCGCTTTACATATACATTGTACATTCACATCAGTCCCTACCCTCAAGGAGCTTACAATCTAAGGTCCCTAACTCACATTCATACATACTAGGGACAATTTAGACAGGATCTAATTAACCTACCAGCATGTCTTTGGAGTATAGGGTGACAGCTGTATCCCAGTTAGTGCACTCTGATAGAGACTACATGTGACCAGGTTGACACACACGCCACATGAAGACACGGTCATTGGCACTAGAAGAAAGCTTTTCAAGAGCAATGATGTGCGGCAAATGCTTAAGTGAGTGCATGTAGACAGCGGCTAAAAGGGACCGGAGCAGATCAACAACACTGTGGTGCAATAAATAAAAAAGGCATGGCAATAGTTTTTGGTACACAATGAAATGTCACTGTTTCCATTTAAGCCAGGGGTGTCAAACTCAATTTCATTGGGGGCTGCATGAGGATTATGGTTGCCCCCAAAGGGCTGGTTGTATCTGTAGGACCAGATGGCCAGAGCACCCCCCCCCCTTACATCCGTTGTCAAGAGCCCCCCACACCATTAGAAGTCAAGAACCCCCCACCCTCCCTTACATCACAGTACATCCCCCTTACCTTGTGCTGCTACCAGGAAGAACCTGGGGGCAGTGCTGGGAAGCAGAAATGTAGAGTGTGGAGGAGGACCAGCTGCTGGAGACTGCTGAATACTGAGACTAGGGAGACAGAGTTGAGGGGGTGCTGAGGCTGCACAAAGAAGCACAGGGTGTGAAGGAGGAGTTCTGTCCTCCTCTCTGCTGCTGACTGCTGAGAAAAAGTGGCAGTGGAGACGAGGTTGGTGCCGCAGCTGCAGGACAGTTGCGAGGGCCAGATGAAATGGCCTGACAGGCCTTGGGTTTGACACATGTGATTTAAGCTCATTCATAAAGGGGTCTCATTCTATAAATTCTGAGCCAGATGCTAATAAATGCCACTTCTTTTGAATGAGCTGGAATTAAAGTGAACTTTAGTTATTACCTCCTGCATGAAAAGGTTAAGTGAGGATATTAATGACTAAACAATATTCTTATTTCACCCAGAGCACTACATATTACATAACAAAGACCCATTTACATAATGAATAAGGAGCAGAAATTAACAATACATCTATGTCCTTTCCCTTTTTGCATGTGTTTGATGTGTTTTGATATTAGTGCAAAACGTGCAATTTTCAAAAACATAAAAGAAGATGAAAAATATATATATGTATATATATATATTTTAGAAATACTTACAGGTTTTAAACATTTTGAGCCTTTTCCTTGGGCACATTTTTACCTTTTGTGCACTGCCTCCTTCAAATTTGTATCCACACCTAATTTTTTCCCCCATTCTTCCAAAAAGAAAGAAAAAAAAATCATCTCATGCATACATATGACTATATTACAGTTGAAAGATGTCAGTGTATAAAAATCTGCTGTAGGGAAAGGATAGAGAGAGATCCTGTATATACAATCTACATAGTGAGATATTGGGGTCCATTAGGAAAACTGTACTTTAATCCTAAATGCCAGCTCTTTGCACAATTAATCTTAATATTATTAGGGGGGAGTTATTACTTTTATTTGCTGTCCTGTCCATAGTAATTTTTTTTTTTGTCTGCAAGGCTTCCCTTTAAATAGAAAAGTGGACTTTTGTTTCAGAGGGTATTATTTGGGGATTTTCATTTGTTTTGGGGGTACAGGGGAATACTGTTTTGATGTGGATAGGACCTTTATTTTAGGTTAAGGTTGAGAATACCGCATTGGGGTTGATTTACTAAAACTGGTGAGTGCAAAATCTGGCGCAGCTGTGTATGGTAGCCAATCAGCTTCTAACTTCAGCTTGTTCAATTAGGCTTTGACAATAAAACCTGGAAGCTGATTGGTTTCTCTGCAGAGCTGCACCAGATTTTGCACTCTCTAGTTTTAGTAAATCAACCCCATTGCATCCATAATTAGACCCAGGAAACAATAGTGTGCACTTTGGGGTTGACTTACTAAAGGCAAATAGAGTGTTCACTTCACAAAGTGCAGTTGCTCCAGAGCTTAGTAAATGACGTAAACCTTCACTTTGCAAAGAATACCCAATCACGTGCAAGGAAAAGTTAAAAAAACTTCATTTTTGCTTACACATGATTGGATGATGGAAATCATCAGAGCTTCTGCTCATTTACTAAGCTCTGGAACAACTGCACTTGCAGAGTGTACCTGTACTTTGCAAAGTGCACACTCTATTTTCCTTTAGTAAATCCACCCTTTGCCTTCAGAGAGGGCAATTCATGTAAATATAATTATCAGGTATCATGCATACAATACAGACACTTTGCAGCATGAAACTGTTCAACATACCCTATAATGGCCCCCTTTGGAAAAGAGACTATTTTTTGGCAGCACACAGTACTGCAATGCAGGTCCAATTGCAAGTTTTATTGGGGTGCCATTCAGAATGAATGGCACTGCAATGCATAAGCACATTCTTCGGATAATGGTGCAAGCTGTTGTAAACCACAAAATAACATACAGTTTACCGCATTGTAATGTGCAGCTGCTGCGCGAACGAGCCCTAAAGGTTTACCAAAAACATTGTTTTGAAATGCAGATCTCTCATTCTGCTTACGTATTTTCTGAGATCTGCTGAGACTTTTGCTACAAATATGGATACAGCAGACTGAAAAGCAAATTCAAAAAATAGAATAATTATTGTAATAAAACACGGCGCTGCACATCCTCTCTCAATATCTTGTAGCATGTTGTTTGCAGATTATTGAACAGCCTCCTGTCATGCTTCAAGATTCTAGAACAGCAAGCACCTTCAGACCTCAATCGCACCTTTGCATTGTGTGAACTTGTGTTTCTGCGTATGTTCCTGGAAATGCACCAATACATGCATTGCGCTTGCAGTGACATTATTGCCTAATGATTCAGCTAGCAGACAGCATCAAAATGCACCAAAACACACATTACAAAAACGCACAAAGCTCACTTCACAAAAAAAGTGCAAGAGCTACTTTGGCACATTTGTTACATTAGGGCAGCCCAGTCAAGTAATTGGGCTGCCCTATGTTGTCCCGTGACAAATGTTGAGCAAAAAAAGCATTGCGTTGTGCAGGTGTGAATGGAGGCTACGTTTTTATGCCTGTGAATGTAGCCTAGTGGTACACACATGATCACTGTGACTGGCTGACACAATGATTATGTGATGGGGAACCCCTCCTATCAGCTCCCAATCGTGTGCCAATTGAGTATGCTCTCATCACAAAAACAGGTTTGCATATATGTGGCAACTTGGCATAAGCCCCTTTCTGTGTTGTCAAATATATACGTTCAGGCAGTAACAGGTTAATAATGTGGGCCTTTATGGAAAAAAAAAAATGTAGGCTTTAGAGGTTTTCTTTTCTTGCTGATGGGATCCTTTTTGAAGCTGGAGCGCTCAAAGTGTAGTATTCACCTGTCTCCCTTGCACCTCTCACTAAACACTCTAGACGATGGTGTGCGTGAGGGCAAGAAGTGGCACAAGTGCCGGAAAAGCTAGCTGGTGGTGTCCACTCTTCAAGTGGGAAGAGTTGGTAGTTGCAGTCCTCAGAACAAGATGCAGAAGCAGCTTGGCACCAGAGCAGGAGACAGAAGCATGTCCAGGCAGCAAGGGACCAAATAGGCAGGCAGAGTCCAGGAAGCAGGCCAAGGTCAGTAACAAAGCCGAGCAAAGCGGTACAGAATCAGCAAGCAAAGACAAGTCCAGTACTGTAAATGGGCCAAGGACAAAGTAATCAGGTGAGCAAAGTAGAGGCAGAAGCGAAGTCCAAAGGCTAACCGGGTCATACACTGGTAGGAAGGTACAGAGGATCAGGTCTCAATAACAAGCTAAAGACCATTCAGCAACTGCCCATAGTAACAGACCAGTTTAAATAGTCCACTGGGCGTCAAGTGCACATGCTAATTAGTGTGCACACATATGATGAAGATGACCAGTACATCTAACCTTGCTCATTCATTTAGAAATATGAACATGTGTGCACCTGTGTTAATGCATATAAAAGAAATACATTGAAGGTAAAGAAACAGATAAAAACCTAAATTAAAAAAAAACATGTTTCTTACTGTTTTTGAAGTGCTTCTACAAGCTGAAGACAACTACTTATTTATAAAAAAAGTCTACCTAACAAATCAAATTTCTTTATGATTTCCTGATAGCAGTTCTAGTTTTTATAAAATATCAATTATTTTGAGAGACAGCATAGCCATATTGCTTAGTCAAGGACCCACTGTTAGCCTGCTTACTGCATAATGGAGGAACAACCGAGCATTGCTAAAGTCACTCTTGCCTGATTTCCCTCCCAGAAAGTATTTTTTTTTTTCTCTTTTTTTACGGAGCTCTACTGTGCAGTGCTTTGTTGAACCAATGTAAACAAATAAGTGTGAAATCACAGCACACAAAAAAACTACACAGAAGGTATAAAAAAAGGCTAAACCTCAGAATAGGAAGAGCCTCTTACCTTGAACCCCCCCATACGCAAGGCTCCTGACAGGGGCAAGGTAAGCCATGGTCTACCCAGGCCAAAGCTAGATGGACTCCACTACTTAGGGTCCAACCAAAGCTGGACCACCAAGTACTTGGTGTGGGGCTCTCTCGAAGAGAGGCCTCTCCGGCTGGGGAAAGGCAAAAAACCATAGAGCCTCTCCCCAACATCAGGACAGGCCCCCAATAACCTGTACACTCCGTCTCTGTGCAAAAACAAAACACATGCACTGTAAGTGCTTGTGAATACATAGTGAGAAAAAAAAAAAAAGTTCCGTGTGTAGTACCCAGCGGTCCTTTAAACCAATATGAAGCCTTTTGGCCCCTTATGAAGTATTAAAACCTGTGCAAAGCAGAAGCGCCTCTCCCAGGCTGAGTGCTGTTATGCAAGAAGCTAACATGAACAGAGCATTTGTCTACTCATAACAGCTACATTTTAAAAATAAATTGAATTCATATTTTAATCAATACACAACCAGGTTCAGATGTGCATTTTTATATATTCCTGGAACTGGGCTTTAATCTTTATTTACCAGACTATGATTTAATTTTTACCAACATCATCTCAACAAGCCACTAGACATTTTAGGAACAGAAAAAAACTCTCATTTACATTCCATGTTACAAACTTTGTCACTTAATATTACCGCCATACTATCATTGTAGATTAGTAAGATCTCTGTGGTGGATATTTTTCATAAATTATTTTCACGTATTAAAAAAAAGGTTGAAAAAAAGCTTGAAAGAGTTGATGGAGAATTCATGTTTCAAAGACAGTTTTCAATTCTCAAATGCACTGAGATCTTGGTAGCATCCCCAGATTTCAAAGTCACATTGGAAATAATTTATGACTTTTCCATTTTTTTTTTCTCGCTCCTCGTGTGTGACATCTCAAGGCTCCTGCGCAAAGAGCAGGCTGGGTGGTATTAGCAGCAAGTCCTCATTCTGATGGTTTTGTATCCTGATAAATTAGCATAACTTTATAATTGAATCGCGTCTTATGAGGTTTTGTTTTTGATAATATGATTTCTAAATGTAATTGCATTAATTTCATCCATCTGAGATAAAGTGCGGGGCTAAACGTCCCAGTTAAAGAGCGATTTCAAAAATCCTCTGCTGATAATTTTAATGAGATGAAAGCTATTTTGTGTTTACTGTGTAGGCTTGATTAACGGGCAGGTGATACGTAAAGAATTTTTACTTTGTAGTAATGAACTAAAATGTTATTTAGAGCCAGAAAAGAATGTCTAAATGCATGCAGCTATGATCTTGAGCTTTGTTGCAATAATATGGGAATACAAAAACTTTACAGGTCTTATCGACAAATGTATGTTATATAGAGTATTTTTTGTGCTCTTACTCTTAAATGGGTAATAAAAAGGTACCTACATCCTGAATTATTATATTCTGAACCAAAGCGCAAGTGCGCCAGAGAAAAGAGGGCAGTAGGATTCTTCCTGGTACCGTCAGATAAAATCAAAATTCTTTATTACATATTTATTGAGAATATACAAAGAAGGCATAAAACCAGAAATTTAAAAAAGGTAACCCAATTCAATAGCTGTAAGTATAGTATTGTACCCATTAACATGGGCATAGCAATGCATACAGTATAAAGATATATACAGGTGGAACATACAGTTAGCCAATACATGACATGTTTCGCGGTTGAGCAGCTTCTTTAGGAGTTCAAATGGGAGAAAAGACAATCCTATGACAAAAAAATAGTGATTCAGATCATACACTTCACATAAACAACCAATAATAATCATATATATATATATATATATATATATATATATATATATATATATATATATATATATATACATCACAGCCACTCCAAAATATATTTAGGATTATTATTGGTTGTTTATGTGAAATTTCTGATCTGAGTCACTATTTTTTTTTTTTTAACTCATGAAGAAGCGGGTCAACCGTGAAACATGTCAAGTATTGGCTAACTGTATGTTCCACCTGTATACAGTATATTTTTTATAGTGTATACATTGCTATTCTCATGATTATGGGTACAATACTATACCTATAGTTTAGCCGTTGAAATGGGTTAACTTTGAAATGGGTTGTTTATGTGAGTTTTATGATTTGAATCACTATTTTTTTTCATAGGATTGTCTATTCTCCCATTTGAACTCCCGAAGAAGCGGGTCAACCGTGAAATGTGTCAAGTATTGGCTAACTGTATGTTCCACCTGTATATATTATTATATTGTATACATTGCTATGCCCATGATTATGGGTACAATACTATACCTACAGTTTAGCCATTGAAATGGCTTATCTTTTTTACATTTCTGGTTTTATGCCTTCTTTGTATATGCTCTATATGTAATAAAGAATTCTGATTTTATCTGCCTGTAATGCTTCTGACGGTACCAGGAAAAATCTTACTGCCCTCTTTTCTTCCCAGCACTTGCGCTTTGGTTCAAAATATACTAATGTAAGTTAATAAGAAATGCCAAAACATGAGCCATGATTGTAATGAATAACTAAAGACTTTATGAGTGCTTAAAGCGGTTCTAAAGGTAAATTTTATTTTTTATTTTGAATGCATACCCTGCATTAATGTAAAAATAAACAAGCATTTGCTACTTGCTATGCAACCCCCCCCCCCCCCCAATACTTACCTGGTTACTGGGAATAAAAACGAGGCATGGGATATATTACATGTGTAATTATGCATTGCAATAAGCCCAACATGTGGAATACCTGGCCATCATTGATGCTTTAGTGGTGATTGGGCCAGCTTATACCTCTCAATATGTGCCATCTGGGCTTATGCCCCCTGCTGTGGCTTCCCCCCATGGTGGATTGATGTGACCATTGGGTTTATGCATCTATTGAATATATAAGGACAAACAAGGACTTACAACTATCTGCAGCCCAAATAGCCTCCTGAAGAAGCAAGACTGTCTGTAAAAGGCGATGAGGATTAACTCTGTCTTTACGCCTGTATGGGATTATTACACCATTTAACATTTTGGTATCTAGTTTTCGTAGTGAAATCATATAAAATCCTAGGTGGTGTGCATGACCATTTTTGTGGCGGTTCCTGAGAGTGCACTGTCCTTACCTGTGGATGGAATACTACTCTGTAATATTTTTCTGTCCTCCTGTTACTGATAGAAGGTGTGTGATCCCTAGCAGGGTTTGCATTCAATGTACATTTTCCTTTTGTGATATGTATTCATCATTTGGAAAATATATGTAACCATAGTGAAGAGGTTCACCTTTTTTTATGCTGCTAAGATATTTTTATTATGCTTTTTAATGCTTGTATGTAGAGATTGAAGTTAAAGCACAATTAAATGGAGGAAAGTACAAGAATAAGTCTATTTGGCTGTATGTACACTTGATTGTCAAAAGTATTGAGATACCTGTCTTTACACGCACATGAATTTTAATGGCATCCCAGTCTTAGTCTGTAGGGTTCAATATTGAGTTGTCCCACCCTTTGCAGCTATAACAGCTTCAACTCTTCTGTGAAGGCTGTCCACAAGGTTTAGGAGTGTGTCTATGGGAATTCTTCCAGAAGCACATTTGTGAGGTCAGGCACTGATGTTGGACGAGAAAGCCTGGCTCGCAGTTTCCGCTCTAATTCATCCCACAGGTCTTCAATCAGGTTGAGGTCAGGACTCTGTGCAGGCCAGTCAAGTTCCTCCACCCCAAACTCACTCATTCATGTCTTTATGGACCTTGCTTTGTGCACCTGTGAGCGGTCATGTTGAAACAGGAAGGGGTCATCTCCAAACTGTCCCCACAAAGCTGGTAGCATGAAATTGTCCAAAAGGTCTTGGTATGCTGACGCCTTAAGAGTTCCCTTGACTGGAACTAAGGGGCCAAGGACAACCCCTGAAAAACCACCCCCACCATAATCTCCCCTCCACCAAATGATTTGGACCAGTGCAGAAAGCAAGGTCCATAAAGTCATGGATGAGCCAGGATTAAGACAGGATTTTTCTGGAAGAATGGTCAGGCGTCCTAATACTTTTGACAATATAGTGTATATGGAAAGTATAGCAAAAACAGTGGTAAGCGTATACCGTATTTATCGGTGTACAACATGCACTTTTTTCCCCTTAAAACCAGGGGAAAATCGCGGGTGCGATCCTCGCCGATCCCCCCCCCACCCCCCCGCTGTTTGTGAGCGGAGCGAGCGCCGGCCGCCGATATACATAAATAGCCGAGTGTACTCGGCTAGGCTTGGCTAGCTCCGCTCACAGTCACGTCCAGTCCCGCCCTATGATGGACATAACACAGGGACTGGGCGTGACTGTGAGCGGAGCTAGCCGAACCTAGCCGAGTACACTCGGCTATGTATGTCGGCTCTTCTCGGCTCCGCTCAGTCACTTAATCACTCATATGGCGCCGCTGCCGAGATACACAGAGGCGGTCTCGGCTCTTCTCGGCTCCGCTCGTGGTCCCGCCCAGTCCCGCCCTGTGATGGACATAACACAGGTCCAATGACAGGACTTGGCGGGACTACGAGCAGAGCCGAGAAGAGCCGAGACCGGCTCTGTGGATCTCGGCAGCGGCACCATATTTAAACTGAAAATGATCTGACAAGGCTCCGAATCACAATGATAAGGATGCAGGTGACATAAATAAGGCTGCAAATGATCTGCCAAGGCTGCAAATGACATTGACAAGGATGCAAATGACACTGATAAGGACACAAATGATACTGATAAGGACGCAAATGACACTGATAAGGACGCAAATGACACTGATAAGGCTGCAAATGATCTGACAAAGCTGCAGGTGGACACTGATAAGGCTGCATTGTTGGGCATTTAAATGTGAGTTTTTTTTCTTAAAAAGTTTTTTTCCTTAAAATTCCCTCCTAAACTTGGGGTGCGTGTTATACGCCGATAAATACGGTATCGTAAATACGATGCTCTGGGCTGAAGAAATTCCATTGGTTCTATTTTGGGTAAAATACAAAATGAGTGTAGCGCTATGAAAATATATTGAAAAGTCCAATGTCATAAACATTAAACCGGCAGTTCAAAGTAGAGCTGACAAAGAAGAGACTTCCTGAGGAATGGGACGGAAAAATCTTCAGGAGCTAGACACTTCAAATTCATACATCATCTGGAGTGAAAATATACACAACACCACCAACAATGAAGAGGCTTACCGGATTGAGTGGACCCGCCAGGGCATACGCCAAGAGGGGTCAGATAGGCTTAGGTGGTGAGTGTCTGCAGACGGCCTGGAGAAGCGATGAGGTGGCTCTCACGTTGCTGTGTCAACCAAACGGATGTCTGGACCGAGGAGTGTGGAACAACCGACACGTAGACTGGGTCCCTCGGAGCGGTGTTGAAAACCAAATGGTAGTGGTGACAAACAGGAAAAGAAAGGAAGGGCCAAATAGTGTAAATCCTTATAAAACTGAGAATTTTATTAAAATGGGTATACACTCACATGCAGATCCATTAAAAAACAGCGCTGTGATAAAAGTGGCGACAGTGGGGTCCTACCCAACGCGTTTCGTCTTCATAGACGTCGTCTGGGGGGTTTGACCTCAACCCCTTTGCCAATATATATTTGGTGGCAGAGTCCATCTACAGAAATTCATGTAATTTGGCAAATCACAGCCCACCATTCAATGAAGAAAAATCAAATGGATCCAATGAGACAGATTAGAGGAACAATATTAATTTGGCATCAATATTCCACATTTGATGGGAAGCAAGAGGGAGGAGTTGGAGTGAGCCACCAACGGGAGAGCTGCCACAGAAGAAAAGGGGCTGTTGAGACTCACTGGTGAAAGAAGGATCAAGGAAATTAAGTGCATGCTGAGTGCTTCTGTATTCTGACCCAGACTGCTGGACTAAACTTGACTTTATCTGCACTGTCAGCCTCTCTGGTACTTGCCTGAATTGCCAGCCATTGACCCAAGTTGCTGCTGCCCAGGCCTGCTGAAGGAGCCATGGAGATGTACTGCTACTACTGTATCTATCATCTTTCCCGCCAGACAGCTAAAGGTCAACAAAGAGGGGCCCCTGCAATGTCTCGGCCAATTGCTGTAGGAGATTTCCAGGGAAAGTGGTGAGAGGGTTGCAGACCCATAGTTAGGCTAAAATACTGACAATGTTGCTACTGCTCACTTACAAGAAGCTTACAGGTTTAAACTACCACACACCATTGTCCTAGTACTTGCTGCTGCTAAACTAGGTTCAATTTGGCCAAGTAACCATACTCTTTTCATCTAACTGCTGAAACTGTGCTTTAAGCATCCCCTATACCTTTCAGTCTGATCTACTGGAATCAGGATTGCAACTATTCACACCATAGACATTCCTCTTTCATGCGCGCCAACGTCTTCAAGGGCCCCAACTTAGCCAGCAGAAGATTAATTGCTGTCACGTACCTGGTTGAGACCGAGCTGACGGGAGGGCTTTCCCTTACACCTCCTGTCCTGTTTCTCCTTAAGGTGGTGACAGGATATAACAGGGCACGGAGTGACGCGGGTGCCTGATTGGAGATCCTGGACAGAAGGTACTTGCAGCAGGTGCCAAGCAGCAGGCAGGTTTGTTGACTGGAAGATGCGGATACACGCCAACAGGCACAGAACAGCAGGCAGACTGGTGGACTGGCAGGTGCAGGTACACAGCAGCAGGTACAGGACAGCAGACAGCAACCAAGCTCGTGAGCAGGCGGATGCAGGATCTTGGGTGGTCAGGCAGATAGAAGTCGATACCGGCCAAGCAGCAGAGGTACAGAATTGGATCCAGAGAAGAGTCAGGGCTAATCCAGGGTTGGTATCAGGCAAGCAGAGAAGGGTAGGCAAAAGGCAGAGTCGGGTCACAAGCTGGGTCAGCAATGAGGTATCAGGAATGAGCAGAGACAAACAGGCCGGGTATACACAGGAAACAGGCACGGATCAGGTCACAGACAGTAGAAGCTGACGACCACTCAGCAATCTTCTGGTCTAGGGAGCCAGTTTAAATAGGCAAGAGGGTGCCAAGTACTCACACATTTACATACGTGCGCAGATACATTAGTGAGTCAGGAATTTCTAGCGGTACCTCTAGTTGTCACTCAAGAATTCTTATTATCTTTGTGCACAACTATGCATACAATTTCTCTGACAACTGCATT
Organism: Lithobates septentrionalis; assembly: GCA_037952835.1. Lineage (NCBI taxonomy): Eukaryota > Metazoa > Chordata > Amphibia > Anura > Ranidae > Lithobates > Lithobates septentrionalis. The sequence goes on along the minus strand of JBBDGP010002023.1, from coordinate 947,422 downwards.
TAGATTACTTTAACCTGAGGGTAGACCTGTATTTGACATTGATTCAATTACCACAGGCTTAGGCTTAGTCCCTCATTGTGAGATCTCCCAAGTGACCTAGCCTATATACAATTTTGTTACCCATTTGTGTCACTTGCTGACTTATCTTTTGAGTAGAGCGATAGTTTACGCTATTGGGGGTCACAGTATATGTTAAAATCGCTGCAAGGAACTCTGTGAGTTTGGTTGTGTTTCCAATATTATGCTTTATGTTGGATGAATTTAAAGTGGTTGTAAGCCCTTTATAACCACTTTTGCCCACAGGTAAGCCTATAATAAGGCTTACCTGTAGGTACCGTGAATTTGTGATATTCATTGTATCCGTATGTGCCGACATTATTGGCACATGTGCACCGAAGGAACAGCTCCTTCGTGTGGTTTCTTCAGCTGCTGTGCCGTGACCGGCGGCTGACGTTATCGCGGCTCCGGCCAATCACCGGAGCACATGAACCCATAAGTAACATACCGGAGACATGTCGCCCATCACAGCGGTGTATGGGGGCCACTGCAACAGCTTTATTCTAAGGTAAGTATTTCATAATGAGCTAATATGTGATGCATACCAGCTCACTATGCCATTGTCTTGCAGGTTATTTTTTTTTTTTTTCAGAGTTTAACAACCACTTTAACTTGCTAAAACATTCTCCTATTTTCCATAGAGTTGTGAGTCCAATTCTTGTGTGCTCATTAAAGCATAAAAGAAAGATATACTGGTGGTGTCAGTGAGGTTGAGGCCTCAAATAGTGATGGAACAGGAGCAGAGGACCCAAATCAACCAGATCAACCAGATCAAATCAACCAGCAGCTCCTGTGGGGGGTAGCGCTACATATAAAAGAGGAGATATTGAGCAGTCCTCAACAATCCCCTGCAATACAAATAACACAACTCTGTAGACCGCAAACTTACCAAAATATGCACATGCATGATGTGTTATATGAAACCCTTTTCAAACTGACCGTTACAGAGCCATAGCAAATCCCTAAATCTACTGATAAAATGCAGCCTGCACATCTCTGCAGCTATATATATTCATCCTAACGTTGGTACAGTAGTGGAATCAAAATCAAAGCCAGGAAGCAGCATTAACTCCCCAGTCAACAATATAACATGGCACTATAGCAGATGCCAATGTATCCTACTTTTAGAGAAAAGGATGTAGAGTCAGAGCAAAAAAATCAGTACAACTGTAATGTAAGTGCTCAGATATCTGTTGCTGATGTAGTATGGCACTGTATATAGTCTACCTTAAATGATACATATTAAATTATAGTAAAGTTCCATAAAGAGCTACTCTGTGCATGAGGGCCAAATGGAATAAATCTAGAACGGCCTCACCTATCTATCAGCAAGTCCAACATCGGGTACTCTGCCATGTCTGCAAGGCCCCAGAGATGTGCTGTGGGACACAAAACAGCAATGGGGCTCTAAACCTATTGCCATTCCCTGTCCCAGAGGGATGCATTGATACATTGATGCATTCCCTGCATTTAGGTAAAAAATGCACCCGTGTTTGTACCCCCCCCCCAAAAAAACTTTGATCCAGTGCTGTGCCCATCTATAGCAGCTCTCTCCTCTTTCCCTGCATTCACAGGACAGACAATGAAATCCTGTGAGCAGAGTGAGGGACAGGGCCGAACCACGTTGTATGTGTCTATAGATGCACACAGCCTGACTCGGCAGCGACACACATGCACCCACATAAGAAGCAGCTTCCTATGGTGGTGAACAGAGAGGAGGTGAAGCCGATAGCACCGACAGGGGACCCTAGAAGAGGAGGTAACAGACCACTCTGTGCAAAACCCTTGCATAGAGCAGGTAAAACATCACCATTAGACATTTTCATTTAGACATTTTCATTTATCATTATTATTTATGTACATCCCTTTATATGGGATGTATTGGCAAGCCATAGTGACTGATTATAATATTTGTTCTCATTTCGCATTTACAGACAGTCTATTATTGAGAATTAAATCCTCCATTCCTTTGCCAATACCTGCTTTTTGTTGCATGCAAGACCTATACTGCCTCTCCAAATACCATCTTGGCTCGAGATGTTTGTGCTGTGTCTGCTGCATGAGTAAGTTATTACTTTGAGCACTTATTGGGGGTGGAATATGCTATTGGAAGTGACTGTTATTTTTTTTATATATATTTATAATCTCCCTCAGTGGGGTACTTGTCCCTTGAGTTCCTTTTGCCTGTCTGGTTGCCTGATGGGATCGTGGGGTGTCCTTTGATTGAGTTGTTCCCCATGACCAACATCGTGAGTGTGCTTATTATGCACCTTTGCTATGTTATGCCATGATATTATGAATTCATTTTCTTGAAATTATAGTTTTTTTTTTTTTTTTTTGGTTATTCTGTTTTTTTTTTGTATAGTCTACCCATCATACTAACTCCCTGAGGAAGACAATGGAAGTTTAAATGCATTTCTACATATATGACCTTGCTTGGTCTTTGTTGATGGATATCCATATTTTTCTCAATGTGACAGTCATGTGCATGGGGCCTGTATGTTTTTTTAATCCCCTCATTTGTTTTTAATACATTTGTACAATAAACTTTTGTATTTTATCTGTGTTTTTGCTCATGGTGCCTGTAAAGCCCCATCCATAGTATGTTATTTTAACTTTAACATGTTTGTTAGGGAGCTGTTTTTTAAGTATTATAATTACAGTGTAATAGTGCACATGCATTGTGTTAAGACATCTCATTCATTTGAATGGACCGCTTTAGGCACTATAATGCACCAAAAAAGGTACATATAGCATTTTTGGCAGCACACTGAAATGCATGTTAGTGCTTGTGCGACACTGGAACACATGTCCATTGGCAAAGTGTGTTGGGCGCCTTTCAAAATGAATGACATTGCATTTGTTCCAATACGTAATGCATCAAAGTTGTTTGAATGACACCTTCAATTTTAATACAAATTCATTAACCAGTAATTGTTTTCAGTATTAACTCCTAATGGTCTATGTCAGCCTTTTTCAACCAGGGTGCCTTGAGGTGTCTTCAGGGGTGCCTTGGCAAAAATTCCTAAAAATTGCACAAACTTTGTGTACAAGCCGGCATGCGGATGAAGCCTGCCTTTTAGTTACACAAAGCCACATGTTTTCATTGTGCACCATTACGACCTTCTAGCTGCTTGCATCCTAACGACCAATGACATCCTCAGTTGATACAGAGGTTGTCAGTCGCCTGCATAGCATCCTCATTTGACCCTCCCCTGCCCCTCTCCATCAGCATTGGGGTCACATTAGCTGAGTGATGGAGAAAAACTAAAGGAGAAAAGAAACATTGGAATACTAGTCAGTACCAGTGTGTAAAATGTATTTGCTTTGTGAGAATAAATCACCTCTAACGTTGGGTGTCCTACTTGTGTGGATGTTGCTGCATTATGTAAAACTATTCCAAAATGTTTCACTTTTTTTTGCATGTTTTTATTTTTTTAAACTTAAATTTTTATTAATTTTCAAGGTAAACATACATATGATTGTCACTGGTAGTTTTTCTACAAACATTTGAGACATTACTTAGTACCTACTTTCATAACATATTAATAGGGTGTTATCTAGAATAAAACATAGTAGTGTCAAATTTCCTTAGTGTCCGTTCGCCACTCACCCCCAGTGGGTGTCATCAGTGTATAAGTGGTAATGGAAGCCGTGGGCGGTTATCAAGCGACCAAGGGAAAAGGTGTAGATAGAGAAGAGAAGGGGTCCAAGAACAGAGCCTTGGGGGACACCCCACAGAAAGGGGCAATGGAGAGGAGGAGACAGAGTTGTAGGTGACACTGAAGGAGCGCTGTGATAAATAGGCAGAGAACCAGGATAGAGCAGAATCTCGGAGGCCAAGGGAATGTAGTTTATTGAGAAGGAGCGGGTGGTCAACAGTATCAAAGGCAGCAGAGAGGTCAAGTAGTAGGAGTATGGAGTACTGGCTGTTGGTTTTAGCAGTTAGTAAATCGTTAGTGAGTTTTAGTAAGGCAGTTTCCGTGGAGTGCTGTGAGCGAAAGCCAGACTGTAAGGGATCAAGAAGGTTATTTTCACTGAGGTAGGAGCTAAGACGGTTGTAGACTAAGTGTTCTAGAAGTTTAGAGGTGAATGTGAGCAATGAGATGGGTCTTAAGTTGTTCAGATCGGTAGGGTCCAGTGAGGGCTTTTTAAGTATGGGAGTGATCTGCGCATGTTTTAGAGGGGAGGGGAAGGTGCCACTAGAGAGGGAGAGATTGAAAATTTGAGTGAGGGAACATAGGATACAATAAGAGGGTGACCGTAGTAGTGAGGGAAGAGGATCCAAGGGACAATTGGTTAGGTGGGCATCTGAGAAAAGTTTTGTAACCTCTTCAGTAGTAGCCAATTCAAAAGAGGAGAGTGTTAAATGTGCTTTTAGGCAAGGTATGTTGGGTGGGGAAGATGTACGCACAGTGGAGGTGTCCACTGTGTATATTGTAAAGCGCTGAGTAAACTGTTGGCGCTATATAAATCCTGTATAATAATAATAATAATACTAACTGTGAGTGTGGACTAGGCACCAAGTTAGGAGTGTAAGGAACATAACTGCAATTAAAATAGGTATTTAGCATAACATTGGGTGTCAACAGGAATGAGCATATTAACATTAACCATGAGCTGGATTTTAGAATGGGGTGCCTCGAGATTGTCCATACTTTTTAAAAAGGTGCCTTGACTGTAAAAAGGTTGAGAAACAATGGTCTATGTCACTGGGGGCTTGTCAGGGGTGTTTCCTTTCCCTACATACTTTATACTAGAAGGTGTCCCTCTTTCTTATCCCAAAAAGTTGAAAAGCACAGGCAAGCACTCTAGATGCATTTATCTTGCTCTATGGCTTATGTTCACCTTTGTGCTTGGAAAGCTAGGTAATAATGTATTTTTTTCTTCTTATTTTTCTATTTCTAGCTTTCCTATTTTCATTTTTACAGCTAGGTCCATTTAATATTAAAACACTTTGTAGGTGCAGGTGGCTAAAGTACAACTTACATTCATTACGCAGTTAGCTAAGCAAAAACAAGCAAATCCCTATAATTGTTCTCATCAGGTTTGGTAATCACAGGGAGAAGCACAGTGGACACACCACCGCGACGATGCACTAATTTTTAATTGCCATAACCCTAATGAAAGTGTCATGCTGTTTTAAAGTTTCTCAGTAAGTATAATTTCCAGCAATTAGACATTTGTTCAAAGGATCAGGCAATTTCCAAGGTCTGTAGACAATAGGTGATTTTGTTTTAATTTGTACATTATGTTTGTATGTGCTGAGAGAACCACATGTTATTTGCCCAGTGGCATTAAAAAAACATTCACAGTAAATACATTGGTTTAGGGGCCCTGACATTGTTTGTATTTGTAAAATTCAGAATTGAAAAAAGTAATTTAAAAAAAAATAAGCTTTTCTAAGATAGGGGACAGTGTATTGACACATTCTAAACTAAACATAACTGAGCAATTTGTTAATTCCTTAAACACTTCCCCGACCATTGCCGCAACAAGACACCAGACTGTGGGACATTGGGTTCAAGTGGCCACAGTAGCCCTTTATTAACAAAAAATAACTGTACACTGATTTTAACATACAAATAACATTATTTATGATGCAGGTTCTTTCATCCCAATATACTGTAGACAGAAAACCCAGTCCTCAGGCTTAGCTAGGAATCAGGAAAAGGAAGCAAGTACCATCAAAAAAAGGTTCTTGCCTCCTCAAAATATCAAAAAACAAAACCAAAAAACGATTGTGTAATAGGCTGGGGGAATAGGAGAATGATTTGTTTGTGTAAAGGTCTGCTTTAAAGTCCACTGGAAACCAAGCCCAAGGAAATCAAGACAACGGCCAACACCAGAGGGCTCTATACCATCAGATATGCCCACTTTACTAGAACTACCTTGATGTAAAGGCGAAACAAAAAGGCTTTTTGTGGTGGTTCTGCAAAAATTGCTGGAAGAGCTCCTGAATGACAACCCCATGGCTCCTCTCATCCTTTTTTGTTTCCTGTAAGGAAAACTTTATTCTGTTTTCCACACTGCATTCTTAACCCATTCTCAGCCCTCAACTTGCTCACCTCTGTTATGTAGTCACTTCAAGCCTTGCATTCTTCCGGACTAAGTTTTGCTTCAGTTGCTTAGTGGATATGGGTCCTGTGCAGTTTTTACAGTATCTAGTCTGTGAAGAATTCATCTATCCATATCATGGTATGACTGGTAGTCTTAAGTCAAATTTAGCTATACTTATTTAGTAGTGTAGCCAGGCAGTTTTGTTCCTATAGAGCTAGAGGGATTCTAAAGCCTCGTACACACGATCAGATTTCCGGACGACCGTGCTAGTCTCATGTCGAAAGTGAAGAGGTTACTAACCATACGAAAAAATTTTTACGACAGAATTCAACTTCAAAAGTGACGTAATGTGTTGAATAGTTTTGTATGTATTCTTTTGTTTCTGAGTATGCGTAGTCTTGCTCTTACGATTTTTTTCAGACAAAGACCATATTAATTAAACGAAAATCAGACGTTGAGTTCACATACAACAAAAATTTAATAGTGTGCACATCCAGCTTTTGTTGGACAAAAAAACAGAATCGGTTGTCAAAAGCACCATACTAACGATCCGAAAATCAGCAGATCGTTCGTCGGGCAAAATTTTACTTCCAATTTTCATATCGTGTGTATGGGCCTTTAAACTGCCCAGGAAAGTTCAAGTGCAAAGGGAGAAGTCTGCGCCCTAATCCAAAATTACTCTAGAACCCTACACAGCTGTACCATTCACCTTGCCGCTGCAGACAGGTCAGAAAGGGAGAAGCCACTCATCACCATCCACAGGTCTGGGAAAAGACCGGGGGAGAGGGGGGCCCTTCTACCTCTACAACTTACAGCTGAATGCAGGTCTGGCGAGAGGGCTGCCAGCCTGTCATTTACACTGTCGGTAGGAACTCAGCTATTAAGCACAGTTAGGCCTATTTCATCATTATGAAATAGTACAACATGCAGTATGCATATTTAAGATAACCCAGCCTCATTGAACTATTCTTGCATCTAACTTGACTTGATCCAATCTCTGTTCATTCAAACATCTTACATCTGAGCCAAAGACAATGCTAGCTCTCCAAGCACACCTCAACTGGATGCAGACTCATTAAATAGTCTTAAAGTGCACCAACGCTTTATAGGGCCCCAATGGTAACCAGCAGAAGAAACAACTTAAGGACTGCCCCTGTTTTATTGAGCTTGCTCCCATACCACACCCTGTTACTTATCTTGAACAGCTCAGGGCCTGATGGTGTCCTTCAGGCAATCTTAGCCCTAACATAGCTGTTCCTTGTGTATTTGGGCAATACAGTTCCAGAGGTTTATACATATATAGCTTTATTGCTGCTCCTTGTTGCACGTTGGGTGGTAGTGTTATTGTTTAAGCTGACCTGGGCGGCCAGTAACATTTTTAGGCTCTGGGTGTGTCCTATTGTTCTGTTAAGCCTAGTGCACCATTATCTCTGTTACTTAATTCCTTCTTACATCATCATTCTCTTGTCACACCATGTGAAGATGAATAGGCATCAATATACTAAGTTTCACTTTATTGATTGATTTAGTGTCTATTACTTTAAAATAACCTTATTATTGTTTGGTTTACTATCAGTGATTTTCTTGTAATAACTAGTGTTTGTGTATTTATCCGGGTGTGTCAGGAAGGCTGAGGATCTTGAGAAGGGCGAAGCCAGCATCAGAGGACCCATTTCAACCAGTGGCTCCTTGGGGGGTAGCACTATAATATTTTTGAGGACAGGGGGTTAAACTGAGGAAGTCACTGAGATAAGTAGTGAAACATTGACAATTTCAACACTACTGAGCAAGTTCAGTTGAATGTGACAAACTACTTCTAGCAATCTTCTGAAAAACGTCCCCCTAGGGATGGGTGCTTGTTTAAGAAAAGAAGACACATTTTACATACAATGGGATTAATTCAATAAAGCTGCTGAGTCACTTTTCCAGTGTTAATCCCTCTTGTTAATGTGTTGCACCAAATTCATGAAGCATCTGCAGCACTTTTGGTTCAGACAGCAATTGGTGCCTCAAATTCAGGAAGTCTTAATATGCACCACTTTTACATTACATCAGGAACATGATTTTGACGCACACTGTGCCACTTTTGGAATGTACGTGAGACACTTTCACAAAATATGTTTGCACCAGTCTTTATGAATTTCAGGGAAAGTGTCTTTTTTGCAAGATACTCTGTTAGTTGACTTCCACTGCTTCTCTTGGTGGACAGTGGGAATTGGATGTACCATTGCTTCTAAGTTCGTGTGAGATAAGCCCTGAGGGAAGTATATGCAGAAAAAAACACAACCATTGCTGACCCCTCCTAAAAATAATAATTTGTTGACTAGTGTAGTACCCTCCTAGTTAGGTTCTAGGCTGGCAGGTAAATTTAGTCCTTTTTGTTGTGCTCCTCTGTAATCAGTGGAGCTGCTGCTGATTGCTTTGAGCTGAACAGGGTCACACAAGCTGCACACTTTATTGCTTTTTCCTGCTTTCTGGGAAGCACCAGAACATAGGAGAGGGGAAGTTTGAGTGAACAGATTGAATATTTATGAGATTCCAGCCAATCCCCGAGTGGGTGTGCTCAGAAGGTGGCTGGAGCATAAATAGTATGGGGCTGGATCAGTCAATGCCCTTGTCCAGTAGAAGAAACACCCATCCTGAAGGGCTGCACCTTTACCAGGAGCCCCGCAAGGCCCCCACCTACACCTAGCTACCCTGAGGCTGGAGCCCTATCCTCAGAGATACTGCAAGCCAAAGAAGGGGGATTTCACTTAGGATCCAGTCTGGAGAGTCCACTGCAAAGCTGTATGCCTGATTTTGAGAGGGGCACCCCAACACCCAAAGGATTTGCGAGTACAGACAGTGGACTAAGATTTGGGTGAATGTTGTTTGTTAACCCCCTGTTGCATTGAACGTTAGGTTCGCCGGCCTGGGACATTGCTTTGGTGCCCAGGGCTGTCCACTTCCCAAGAGCTGTTACTAAGGGACTTTTCAAGAAGAAGAAGTTGCAAAGTGAGGGTGTCCTCCTACTTGTGTTCAACATTCTGGATCTGCTTCCTATGTCCTAACCAAGTTACACTGCAATAAACTGAGAAAATACAACCCCCTAGACTACTTATTGTGTGAAAAGTATAGATGTTATTGTGTGCATGAGTGCTGTTAAACTGTGGAAAAGGTGGACCTGGGCTAAGATAGTGGGACCAGCCAGAGTGTCTGTGCTACACTATCATGATTACACAGTGGTTTCAGAATTATCTAAGCCACTGACTGAAAGTATACAACTTACAAGTATTAACATATATACAACATTAACAAAAATAATAATAATAAAAATAAAGTATTAACAAGTATACAAGTATTTCCAACTTCATTGTATCTTGATCTGTATTCTTTGTTCCAGGTCAGCGACTCCAAAAAAATTGAAGCCAGACACAGTCAGGCAACTAGCATTTTCAGAAGGAGGTCAATAATGGCAGCCTGCATATAAATCTAACATTTTCAGGTGCCACAAGAACAGGAATAAGGAACATTTTCCAGTGGAATACTTTTTGTTGCAGTGGCTCATTTCTAAGTGTGAATTTTCCTGACTTTGGATACATTTCCTCTTATTTTCTGTTGCGTCCACAGACATGAAGTGAAGGGGAATCCCCCCAATAGTACACAGATGGTATATAAAAAACAGGGTTTTAATCATTTTTTCCTATAAACAGAATGTAAAAAAATGGCTTTAGATATTCTTTAAAGAAACATGAAGTTTCCATTATTATTTTTTTTTACTACATCGGAAAGATACAGCCCCAGTGTCCATTCTAGTGAATCAGCTTGTTAGGCCACTTGGAAGTAAGTAAATGGTTAAGGTTTTTACATTACGAGATTAAAACTCTTACCATAATTAATGTAATGGCTCTTTAGATAAATAAATCTTTAGGGGCATTACTAGAAGGGAGAAAATAAATACCTATCTGGTCTGTCTTCCTTCAAATAAATAGAAAAACCTGTCAGCATTCATTTACACAAATCATGTCATGTAGCTAATATAAACATATAATTTATGCCACGTAAGGGAGAAGAGAGGGAGAAGAAGCCAATAAAATAAATATAGAGGAAGATGGAGTAAGTGTCATCATTAAAATGAAGACTGCTTAAGGAAATGACCAGGGAAAGGCAGATAAACATTTTATTGAAGGAAAGGAAAAGTTGATTATTGTTAATCATGATTTTATACATAGTTTCTATATTTATTATGGCCAGGAAAATAATATTCGTTTCTAAAATTTTTATTTACGTACGTACAGTATGACATTGCACATTATTATTATCCAGCCTTTTATTTAGCATCTGGTGGGGCTCTAGTCCTCTTTTTACATCATTTGCATGAAAAGTTTCAGCTATGGTAAAATAATCCTTCCTTTTTAGAGAACAGAGTCTGAGGTTCTGTCAGACAAATGGAAGCTGTTCTACTCTGCTATTTGTTTAGATAGCCCATGGTACTCTGGCAATCCTTTGTCATGTATTTAAAGTGGTTGAAAAAGGCAGAAGGTTTTTTTTTATCTTAATGCATTCTATACATTAAGATAAAAAAACCTTCTGTGTATAGCAGCCCCCCTTAGCCTCCCTAATACCAGAGCCCCATCTCTATCCAGCGATGTACACAAGTGCCTCATCCGTCCAGGACTCTCCCTCCTGATTGGCTGACACACAGCAGTGGTGCCATTGGCTCCTGCTGTTGTCAATCAAAGTCAGTTAGCCAATGAGGAGAGAGAGGGGGCGGGACTGAACCGGGGCTTCGTGCCTGAATGGATACACAGAGCTGCGGCTCAGGCTCGGGTGCCCCCATAGCAAGCTGCTTGCTGTGGGGGCACTCAACAGAAGGGAGGTGCCAGGAGCGCTGGTGGGGGACACGTGATGAGGATGATCTGGGCTGCTCTGTGAAAAATCACTGCACAGGGCTGGTAAGTTTAACATGTTAGTTATTTTTATGAAAAAAAAAAATCAGAATTTAGTATCACTTTAAAGTAGATGTTAACCCTGACTGAATGACACTTTGTTTGCTAAAGCCCTATGCATTTTTTTTTTTTTAAACAATAGTCTTTATTCAGTTTTTAGGTTTACAGAAAATAAAATAAACAACCAGGAACATTATTTAGCATATTGTAACAGATATCATTGACTGTGGTGAGAGGTAAGGATCGTAAACTAAAAGAGAAAGGGAAGAAAAAAAAGGAGGGGGGAAGGGGAACAAAATTATAGGGGAGAGTAACCGCTTTCAGGTTAGTATTTTAACTTACAGTTACCTCCTCCCGGCCTGGCTCATGGAATTCATACCTTGTGCAGATGGCACTGCATTCCCCCACCCGCCACCCCCCTGGGAGCTTGCTGTGGCCAGGCGAGGGTACAGTCTCCTCAACACAATATTCATTTATTGGCTTCTAACTTTTATTCATTATCAGCTAAACTCCCGAACCAGACCGGGGGAACAAGAGTGTCCATGTACATCACCAGTGTAAGGATTTTTATCACTGTAATGGACTCAATTATTGGCTTATTGTGTTGTTGTAGCCTGTGTGCTACCCGACATATAGAAATTTTACACCACTATATATGATGAACACAAACGAGTCATCAACCCATTAAAACATAATAGTGTTATCGAGAACCTGGAAAGAGAGAAAGAAATCATCAATCATTCGGCAACCTACGTGTTGGTGAGGTATTTTATCCAGGTATCCCACGTTTTGTTGAATCCGGTCATCTTATCCTTCAGGATTGCCGTAAGGCGTTCATTTACCATTATCCATGATAGTTTGGCTTTTAGTAAGTAAAAGGGGACTGTGGGAGACTTCCAGAACTTAGCTATTGAAATCCTGGCCGCCACAAATATAAATGTGATCAGTCTGCGCATTGCCTTTGATGTCCCCTCCACTGGGCGTCCCAACAGCGCGTGCAGAGGTGATTTAACTAGATTCGCTTGTGTGAGGGAGTATATTAGGTTGTACGTGCGTATCCAGAATCTCCTCACTTTGGGGCACGTCCACCAAGTGTGGAAAAAGGTGCCATTTACGTTACATCCTCTGAAGCACCGGGGGGACGCCCCTGGAACGAAAGTTGCTATCCTCTCTGGGACCATATATCATCGCATCATTACTTTATAGTTTGCCTCTATCAGGAAGGTATTAACAAGCGACTTAGATGCATTCAATATTATCTTGCTCCATACTTCCATATCTAAATCCATATCCATGTCCTGTTCCCATTTATGCATATAATACAGTTTTGAGGTAGATGAAGTCAAAATATTATATATCTGTGATATATGACCAGTGTGCTTATCAAAATTCTTACAGAGGTTTTCCATTGGGGTGAATGTGGTAATATCAGAGGTGCGATTCAATGTCACTAAAAAATGCCTTATCTGGGTAAAACGGAAAAGTTCTGAATTTGGAAATTCATATTTCTCCTGTAGAGTTGATTTTGATAGAGCACCTCTGTGGTCACAAAAATCTGCAATGCGCATTAAACCTTTGTTGGTCCTCCACAAGAAATTCCGGGGTTGAAGACCCGGAGTGAACAGTGTATTCCCGAATAGAGGGGCCAATGGGGTGTGTTGGGACCTAAACCCGTGTGCTGTCGACAGTCTGTCCCACAAATTTAGGGAGAAAGACAGGCTCAGGCACATCATGGCCGGCCTGTCCTTCGCCTTTAACCACAATAATTGACTAATCTCTCTGTCAGAGTACAGAGAGGATTCAATTGACATCCAGAGCGGTCTGGGCTGCCTAGTGTGGAATTTGATCAATTGGGACATTTGTGCTGCATGGAAATATTTGAGTAAGTCTGGCATTCCCAGGCCCCCTCTCAGCTTTGGTGTATAAAGTGTTCTCCTGTTCACTCTAGGTCTCCTGTGTCCCCACACATAGTCTAACAATTTCCTCTGGAATATCTGTAAATCTTTCCTTACAACTGCTATTGGGAGGGTCCTAAACAGATATAGCACCTTCGGTAAGACCGTCATTTTAATTGAGCACAGCCTTCCAAACCATGACGGAGGGTTATTTGACCATTTTTTGAGATCGTCAAGTATTTTCCTAAATAGGGGGGGGGGAATTATGTTTATACAGTGTAGTGAGGGTAGGAGTAAGGAAGATGCCCAAATATGGCATTGTCTCCTTTTGCCATTTAAAAGGGTAGGATTGTTGTAATGCTTGGATTATGTGCGTTTGTAAGGAAACGTTAAGCGCCTGAGTTTTAGAGTGATTCACTTTAAGTCCCGAAAATCCGTGAAGTGTCTCAGCACTAACTGTAGGTTGGGTAAGGAGGTGACCGGAGAGGAGAGAAGCAGTAAGATGTCATCCGCAAACATTGCACATTTGTGCTCCCGGTCACCGCATCGCACCCCCAGTATATCATGATGTTCTCGGATTTTAATGGCCAGGGGCTCAAGGGCTAAAATAAATAATAGGGGGGACAAGGGACATCCCTGTCTAGTTCCTCTTAGTATCTTTATGTTTTGGGATTTATATCCTTTGACAACTAGATTGGCTGTGGGGTAGCTGTAAATTGTTTTAAGTGTGGTTAGAAAGTAAGGTCCAAACCCATATTTTCCTAAAATAAATAGAAGGTAGTCCCAGGATAGGGAATCGAACGCTTTATGTAGGTCCAATGAGACCAATAGTGCTCCTCTCCGGCCCCCTCCATCCCAACCCGAGTTCAAGGCAGAGATTATGTCTATTATGCATCTAGTTTGGTCAGGTGCTTGTCTATTGGGGACAAATCCCGTCTGGTCCGGGTGGATATATTTTGAAATGAACGAGTTCATGCGAGTGGTTAATATCTTAGTCAGTATTTTGAGGTCTACGTTGATCAACGATATGGGGCGGTAGTTCGCACAATCCCTGTGGTCTTTATTCGGTTTGGGTATAACATGTATGAAGGCCTTGTTTTCATGAAGTGGAATCGGAAGCCCCTTTCTTAGTGAATTATAAAAAGCGCAAAGGCGAGGAGACAGAATTTCCGTGTATTTGCGGTATTAGTGGCCTGAGAATCCATCTGGACCCGGAGACTTCGACGGGTTCAGGGATTTAATAGCGGCCGCTACTTCATTCGTCGTAAACTCTGCCTCCATCATCTCAGCATGGTCACTAGACAAAGTTAGGAGTGGTATATCCCTCAGGAATTCTTCAACTTTGTTTACGTTAAAGTCCTTTGGGGAGTCGTATAGTTTAGAGTAAAATGTATAGAATTCCTGGAGTATGAGTTGGGGATTTTGTGTCACTTGTCCAGTCTGCAGTCTCAGTTTTGGGGAGCGACGGGTTGTAAGGTCTAGGGTTTAGTTTTCTAGCTAGTAATCTATTTGATTTGTCCCCCATTGTGTAATAGCGGTGTTTAGCCCATCTGACATATTTTTCTGCTTTAGTAGTGAGACTCAAATTTAATGCTGTTCTTGCTGTGTCAATCTGGCTTCTAAGGTCCGTTTGCGGGTTGGATTTTTGTTCATGTGTTAGTCTATATAATTCTCTTTCTTGTTGTTGAATTGTTTGAGTTCGTTCCCTCTTGACCTTGGTAGCTATTTGTATTAATATACCCCGTAGGGTGGCCTTATGGGCTGCCCATACTATCTCTGAAGAAGAGGACGGAAGGGTATTTTCTTGAAAATATTGTTGTATGGCTTTCTCAACTTCCTTGGTGATTATAGGATCGCTCAGTAAGGATTCGTTCAATCGCCAAGAAGGCTGTCTTGATTTCGACCATAGATCTGATAGAACCACCAGGACTGCAGAGTGGTCCGACCATGCTGTTGGCACTATTTTTGTTGATGAGATATATGGTAGTAATGGGGACAGCGTGAACAAGTGATCAATGAGCGAGTATGTTTTGTGTACGTGCGAGTAGAATGTGTAGTCCCGTTCTGTGGGGTGGGCATCCCTCCAGAGGTCTATCAGGTCGTGATTATGGAGTAGACGTGCTAGGGTGCTGCTTTGTTTAGGGGTATGCTTTAGGGTCGTCTTTCGGGGGTCCGACTTGTCTAGAATTTGATCAAGGGAGGTGTTACTGTCTCCTCCTAGCATCACATGACCCGCTAAATGGGGTGTTATGACCTTCAGCATTGTATTAAAAAAGTTTATCTGTCCAACGTTAGGAGCGTAATAAGAAAGAAAGGTGACCACACTGTCATTGATCCTACCAGCGACCATAATATAACGTCCCTCCCTATCCCTTATCACAGTGGTGGGGGTGAAGGGGACCCTTTTAGCGATGCATATAGCTACTCCTCTCTTTTTATCTGGGCCGTTAGACAGATAAACCGTCGGGTATTTTGCGTTCAGATATTTTGGGGCTGACGTACGTGAGAAATGCGTCTCCTGTAAAAAAAGGATGTCCGCCCCTAATCTATGATATTGCTGAAAAGCCTTGGTCCGTTTAGTTGGGGAGTTAAGACCCTGTGTATTGTGCATCAATATCGTGTAGGTAGGTTGGTTTCTACAGGACATGGCTGTTTGGAAGGCTGTACTCACATTTTAGGCGTTTCAGTGGAATTATTCGGAAGTCTTTTGGATCCTCCTCTCGGGTTCTTGCGTGGAGCAGGAGCACATTCAGGGGATAGAAGTGGGATAAGGGAGGGAAAAAGATAGAATTAGAGAAATAGAAACACATATAGTATAGTGCTTTTTTTTGTTGTAACATTAAGCAAAACCTGTTAATTATAGCTAGAACAACAATGAGATTTTCATAAGAGACAAAAAGGGGCAATAAAAAGAAATAAAAATAATAAAAAAAAGGAGAGGTGCCAAAAAGGCACCTGCACACTGCATTGCAGTGTGGTTGCAGGGGTGGCTAGCCCCTGAGTTTTTGTCGTGAAGTTGTCTCTCCGCTTGCGGTGGAGACAGGTTCACTTGTGGTGGCATGCGGTTCACCTCCGGCACTTTTTACTAGCTTCAGATGGGGGTGAGCGGGGTCCACCCGCAAATTGGTTGGGAAGTTTCACTACTAAAATCAAACAGAATAGTGGAGGGTTGGGGAGAGGCGAAAAAATGTGGAGGCAATTCTGCTGATAAAGCAGATTTCCCTCTCGGGGTACTTGAGAGGACATAACTTATAACCTGATATAAAGTCAACTTTTAAGTCTGTATCAAACAGGAACACGGTCAACGGATACGGCGTCTTTGGGAACAGTCAGACGCTTGCAGCAGGGTCTTCAAGAGAAGGTCTTGGACCAATGCCAGAGAACTCGGTCACTAATACCGAGGTTGTGGTCTGCTTCTTGGATAGGGTTCAGGTAACTGGCGGAAATTTTCTGGCTCTAGGACCTTTCTGCTGAGACCACAGGGGGGAAATCGGTCGGCTCTCGTCGAGTAGGGCGTTAGATCCCTGTGGGTTCATAGACAGAAGGCCCAGATCTTGGAGAAGGGCCTCGCCCGACTGGAAGGTAGTAAATGAATGGGACTTGCCTTTGTGAAAGAATGACAGTCGGAATGGGAACGACCATCTGTATTTGATCTGTCGGTTGATGAGTTGATTGAGCAGCGGCTTCAAAGCTCTCCTTTTCTGGATTGTTACTTGGGCTATATCCGCGAAAATCTGGATTGGGTAACCTAAGATGGTTATGTCTCCATGGTTTCTTGCTTCCATCATGATCTTTTCTTTGATGCGGTAGAAATGAGGCTTAACTATCACATCGCGTGGCAGTCCGTCTTGTCTTGGGGCTGTCAGGGCTCGATGCACCCTGTCCAGTTCCAGTTGGTGCGGGGAAATGTCCGGTATCAATTGTTTCATTAGGTCATGGATCGAATCTTCCAGGTCTAGTTCTGATTCTGGGAGGCCACGTACGCGGAAGTTATACCTCCTAGACCTGTTTTCCAAGTCTTCAATTTTTGCGTTTGCTTGGTCTAGTTGGTCCTGCAGGGATGTGATCATTTTGGAGTTTTGGTTCACCCGTTTTACTGTCCCATCCATTTTGGACTCGATCGTGTCCAATCTCTCCCCTATATTTTGGAAGTCATCCTTCATACCTGTAGTGATAATGTTGCAAGCTTTAGTCAGTTCCTGTTGCAGGAGTGCTGAGAATCTGGCTAGGAGAACTGTGTCACCTGAGTACCCTGCAGCAAGGGCAGGTGGCTGTGAGGAAGGCCCACTGTTTTGACTCATGGCTAATTCAGCAATTTCAGCCATTTCCCTGTCTGTGGAGGAGGCTGGGGAGTCAGTGAATAATAATGGTCTGTCCGAGGAGCCCGATAATGGGGACATCTGTGGGTGGTCGCTCTGTTGGGAGCAAGGTCCCTCCTGGGACTGGGAAGAAAAGGGGTCTCTGTGCACCTCAGCAAGGAAAGTAATTGCTGGGTGGAGCAGTTCATTCTGCTGTGTCTGGCTTCCCTCATGTGGGTGATCTCCCCTGGCAGGTGCCATCTTGGGCTGGGAGGGCCGCTGCTGTGTCTGGGGACTAACCTTCTCAGGTGCTGTAGATTTTAGTTGCTGTAACGGCTGCTGGGTCATCCAGTTCTGGTGCTGGGCTTGAGTTGTGCGGCCCTCAGTGTGATCCCCTCCCTGTTGTGTGGAGGGCTGCGGGGTCCGTCGCTGTGCTGAGGCTCCGCCGCGTGTGGAGTCTCCCTTCCCAGGCGCCATCTTGGGGGAGGGAGACTGCTGGGCCTTAGAAGCGCGGGTGTTCCTGAGGTGCTGTGGGGGGTTTCGGTTGTGTCCCGACCCTCTCCGCTGCATCGTCTGTTCCCAGGCTCCGGGATGTTAGTTTGGTGGAGTTTCGCTTGTTCCCCTCTCGCTGATTTATGCTGATCTGGCTGGAGGTGTGCGGAGCGGAGTCAGTTCATGTCCGACCTAGGCGCCGCGCGCATGCGCAGCCCTATGCATTTTAAACAACTGCCAATTCTTTTCAGTAAATACTTTTTTTATGTTTTTCGCATTCTTTGTTACATTTTGGTGCTACTGATCTCCTCTTTGTGGCCATTTCCTGTATGCACTCTAGAGATCATAGTCTTGTGCACGGGGTGTGCCGGTTGTGTCAGGTATGCATGGGCACACTCTAATCACCCCCTGTGCCATAGATTCCCCCTGCTTTCAATGCATGAAGGTAAAAAAAGTCTGTGTGCAGCTCCCTCCTCCAGCCTCCAAATACTTACGTGAGCCTGATCTCGATCCAGTAAAGGGCACAAGAGCAGCTGCTCTCCTGGCTCTTGGAACAAGCTATGGGGGCACTTAGCAGTGGGGAGGAGCCTGGAGCCCTGGCAGGGGACCCAAGAAGAGGAGGATCGGGGCTGCTTTGTGCAAAACAACTGCATAGGTAATTATGACATGTTTGTATTATTTTTATTTTTTTTCCCTTTAGTATCAATTTTAAATTCACATGAGATTTTACAGTCACAACCTGGAATTAACATGGATTGTTTGAGGATTTGCATCATTTAATTTACAAAACATGCCCACAACTTTGAAGATTTTTTTTTTTTTTTATTGTGAAGCAAACAACAAATAACAGAAAAAGTCAATGTGTATAACTATTCACCCCCCTAAAGTCAATACTTTGTAGAGCCACCTTTTGTGGCTATGACAGCTCCAAGTTGCTTTGGATAAGTCTCTATGAGCTTGCCACATCTTACCACTGGGATTTTTGCCCATTCCTCCTTGCAAAACTGCTCCAGCTCCTTCAAGTTGGACGGTTTGCGCTTGTGAACAGCAATCTTTAAGTCTGACCACAGATTTTCTATTGGATTGAGGTCTGGGCTTTGACTAGGACATTCCAACACATTTACATGTTTCCCCTTAAACCACTCAAGTGTTGCTTTAGCAGTGTGTTTGGGGTCTTTGTCCTGCTGGAAGGTGAACCTCCATCCTAACCTCAAATCATACACAGAGTGGTACAGTTTTGCTCAAGAATATCCTTGTATTTAGCACCATCCATCTTTCCCTCAACTCTGACCAGTTTCCCAGTCCCGACTGCTGAAAAACATCCCCACAGCATGATGCTGCCACCACCATGTTTCACTGTGGGGATGGTGTTTTTTTGGGTGATGTGATGTGTTGGGTTTGCGCCAGAAATAGTGTTTTCTTTGATGGCCAAAAGGTTACATTTTAATCTCATCAAAACGTTCCATTTTGTTTTTTGCTGAAAGTAATGGCTTTCTTCTGGCCACTCTGCCATAAAGCCCAACTCTATAGAGCGTACGTCTTATTGTCGTCCTATGTACAGATACTCCAGTCTCTGCTGTGGAACTCTGCAGCTCCTCCAGGGTTACCTTAGGTCTCTGTGCTGCCTCTCTGATTAATGCCCTCCTTGCCCGGTCCGTGAATTTTGTTGTGCGGCCGTCTCTTGGCAGGTTTGCTGTTGTGCCATGTTCTTTCCATTTGGTCATGATGGATTTGATGGTGCTCCTAGGGATCATCAAAGATTTGGATATTTTTTTATAACCTAACCCTGACTTGTACTTCTCAACAACATTGTCCCTTACTTGTTTGGAGAGTTCCTTGGTCTTCATGGCAGTGTTTGGTTAGTGGTACCTCTTGCTGAGGTGTTGCAGCCTCTGGGGCCTTTTTAAAAAGCTGTGTATATGTAATGACAGATCACGTGACACTTAGATTGCACACAGGTGGACATCATTTCACTAATTATGTGACTTCTGAAGGTAATTGGTTGCACCAGAGCTTTTTATGGGCTTCATAACAAAGGGGGGGTGAATACATACGCACATGCCAATTATCAGATTTTTTATTCTGAAAAATAGTTTTATGTATGTATTTTTCTAATTTTACTTCACCAACTTAGACTATTGTGTTCTGATCCATGACATATAATTCAGATTAAAAGAGCATTGAACTAAAGACTGTAATGTAACAAAATAGGTAAAATGCCAATGGGGGGGGTGAATACTTTTACAAAGCACTGTATATATATTTTTTTTTAATTAGCAAGTGCTGTTGTGCATAGAGTTACTACTCTTGCATATTATATGTCAATGGTCCAAAAATGTAGACTCAAATACTATCATTCAATCAAACAGAATCAGCTGTGAAGGAAGAAAGAGACTGGGTGATGAAAAGCAATGCTCTACTAACAATCTGAAGTCACTGAAGACAGTTCATTGTAAATAATATTGGCAAGATTAAGCAGAGCAGCAAGACATGGGGGGGGGGGGGGGGGTTATTTACTAAAGGCAAATAGACAGTGC
The DNA here is from genome assembly GCA_037952835.1 of Lithobates septentrionalis. Lineage (NCBI taxonomy): Eukaryota > Metazoa > Chordata > Amphibia > Anura > Ranidae > Lithobates > Lithobates septentrionalis. The sequence continues at coordinate 927,155 of JBBDGP010002023.1, read as the reverse complement.
ACTTTGCAAGTTGCAGTTGCTCCTGAATTTAGTAAAAGAGGGAAAGCTCTTCTAACTTTCATCATCTAATAATGTGCAAACAAAAATGCCGTTTCTCTTTTCAATTTCCCTTGCATGTGATTGGGCATTCTTTGTAAAGTAAGGCTTTACCTCATTTACTAAGCTCTGAAGTAACTGTGCTTACAAAGTTCAACTGCCCTTGCAAAGTGCATAATCTATTTGTCTTCAGTAAATCAACCCCATGATGTTCTTACTGCAACAAAGTTTCTCACAGGCAGAAATTTTAGAGGAGACAGGTTTCCAGATGTGTTGTCCACGTTCTTCTGCAGAAGCACAAAGGAACAGGCAGCGTTGAGGACCAAAAACACAGCGGTCAGCCAAGCAAACATAGTGCAGGAGAAGAAAGGCACATTATGCTGACTTCCCATTATAATCTGAATAAGTCCAGTGACACTAGCAGCCCAAACGTGGCTGATAGTTCAAAGAAGTCTGGTCAGAAGTGCCCTTCATGAAAGACTTTCAGCTAAAAAGCCAAACTTAGACATGGAATCAAGATCAAGGGACTTGCCTATGCACAAAAATGCAAGAACTGGTGTGCTTAAAAATGGAAGCAGGTGCCCTTGACTTATAAGTCCACATCTAAAATATTAGTTTGTTCATCAAAGATCTGGAAAGTGATACAAGGATAAACACGAGTAAACATCTGCAGGCAACATTGAAGCATGGTGGAGGTTCCATGCAGGTTTGGGGCTGCATTTCTGCATAAAGATCAGCAGAGTAATCGGTCCCAAATGTATTCTGCAGCAGAAAAAAGGTGACAGCTAAAGTCATAAAGAACTATCTACATCAAAAGGAAGTACAAGTCATTCATTCTGGAAGAAATTTTACATTCCCCGTAGAGCCTTGATCTCAATATCATTGAATCTGCCTGCAGAGTTTCTAATGAATCTGTGTGCATGTGTACCTATTTATGTTGTTTTACAGGAAAAAGGTGGACATACCAAATATTAGTGTGTTCCTGTGCGATTCCCACGCATTCCCATGTGGTCTGTTATGACAGCCTATTGATTCGAATGGGCTGCAAAACACCCTGGACCACAGAACTACTTTTTTAAACCGCACTGCACCAAACCGCATGGTACTGCAGTACCATGTGATTTTGTGTCCACAAACGCACTGCATCTGTGATTTCCATTTGGGGTGCCATTAAGAATACATTGGCACCTGCATGCAGATCACAAGGGCAGCGTATTAGCCTGCAGGAAAAGCGAACAGAACACGCCTTTTCCTGCACCGGGTTTTGTTCTTCGGGTAGGCTCTATATTCCATCTAGGTTTGTTTTCTGTTTATGCACTTTGTAGATTGTTGACTCATAAATAATAATTATTTATTGCAGGTTTTTTTTAACCACTACCCCTTCTGAGTGGACGTCATATGACTTCCTTCAGAACAGGCCCAGCAGTGCGGGGGGTGAGCAGTGTGGAGATCCGTGGTGCGGTGCATCCCTTGGATCTCGGTAAAGAGCTTATAATGTAGGCTCTTTACCATGTGATCAGCTGTGTCCAATCACAGCTGATCACAGTTTAAATAGGAAATGCCAGTTATCGGCATTCCTCTCCTCATGCTGACAGGGCGTGAGTAGAGGAGAGCCGATAAGCAGCTTTCCTCATAGGGGAGATCTGCCCCATGAGTAATGCCTGTCAGTGCCCACCAGAGATGCCCACCAGTGATGCCAATCAGTGCCCACCAGTGATGTCAATCAGCACCCATCAGTACTTCCTTTCAGTGCCCATCAGTGATGCCTGTCAGTGCCCATCAGTGCCTCCTCATCAGTGCCACCTATCAGTGCCATCTATCAGTGTTGCCCTTCAGTGCCGCCTATCAGTGCCCATCAGTGCTGCATATCAGTGCCGTCTAACAGGGTCATCATGCTGCATATCAGTGTTGCCTATCAGTGCCCATTAGTGCCACATCATCAATGCAGCCTATCAGTGCTTGTCAGTGAAGGTGAAAAATTACTTATTTACAACATTTTATAACAGAAGCTAAAAAAAACTTTTTTTTATTCAAAATTTTCAGATTTTTTCATTTGCTAAGCAAGTAATAAAAAACCCAGTGGTGATTAAATACCACCAAAAGAAAATGATATTTGTGTAAACAAAATGATAAAAAATAAATTTGGGTACAGCGTTGCATAACCGTGCAATTGTCATTCAAAGTGTGACAGGGCTGAAAGCTGAAAATTGGCCTAAGCAGGAAGGGGGTAAAAGTGTCCGGTAGGCAAGGGGTTAAAGCATTTTCACTTTACAGCATTTTTCATAAGTGTCTAAAGCTTTTGCACAGTTTCTATCCGTATACTGTACACATATCGGTTTCATATTTTTATATAAGTATTGCTTCTCATGTATAGTTGTTTAATTGGTAATTGGTAACAGTCATTGTTTCTATTTCTGTACAGCACAGGGCTTCTGTAGCATGTCTGACATAGAGTAAAAAATATGCTGTTTGGGGAGGGACAGACAGAAAAGGTTTTCAGGTAATAAAGAAAGAAGGCATCAATCATCCCTTTAGATGTGTGCACTTTTTGCTGATCTTTGTCAACTATTTATGAGAATTGAGGATGGAGCATAAACAACCAAATAGATGTACTTTTTGATATTATTATTATTATTATACAGGTTTTATATAGCGCCAACAGTTTGCGCAGCACTTAACAAAATAAAGGCAGACATTACAGTTACATTACAATTTGGTACAAGAGGAATCAGAGGGCCCTGCTCATTGGAGCTTACAATCTAAAAAGGAAGGGTCAATTGATACAAAAGGTAATAGTTGTGGGGGATGAGCTGATGGAGGAAGTAAAACAGCAGGATAGGCTTCTTTAAAGAGAAGGGTTTTCAGGGATCGTCTAAAGATGGATAGATTAGGGGACAGTCAGACAGATTGGGGTAGGCAGTTCCAAAGGATGGGAGGAGCTCTGGAGAAATCCTGGAGGCGAGCATCGGAGGAGGTGACAAGGGAACTAGAGAGCAGGAGGTCTTGGGATGACTGAAGAGAGCGGCTTGGTTGGTATTTTGGGTCTAGGTTAGTGATGTAGCTGGGGGTAGAGTTATGGATGGCTTTGTAAATTATTGTTAGTACTTTGAATTTTATTTGTTGGGTGAGTGGAAGCCAGTGCAGGGATTGCCACAGAGGGGTGAAGGACACTGAATGGTTGGTAAGGTGGATGAGTCTTGCAGCGGCATTCATTATGGACTGAAGGGGGGATAGTCTATGTAAAGGTAATCCAATGAGGAGGGAGTTGCAGAAGTCGAGGCGAGAGATAACCAGGGAGTGAATTAGAAGCTTGGTGGTGTCATTAGTTAAAAAGGGGCGTATTCTGGAAATGTTGCGGAGGCTAAGGCGGCATGATTTGGACAGGGATTGTATGTGGGCCTGAAATGACAGTTCAGAGTCTAAGGTTACCCCTAGCACCCTGGCATGTGGGGACGGACTGATAGATGTGCCATTGATCTTGACAGAGAAGTCAGGGGAAGGGGCATGTGGGGGAGGGAATATTAAGAGCTCAGTTTTAGATAGATTCAGTTTGAGGAAGTGGTTTGACATCCAGGCTGATATGTCTGTTAGTAAATCAGTGATGCGTGAGGAGATTAATGGGGTGAGCTGAGGGGCAGAGAGATAGATTTAGTTGTCAGCCTCCCATGGCTTCCACTACCATTTATATGCTATCAGCTGCCCCAGGGAGGAGGTGTAGATCGAGAATAGTAGAGGTCCAAGGATTGAACCTTGGGGGACCCCAACTGTAAGAGGAATTGGAGAGGAGGAAGTGGAGTTGTAAGTGACACTGAAGGTGCGATGAGATGGGTAAGATTCGAACGGAGAGTGCAGCCATGGAGACCAAGCAAATTGAGTTTTTTGAGGAGGAGGGGGTGGTCAACTGTATCAAAGGCAGCGGAAAGGTCCAAGAGTAAGAGTATGGAATAATGATCTTTGGTTTTGGCTGTTAGTAAGTCGTTTGTGAGTTTTAGGAGGGCAGTTTCTGTGGAGTGCTGTGGGCGAAATCTAGACTGAAGGGGATCAAGAAGGTTATTCTCAATGAGGTGTTTGCACAGTCGGTTGTAGACTAAACGTTCAAGGAGTTTGGAGGCAAAAGGGAGTAAACAGATGGGTCTTAGGTTGTTAAGATATACCTGATATACCTCAGTATGCATAGAGCCCTATGTCCGCAAAGAAAAGTATCACAACTAATATGACTAATGTAAAGGGGGGCAAAGGAAGTGAATAGGCTGAAAAGGTATATATTTTTTTATTTCTGGGGCTATAATTAAAATAGCTAAATTTGTGCTCAAAAGGTGATAAGCAGAAATCTCTTCTATCTGCATTACATTACAATAAAAAAATTAAAATAAAGAAAAATTTCCAAAAGAAAAAAGATTTTAAACTTAACCAGTCTTTCTATGTTACATGCCAACAACCCCTGCTCTCTGGGGAGTGAGCTTGTTTTAAAAAGCATGGCATGACTCCTTGCTTGTGCTTTTTAGAAAGAGGAAAATGGATTTCAGAACAGGAGGTCTATTTCCTAGATCTTTTCAGAGTAATTTTTGCCCATTTCGCCACACAGTAGGAAATGCCTTTTTAGAAAATTGATTTATTTACATGGGTCTTGCTAAGACAACTTAAAGTCTGCAAACTTCCAATTGTCTCTGTTTAGTGTTGCTTTTTTTTATTATTATTTTTTATTATTATTTTTGCTTCTCTGTGGTTTTTGCTACATAGTAGAAAGAATGTGTGTAAAACATCAGTGCATTTTAACATCAGTGCATTTTAACATCAGTGCATTTGAAATAACACATTATTTGCTTTGTCCAAAGATCAATAAATTGAACTGGAGTTCGACCAGGTTCAAGCTGCTTGTAAATTGGGGGCTTGCAAATTCTTGGAAGTCTGAGCCAAATGTTTTGCTTCCATTTTCAGCCAGGGTGAAGTCTGGCTGGCTCCTTGTCATTGCAAAAATAAAGCCCAAGGGCTAACGCTGCGCTAGAAATATAAATGTAGGATATAAGATACAGCAGCTAGCACCCCCAAGTCAAATACAAACTCAAATAGATATAAAATGCAAAATAATTGCAGCGCTAAATGAAGTTAAAATTACATGAGCGAAGAAAGGCTTAAAAAGAAAACGAATGAAGGATTTCCAAATGCACAGTCCATATGAACAGGAGAGACCAAAACCAAAATCCGTCCTTTGTATAGATAAAAAAGCTGTAGGTGAGGGGGAAAGTGATAATCCTTCACATTAGGTAGATCCTGCTCCACACCCAGGTGAAAGTAATTAATCCTGCTTACCAGCTTTCCGTGACCACTATGCAGGGGTCTCACCGAGCACAGGGAAATAGGTCTCCCCAGGAACCTTAATACTGGCTGGGATCCCCACTTTACAGATGGAGCTCGGAAATCTTAAACAAAAAAAATGCTCCCATAGTGCAGTACTTCAAAATTCCAAATTTAATGGTGTAAAAAGATTGCACTTACAGGACAAAAGCATTGTCTTTATACTAGAACCACGGAGTCCCTACGAGCTGCCTGGTTTGCTTGTCTGCCAACTTCCTGGGAGGAGTAGCGTGATGACGTCACCGTCGTAGGCCCCACCCTACGTGTTTCATCACAAAAAAACATCATCTGGGGATTGGCCTAGACAAGCAAACCAGCAAGTGAAGCGAAGCTCGTAGGGAGGCCGCAGTTCCAGTATAAAGGCATGCTGTTTCTATGCTTTTATTCTGTAAGTGCAATCTTTTTACACCATTAAATTTGGAATTTTGAAGTACTGCACTATGGGAGCATTTTTTTTTGTTTAAGATTTCCGAGCTCCATTTGTAAAGCAGGGATCCCGGCCAGTATTAAGGTTCCTGGGGAGACCTATTTCCCTGTGCTCGGTGAGACCACTGCATAGTGGTCACGACAAGCTGGTAAGCAGGATTAATTACTCTCACCTGGGTGTGGAGCAGGATCCATCTAATGTGAAGGATTATCACTTTTCCCCTCACCTACAGCTTTTTCATCTATACGGAGCACTGATTTTGGTTTTTGGTTTGGTCTCTCCTGTTCATATGGACTGTGCATTTGGGACTCTTCATTCGTTTTCTTTTTAAGCCTTTCTTCACTCATGTAATTTTAACTTAATTTAGCGCTGCACTTTATTTGGCTCCTTGTCATTGCCTTTATTTTTAGTTTCCTGCATGCCTCCTTGTTCTTTCCATATGCCATGCAACAGATTTTTGTGGGAGCCAAACTAAGAATTTTATTTCTCCAAATTGCAGCAAAAAATGGGAGATGTCAGTAAAATCTAGCCATCTTGGTCAAATGAATTGAAGTCAGTAGGGAGAGCAAAATATATGGTACAGCTATACTTTTTTTTTTTTTTACTTTTTTACTTTCCTTTTCAGCTTTTACTCCTGAGGGTTGCAGCAACTTATTTATTTTTTTACAAAAAGACTGATTAGACTGTTATTTCCAATGTCTCATCCCTCTGGCATATGTTATCCCCTTACTTATGTCTCAATCCCCTTTCCTTAGCAGCTGCATCATTGACCTATCTATGCCTGTTCATACTGCTTAAAATAATTTTTAAAAAATGATTTAAAAAAAAGACTGTGGGACCAGATATGCCAGCACCCGCTTTTAGAAGCTTATCAATTTTTATTGTATACAATTCATATAAATGTGTAAAAATAGAGACATACAAGCCTAAAATAGATCCTCAAATAGTTGTTACAAAAATTCTCTACTATAATACCGGAAGACCATGTTTGTAGAAAGCAAACTAATCTACAAATATAGTCTTCCAGTGTTATAGTAGAGAATTTTTGTAACAACTATCTGTGGATCTATTTTAGGCTTGTATGCCTCTGTTTTTATACATTTATATGAATTTTGTACAATAAAAATTGATTTTTTTTAATTCTATGTCTCCTATGCTGAACCTCTAAAGTCTGGTTAATTAGGCAGGCGCTGGCACAACTTGTCCCGCAGACTATTTGTACTGTATGTTTCCGATGTGGCTCTAGACAAATCTCTTTTTCTTATTTATTTATTTCAGCTATGCAACTTAGTAAGAATCTAGAGTCCCTGCCTTTTCTGTAAAATTTTGCCAACAGCAAAATGAGTAATTTTTGCTGCAAACTCAAATTGTCGAGTTCACCCCTTTTGCAGCTTAACTGCTTCAGACACGGAAGATTTTACCCCCTTCCTGACCAGAGCACTTTTTGCGATTCGGCACTGCGTCGCTTTAATTGACAATTGCGCGGTCGTGTGATGTTGCACCCAAACAAAATTGACGTCCTTTTTTTCCCTACAAATAGAGCTTTCTTTTTGTGGTATTTGATCACCTCTGCGGTTTTTATTTTTTGCGCTATAAACAAAAGAAGAGCGACAATATTGAAACTTTTTGCTATAATATCCCCCCCCCCAAAAAAAAATAAAAATTCCTCAGTTTAGGACGATATGTATTCTTCTACATATTATTGGTAAAAAAATCGCAATAAGCATATATTGATTGGTTTGCGCAAAAGTAATAGCGTCTACAAAGTAGGGGACAGTTTTATGGCATTTTTATTATTTATTTTTTTTAGCAGTAATGGCGGCGATCTGCATTTTTTATCATGACTGCGACATTATGGCGGACACATAGGACACTTTTTACACTATTTTGGGACCATTGTCATTTATGCAGCAATGAGTGCTATAAAAATGCACTGATTACTGTGTAAATGACACTGGCAGGGAAGGGGTTAAACATTAGGGGGCGATCAAGGGGTTAGGTGTGTCCTAGGGAGTGATTCTAACTGTGGGTGGGTGGGCTACCACTCACATGACAGCGATCACTGCTCCCGATGACAGGCAGCAGTGATCTCTGTCATGTCACTAGGCAGAACGGGGAAATGCCTTGTTTACATAGGCATCTCCCGGTTCTGCGGCTCCGTGACATGATCGCCGGGAGACCGGCAGACATCGAGTCCGCGGGTCCCGTGGGCATGGTCAAGCTGTACGCGGCGGGAACGCGCACCTGCTAGCCCCGCAAATTAAAGGGGACGTACAGGTACGCCTATTTTTCCACCGCTGCCATTGTGCCGACGTATATCGGCGCGCAGCGGTCGACATGGGGTTAAAGCGGAGTTCCACTAATTGTTTTCAAAATTGCCACATTGCAATGTGCACCCATAATGATGTAATGCTTGGCTGCTTATATGGTGAAATTTCATCAGAAAGTACCCTTTTCTTCCCCGCGACTTCCAGTCGCAGCTGCTTAGGCGACTATGTCCTCAGCCTGGCCCATTGACTCCTGGGATATCTGTGTCATCAATCCCAGAAGTCGCAACACGAGATTTCCTGACCGTAACAAAGCACGTCCTGCAGGGTTATTACTGCGCAGGTGCGAGATTGAGAGGTGCATGCTGGGTAACCAGCTGCACGAAATCCAGGAAATGAAGCCAGGCCGGCTTCAGCTGCCCACATCCTCTATGACTGCAACCAGAATCGACAGAGAAATGAGAAATTATCATACAGTAAGTAATTCTAATGTGTGCATGGTCAGCAAAATCCATTGCAGTTATGGTGAATAAAAACAAGATCGATGATGTGATTAGGATAATTTGGGCTAGGAGAGCGGAACTCCACTTTAGAAAAGCACAATATCCACCATGAAAACTTTGCAGAACCTGTTTGATGCTAGTGTGTGGCTCCTCACAGGACTTAAATTATATCTATGAGCAAAACCAAAACTGGCATATTGTAAATGATACAGTCTGTCACCAGCACCAACACAACAATTCAACAGTTTTATTTAACAGCCAATGACTGATCAGTGTACTGGTTCGCTGCCGGCACCATGTGACTGCCGTGACCAACCACAGCAGGTCCCATGACAGTTGTACACCATGGATGGCTTTCTTTCATGCCATCCATGGTGTACAATTGTGTTTCTAGCTATGATTGGTCAATTTGATCACATGGTACAGACAGGGGCAATCACAGCCCATCTGTACCATGTGATTAGCTTTGAGCAATCACAGCTAATCATAACAAAACAAACTGAGTGATTTAGTTTTATTCAGTAAAATGCTTGCTTATAGCAATGTAATTCACGGCTATAAGCATACAATAATCTGTAAATTTAAAAAAAAATCCTGATCTCTTCCCCAAAGTAGTACAATGCTCTGATCACAGTGTTTAACCACTTCAATACCAGGCACTTAGACACCTTCCCGCCCAGCCCAATTTTCACCTTTCAGCGCTGTTGCAATTTGAATGACAATTGCGCGGTCATGCTACACTGTACCCAAACAATTTTTTTATCATTTTGTTCCCACAAATAGAGCTTTCTTTTGGTGGTATTTGATCACCTCTGCGTTTTTTATTTTTTGCGCAACAAATAAAAAAAGACCGAAAATTTCGAAAAAAAACAAGTTTTTCTTTGTTTCTGTTAAATTTTTTTGTAAATAAGTACGCTTTCTCCTTCAATGATGGGCACTGATATGGCTGCACTGATGGGCACTGGTACGGCGGCACTGATGGGCACCGATTAGGTGGCACCAATGAGGTGGCACTGATGAGGTGGCACTAACGGGCACTGATGATGGGCACTGATAGGCGACATAGATGGGCACTGATAGGTGGCACTGATGGGCACTGATAGGTGGCACTGGTATGCGGCACTGATGGGCACTCATAGGGGGCACCGATGGGCACATATAGGCGGCACTGATGGGCACTCGTAGGTGGCATTGATTGACATATATGGGTGGCACTGATGGGTACTTATGTGTGGCACTGATGTGTGGCACTGATGGGCACTGATAGGTGGGCACTGATGGGCACAGATGGGCACCGATGGGCACTGACAGGTGGCACCGATGGGCAATGACAGGTGGCACAGATGGGCAATGACAGGTGGCACTGATATAGCATTGCTGGGCAGATCTGGGCATTGCTGGGCAGATCTTTGGCATAATAGTGCCAATCAGTGCCCATTTGTGGGCACTGATTGGCACAGATTGGGCACATGTGGATGGCCATGGGGTACATACCTGGCCATCCACGTTGCCCCTTCCCTGGTGGTCCTAGTGGCATCCCTGGTAGTCCAGTGGGGTGATCTGCGGGGGGGCTGCGCTGATAAACAATCAGCGCAGACCCCCCCTGCCAGGAGAGCCGCCGATCGGCTCTCCTCTACTTGCGTCTGTCAGACGCGAGTGAGGAAGAGGCGATCAACGGCTCTTCCTATTGACAGCGTGATCAGCCATGATCACGTGGTAAAGAGCCTCAGCCGGAGGCTTTTTACCAAGATCAGTGTAGCGGTGTGTCAGACTGACACACCGCTCCACCGATCACCGCGATGCGCGCCACCGGGGGCGTGCTGCGGCATGTTATCCTGAAGGACGTCATATGACACCCAGTCAGGATAACACAACCACTTCCCGGACGTCAATCCGCTATAGGGCGGGCGGGAAGTGGTTAAATAAACAATTGTAAAAAAAAAAATTATAAAATTTTTAAAAAATGTTTTTCACACTGTCACCAGTCAATGTCCCTGATCAACGTCACACAAGTTATATGATTACACTATACTACACTGGTGATAGTATGTAAAAAAGAAAACAGAAATGTGAAAATGTTTTTTTCAATTTCTTCATTTTTCCCAAAAAATTATGACAAAAAAATTGCAACTTCAAAAAACCCTCCATGCCTCTGGACTAGACATGTGCACTGCCGAAAAATTTGTTCGTTTTCGTCTCATCCATTTTTTTTGGGGGGGGGGGGGTGTCATTTGTTAAAATTGCAATTCGTAAATTCGAACATTCAGAAATTCTCAAATTCCTAAATTCGAAAATCCGAAAATAAGAAAGAAAATCCGAAAATTTGAAAGATTAAATTATAGGTATTGGAACTTCCTTTCAAAATTGGCTATTAGTGAACATAATTGTAATGATAGGTTATAGTGGGTAGATAATTAATTAGTAGTTATTATAATCTTGATGTAAGTACTCTTTCCGCAGCAACCCAATTCTTCCAGAGAGATGCAATTTATTGACTTCCAACACAGAACATAGTCCAAAGTCCACAGATGACAAAAATCCAACAGAGTAAATATAACTCAGAGTCCCATTTTTCCTAGACCTGGGCCTTCATGATCATGGAGAGACAAGACTATAGACTGAACGCCATGTTATATTCACTAGACACTAAATGGCTGAGCAATTTGATTGGCCATTTCCATTTAGGCCTTTGATATTCTGTCTTTCAGAGTCTTTCAGACAGACAATAACCCCTAGCCGTAAACAGTTGTTAGTCATAAACTGCCCTAATTTGTATTCTTGCATATTAACATCAACAAGTCCCCTTTGATATGTGTAATTAGATTAACAGATACCACCTTAACACCCTTTTGAGTCCTGGAATGCCTACATTCCTAATCTGTATTCTTGCATATTAACACCAACAAGTCCCCTTTGATATATGTAACTAGATTAACAGATACCAATGTGGCCTGCCTAGAATGGACTTGTCCTAGAATGCCTACATATAACACCATATATATATAAAATACATGCACACATATATGTATATATATATATATATATATATATATATATATATATATATATATATATAAATATATATATACATATAAATATACAAAACACACTACAAAGATGTGTTTTGCACAACAACCACAAATCCACAACAACCAGTAAATATTTGTTCCGGTGTGCAGTGTTAAGAAATTCACCTGAGTAATCAATTTGTATTCGCTCCCATGGTCCCATGGGAGCTTGTCTCATCAGTGCCCCTCTCCTCTTCCTATTTGCGGGATCATGCCTGCCACACATCAAACATGATAAGATATGGTCCTGCATGTGTTGTTTATTTTGAGGATACCATGCTACATGATCTAATCTCTCTAAAGCTAAAGGAAGTTTGGGGTGTCCACCAACAGGGGACCCATGAATCCATGTAAGAATGTCTTTCCTCACACCTTTTGGGGCAACCCATAAAGATAAATTGTTTTTGTAAGTTATTAGAAGGCCACCCTTCACCTGCATCTCTTGACCCTCAAATTGTATGGGCCCAGTCCTGCACATTTCTTTTAGTTGAGCTAATTCCTCATCCTGATCTTTTATTTTACCCAACTCACATGTCCTTTCTTCAATTCCTTTTGCTTGAGCACGTGTAAGGGCAGACAGACACTGGAAATGACAAAGTATTCGCTATATGAGGTCATTCAGGGGATGTTACTGCAGCCTCCTTTGCTAATCTATCTACAGTATTGTTCAAGTAGTGCTCAGTTGTTTGTTTTCTGTGTGCCTGTACCTTTCAGATATACATTTTTGAAAAGAATTGCGTTTCCTCCTCTACCATTTTCCATAAGGATGCACATCTTATCTCGCTGCCATCTGTCCCTTTAAGGCCTATCACATTCCACCATGAAAGATAGATAACTGCACCCTTGCATACCTGCTCTGAGTCAGAAGCTTTACAATTCCACCATCAACTCTTAACTCAATGAGAACTTGCAGATGTGCTGCTATTTCCACATACTGTGCAGAACGAGCTCTACATGAATATGAAAATTGTCTCTGTACCTCGCCATATTTTACACAGACACCAGCAAATCCTGAGATTATACTTCTATCTTTATAGTAAGATTGTGTTTTTTTTTTTGAACATTCAAATTTCTTTTTTTTATTTTCTTGTCAATGGACTTTTCTTCCCCAATGCCTTATTTTTTATTTTTATTTTTCTCCCTTTCCCAGATATATTTTGCTTTTAATTTTTTATTTTCATTGTGTTTTATTTCTTGAACTTTATCTTAAAACCAAAGAGAAGCATTTAAACCTAAAATCATTTTCATAACATCTGTACATATTACATAATGCGTATTGATCAATATATTTGACATCTAAGCTGAGATGCTGCACAATGGCTTGGCATAGCATAAATTATAGTATGTTGGCTGGTTTTCCTAAATTTATAAGAGGGGTGAGTGAAACTCATCACTCCAGTCATGATTTGAAAGTTGTTTATAATATGCTAAAGGCTATGACATATATGGATGAAAAAGACCTTCCTACCTTTCATGGTGAGGATACTGGCAAAAATTTCCACTGCCGCTGTGTCTAGATAAAATGACAAAATGACAAAAAATGTCTAATGACAAAAAAAAAATAGAAAAATTACAAACAGTTGTCACTAAATGATATATTGCTCACACAGGCCATGAGCATATGTGGAATCGCACCCCAAAATACATTTAGCTGCTTCTCCTGAGTATGGGGATACCACATGTGTGGGACTTTTTGGGAGCCTAGCCGCGTACGGGGTCCCGAAAACCAATCACCGCCTTCAGGATTTCTAAGGGTGTAAATTTTTGATTTCACTCTTCACTGCCTATCACAGTTTCGGAGGCCATGGAATGCCCAGGTGGCACAAACCCCCCCCAAATGACCCCATTTTGGAAAGTAGACACCCCAAGCTATTTGCTGAGAGGCATGGTGAGTATTTTGCAGCTCTCATTTGTTTTTGAAAATGAAGAAAGACAAGATTTTTTTTTTTTTCTTTTTTCAAATTTTAAAACTTTGTGACAAAAATTGAGGTCTGCAAAATACTCACTATACCTCTCAGCAAATAGCTTGGGGTGTCTACTTTCCAAAATGGGGTCATTTGGGGGGGGGGGGGGTTTGTGCCACCTGGGCATTCCATGGCCTCCGAAAGAGTGATAGGCAGTGAAGAGTGAAATCAAAAATGTACGCCCTTAGAAAGCCTGAAGGTGGTGCTTGGTTTTCGGGGTCCCGTACGAGGCTAGGCTCCCAAAAAGTCTCCTCACACATGTGGTATCCCCATACTCAGGAGAAGCTACAGAATGTATTTTGGGGTGTAATTTCACATATTACCATGGCATGTTTGAGCAATATATCATTTAGTGACAACTTTGTGCAAAAAAAAAATTTGTCTCTTTCCCGCAACCTGTGTCACAATACAAAATATTCCATGGACCCGACATGACTCTCAGCAAATAGCTTGGGGTGTCTACTTTCCAAAATGGGGTCATTTGGGGGGGTTTGAACTGTCCTGGCATTTTATGCACAACATTTAGAAGCTTATGTCACACATCACCCACTCTTCTAACCACTTGAAGACAAAGCCCTTTCTGACACTTTTTGTTTACATGAAAAATTATTTTTTTTGCAAGAAAATTACTTTGAACCCCCAAACATTATATATTTTTTTTAAAGCAAAGGCCCTACAGATTAAAATGGTGGGTGTTTTATTTTATTTTTTTCACACAGTATTTGCGCAGCGATTTTTCAAACGCATTTTTTGGGCAAAAAACACACTTTTTTAAATCTTAATGCACTAAAACACACTATATTGCCCAAATGTTTGATGAAATAAAAAAGATGATCTTAGGCCGAGTACATGGATACCAAACATGACATGCTTTAAAATTGCGCACAAACGTGCAGTGGCAGCAAAATAAATACATTTTTAAAAGCCTTTACAGGTTACCACTTTAGATTTACAGAGGAGGTCTACTGCTAAAATTACTGCCCTCAAACTGACTTTCATGGTGATACCTCACATGCATGGTGCAATTGCTGTTTACATTTGACGCCAGACCGACACTTGCGTTCGCCTTAGCGTGAGAGCAGGGGGGGACAGGGGTGCTTTTTTTTTTTTCTTTATTATTTTTTTTGCTTTTTTTTTTTTGTTTCAAAATGTTTATTGAATAGTTCAGTATAACAAGGATATTGTAATACAGTAATGAAATGTTACAAAGATGAAATGGTTTGTATGCATACAGTATAAGTACAGTACAACATGAAATAAACCGTAATCAGTACACTGAGGCACTGAGATGAATAACCAAACCAAAGAACTGAACAGATAAGAATGTCATTAGGTGTTGTAAGACAATATCTTTGCTAGTTGTTGTATGATTATGGTGCGACGTCTTACTTGCATATACATGCCTAGCCCTCACTTAACACTCTGCCTTGCAGTTGTCAGATTGGGTATCTGATTGGAGTGCTGCGTGGGAGGTTTGGGAGCTTATGTTAAATAAGGAGGGCCAGGCATGGGAAAAAATGAGGTATGGGGAAAGAAAAAGAGAAAAAAAGAAAAAAAAAAAGGGGGGAGGGGTATAAGGGGTAGATAGGGCAAAAAAGGGGGGGGGGTGAAATAGGGGGTCTGGGAAATCTCTGACTCCTCCAGGTGAGGGTGAGGGTGGTTAGAAGCACCCTAAAATGTATATATAAGGGGACAAGGCGGGGGTAGAGCCCCAGCAAGGTGGGGGCAAAGGGTGAATATATCTAGAACTTGTGTAGGTATAATCTGAGTGGTCATTTTAAAGGACCTAGTCACTGTATGTAGGAGAACCCATAATGGATTTGTATTCCGGCAGAGTCTTAAAGTGGATCCAGCACGCCCACTTATGGTTGAATTTCGTTGGGGTGTCTTGAGCGATATGGATAAGTTTTTCCATTTCTTCTATTTTATTTACTCTGGCAAACCATTCAGCTAGAGTAGGTGTTTTATGTGATTTCCAGTGTATGGGTATACATTGCTTTGCTGCATTTATCAAATACATCATAAGTGACTTATGGTATGTGCCATGTGGGTGGGAAGAGAGATGGAGGAGGAATTGAGCTGGGGCGAAATCTATGTTGTAGGTGGTGATCCGTTCTATCATTTTGTGGACCTCTGACCAAAAAGTTTGGAGAGGGGTGCATGACCACCACATATGGAGTAAAGTACCTTTTGCTTGGTGGCACCTCCAGCATGTTTCGGAAATGTTGGATTTAAATTTGTGCAATAGTGCTGGGGTATGGTACCACCTTGCCAGTATTTTAAATCCATTCTCTTGAGTGGAGACATTTATTGAGCCTTTATGTATGTGCGAGAATATTCGCTCCCAGCTCTCTTCCGGTATTTGTATTGAGAGATCTTTTTCCCATTTTTTGCAAAACAGGCTGTCGTTGGCTTTGAGGTCAGCAAAAAGCATATTATGTATCTGAGAAATGAGGTGCGTTTGTGGTGATGATTTGGTACATAGAGATTCAAAGGGTGTAAGTTGCCTAGAGCATTGACCTGCTTTGTCTAGTGTTTGGAGGTAGTATGTTATCATTAGGTATGTCCACTGTGGGATAGGTGCTTTTTCAGAGCGTGATGCTAGTTGTATTGCAGGGATGATTTTGCCCTGTTGGAGGAAGTGGGAAGCACTGGTTCGTCCTTGAGGTAGATGGTCATCTAGAAACTGGCGGTGCATTCCCGGGGGGAAGTCTGGGTTCAGTTTTATTGGTGTCAGTGGGCTGGGAGTAGAAGAGAGCGGAACCTTTTTGCAGGTTAAGTGGAAGTAGCGCAGGGTGGGGCCTATCGTCGGGTGGGTTTGGATCTCTTGTGGGATATGATGAGGAGAGATCCAAGGGAGTGATTTACAGTCTAGTTTCGTGAAGGAGGCTTCAAGGGAAACCCAGTCTTTTTGTTGAGTGTGGACATTCCAGTCCACTATCCTGGTGAGATGTGTGGCTATGTGATAGTTGGAGATGTCGGGAAGACCTATTCCACCTAGATTTTTTGGGCGGGAGAGCATGAGATGGCTTATTCTGTGTTTATGTTTACCCCATAGGAACTTAGAGCTGATCTGCCTGTATGACTTGAAAAATAAGGGGGGAATTTGTATCGGTATCGCCTGTAGTAAGTATAAAATCCGGGGGAGAGCGTTCATTTTCAGTATGGCCGCTCTGCCAAACCACGAAAATGTCGTTTTATTCCAAGTGTCAAAGTCCATGGTTAATTTGTTTAAGAGGGGGAGAAAGTTTTTCCTGTAAAGGTCAGCGAGTGATGTTGTGATTTGTATCCCTAAATACGTTAACGCATCCTGTTTCCATTGGAATGGGAAATTGTGTTTGCATTGGTCCACTGTATGTTGGGTTAGGGATATGTTAAGGGCGAAAGATTTAGAGAAGTTGATCTTCAGATTAGACAGGGACTGATATAGTTTAAATTCCGAAAGTAATATTGGTAATGTTGTTAAGGATTGTGAGAGGAATAGTAGAATATCATCAGCGTAAGCAGCATACTTATATTCTTTTACTGGTGAGAGAATTCCTTTTATGTCCGGGTTGAGTTTTATTTTCCTTAGAAAGGGTTCTAGGGTTAATACGAAGAGGAGGGGTGATAGAGGGCAACCCTGCCTCGTTCCGTTGTGGATCGGGAAGGCGTCCGACAGAGTACCATTGATCCTTACTTTCGCTGTTGGAGAACTATATAGTGACATGATAAGGCCAGTCAGCTGAGGACCAAGTCCTATGGCTTGCAAGACCGCTAGCATGTAATCCCAGGATACTCTGTCGAACGCCTTCTCCGCGTCCAATGACAAGAAAAATCCTTTTTGTTTAGTGCGTGTGATCAGGTGATGAAGGTTAATTGCTTTGCAGGTGTTATCCCTGGCTTCTCTACCAGGGATAAAGCCGACTTGATCGTGGGCTATAATGGAGGGGAGAAGAGTTAAAAGTCTATTGGCTAGAATTTTGGAGAAGATTTTGATGTCTACATTTAATAAGGAAATCGGCCTATAGTTTTTAGTGTGGGAGGGGTCCTTGCCATCTTTTGGAATCACAACTATATGGGCTTCTAGCATCCCGCTAGTAAGGGGGTTAGTGGGGGAGAGAGAGTTAAAGGTCCGTAGGAATGGGGCTTGGAGAATGTCTGAAAATGTTTTGTAGTAGGCGGCCGGGAGGCCATCCGGGCCCGGGCTTTTACCGGGCTTAAGTTGTTTGATGGCCTGAGACCATTCTATAGAGGTAATTGGGGATTCGAGGGATGCTGATGTCTCTGGGGATAGTTTCTCAGGGGCGTATTTATCCAGGAATGTTTTGATGTTACAGGATTTTATTAGAGTAGGAGTAGGTGATGGTTCAGATGTCTGAAGGTCATAAAGGGAGGAATAATAATTCGCAAATTCCCTTGCTATCTCCTCATTTTGTGTGAGGGGTTGACCTGAAGGGGACTGTAATTTGTGTATGGTGTTGTCCGATTTTCGTTTGCGTAGAGCCCTGGCTAACAGTCTGCCGCTTTTGTTACCGAACTCATAAAATAGTTTGTGTGAGAGGATGAACTTTCTTTTAAGGTTAGAGTAAATTTCGTCTTTGATAAGAGTACGGATCTCTGTTAGTTCTGCTTGGGTGTCTTGTGCTAGGGTTTGTTTATGGGATGCTTCTAGTTTTTTGAGTCTCTGAAAAAGGTTGTGTAGGGAGGCTTTTTTGGCTCTTCTGATGGAAGCTGTGATAGAAATCAGTTTCCCTCTTATTACGCATTTGTGCGCTTCCCATTGCGTCAGAGGGGATGTATCTGGGGTGTTGTTCTCTATAAAGTAATCCTTCAGACAGGAGCGGATTTCTGCTACCTGTATTTCGTCCGTCAGGAGTGTGTGATCTAATTTCCATAGGTAGGGGCGTTGGGGGGTATCCGAGAGATTGAGTGACATTGAGATGGGGTGGTGGTCTGAGAATGACATCGGGTCTATAGTCGCGGTGGAGAGGGCGGGAAGGTCTGGCTGTGATAGGAATAAGTAGTCGATACGTGAATATTTATTATGTGGGGTTGAGAAAAATGTGTAGTCCTTGTCTGATGGGTGTAGGGTTCTCCATGAGTCGTGTAGGGCTAGGTCTTGTAGACATTTTTTGATCTGTTTTAGGGCTCTGTATGGAAGATGAGATTTGCCTGTTGAAGAATCTACAATGGGGTCAAGGGGGACATTAAAATCTCCCCCCAGAATCAAGAGGCCTTCCTGAAAGGATGATAATTCTTTCGTTATTGTGCGGAAGAACGGGACCTGAGAGGTATTAGGGCTATAGATGTTTGCCAGGGTGATTGGTCTATTGTTGAATGTGCCTTTGATGAAGATGAATCTACCCTGTGCGTCCGTGAAAGTATCTGAGATTTGTAGGTGTGTATTCTTGGAAAGAAGGATTGATACTCCCTTTGTCTTTGAAGAAGGTGAAGTGGCATGATAACAGTGGGGGAAGAAGTGGTTTGCCAGATTAGGGATGTTAGTGCTGGAGAAGTGAGTCTCCTGTATGAATATTACATCTGCCTTTGAGCTACGCATTTGAGCTAGTAGCTGTGAGCGCTTCTCAGGGATATTTAGGCCCTTTGCGTTGATAGATATGACTTTCAACGGGTGGGTGAGTGGTAGCGACTGATGGGGTGCCATTGTCTCACTTAAGAAGCTTGGAATCCTTGTTTTATGCGGGTATGTAGGAGGAGCCAGAGATTAGGTTGTGGGTGTGTTTGGGTGTAGGGCAGGGGGGTTTTAGCGAGGCGATAAGGTAAGGGGTGTGTGTAAGGGAGTGGTGGAAGGGTATATGGAAGAGGAGGAGGAGAGGTTTCAGGGGAAGTGAGCAAAAAAAAAAAAAAAAAAAAGCCGGTTATGTGGGTCGGCCTGCGGGCCCACTAGTTACAAAACGGGGGGACCGGTATGAGTCAGCTAGAACCACTAGATTCTGCTGTGTGCGGGTGTGGAAGGTGACGCTCAGAGAAAGGAGGTCGTCCTGAGTCCCATTGAGGTCATGACGGGCGAAGTAAATGTTCGCTTAATGTTTGGTTCGGGGTACCACGGAGGGTGTCTAGGGGGATCCCACCGTGGGCCCAAGTGGTATCTTAAAAGATTTCTGACTATGGTGTGTTGGGGGTGAGAATGCGTCCCTATCATACGAAATCTATGAGTTATGATAGTGTGTATATGTCATGGGAGCTTCTAGGGGAGTTTTGATTTGAGAGGTGTAATCCATATGGTGGGCAGGTTCATTATCGTGTGATATTTATTCATTAACGAAACGGTGAAAATGACTTACTGCCTTTAATGCCAAAAGAGCTGTCAACGAATAAACTTGAGTTGAGTAAAACTGTATAGGCCTCGGGTAGTATGAAGGTGGACGGTACCTGTCGGCCAAGCAACTATCAAAAAAACTAGCAAACTTTCACCTTTGTGAACTTAACAAACCAAACGAAATAAAAGGTTAACGGAGATAAGCATACCTTTACAGAAGGTGGATCGGCAGTAAGATCTCCCTGGTATCGAGAGGGGCACGCTCTGCAGCACGTTCTGAGTAAGAACTTTGAGAGTTACACCCTGTTGGTGTTTGAGTAAACAGTGTAATAACTTCTGTGGGGGGAGGGTCAGGTCGAAGTTAGAGTGTTCAGCATGAATGGGTAGGTATTTTTGGTGTGGATCGCTTACCAGAGCCCGCCCCTGTCGACCTCCAGAACGATTTCTGTATTCACTGTTGCCTAAGATTTAAACATATTAGAGTTATGTGCCGTAATGGAGAACAAGAGAGAAGCTGGGGAGGGGCGGGGTTGTGTGACAATAACTCTGACCGTATCTCAACCAATAATACTAATATTCATGTATGACCAGTACCATGGTTTTTGTTATGTAATGAGAGCTTACACATGAAAGTGAGCTATGTGGTGATGCTCTGAGCTGTTCATCTTAAAGGTGAGAGATTGTGAGAGGAGGCCCTGAGTTACCGAACATAATAAAATGGAGGGAGAGAATTAGGGGTATAGGGGGAAGAGGATGAGAATAGAAAGACATTTATATTTACTGCAGGTGTCCGTCATTTTATGACAGAGCAGCTTCACTTGTCCTTCCGTTTGGGTGTCTTCTAGATCCAGGCGTTACCGGGCCTTTAGGTGATCCTGGCTCTGCGATGTGCAGGGGAGGCTGTAGGGCTGCCGTTCCTTGGCAGGTCAGGGTCTCGTTGTGGGGAGAAGTTCGGCCTTTGGTGGTGTCGGCGGCGTCCAAGGTGGAAGTTTCCTGCTTCTGCTATGCCGTCCATCGAAGTGGCTCTGCGTAGTTGGGGGAGACGAAAATCGCTGTACCAGTCCGGCAGGGCGACAATTGGGATATCCAGTGTAGAACAGAAGTGTTCTAAATCCTCAGGGACTCTGAGGAGGGCTGTACGTCCCTGGTGTGAGGCGGAGAGACCAAACGGGAATTTCCATCGGTATGCGATAGACCTGGTTCTCAGGATGTCGAGCAGGGGCCTCAGTTCACGTCTCCTCTGTAGGGTGATGTTGGAGAGATCCTGATAGATTTTAACGTTTGAGCCTTGGTAGGTTATCTGATTGTGATTTCTGGAGGCTCTTAAGATGTCCTCTTTTAGTGAGAAATCTGTGAGACAGCAAACAATGTCTCTGGGGGGGTCTGTATCTCTCCCTCTTGGTCGTAGCGCCCTATGTATGCGTTCAAAACCCACCAGGGCATCTCGGGGCCTGTCCAGGAGCTCATTTACAATGGTGGTGACTGCTTGGGATAACTGCTGTGAGTCGATCGATTCCGGTATTCCTCTAAATCGGAGGTTGCGGCGTCTCCCGCGATTGTCGAGATCTTCCATGTGGCGATTTATGTCTCTTAAGTGTATGGCATGGGACTCTGTGATCTGCTGGACATGGCACAGGGAAGTCTCATGTCGTGTCTGGGTAGTTTCCACCTCTTCTACTCTGAGTGAGATTGCCTGCATGTCAGATCGCATGTCGCCATTAAAGTGTTTTTTATGTCTGCGGCGACAGAATGGAGATCATCCAGGTTTACAGCGGGTGGGTGTCTCTGCTCTGATCCCGTGCCTGCTCTGCTCTGAGTGCCTGAGCTGGGGGTGCTTGCGCTCTGGGGCTGCGGTTTACTCGAGGCCGCTGGTTGAGCGGCCTGCATGGCGACTCTAGGCCGGGAGCGGAAGATCTCGGGAATATGCTCTCCCCGCGGGGGGTTTTGGTTCCGAGGGGATCTGGATCGGGATGCTGAGGTGCTGCGGGATTTTCTCACCATAGCCGAAGGTCGTCTGATAGCGAAACGCTAGTGTAGCGGGACCTCATGGACGGGAGCTTCAGCACAGCGCGTCCATCTTAGAGCGGCTCCAAACCACGCCCCCCTTTTTTTGCTTTTTTATCTTATTTTTAAACTGTTCCTTTCATTTTTTTTTTTTAATCATTTTTATTGTTATCTCAGGGAATATAAATATCCCCTATTAAAGCAATAGGTAGTGACAGGTACTCTTTTTTTGGAAAAATTGGGGTCTATTAGAACCTAGATCTCTCCTCTGCCCTCAAAGCATCTGACCACACCAAGATCGGTGTGATAAAATGCTTCCCCAATTTCCCAATGGCGCTGTTTACATCCGGCGAAATCTAAGTCATGAAATGCTCGTAGCTTCCGGTTTCTTAGGCCATAGAGATGTTTGGAGCCACTCTGGTCTCTGATCAGCTCTATGGTCAGCTGGCTGAATCATCAGCTGCATTCTCAGGTTCCCTGTTGAGAAAGGAGAGCCAGAGAAAAACACGGAATGGTTAACAATAAAACACAGTAAACGGTAAAGTATAAAAAATTGCATACCTGAAAAGCAAACATGATAAAACATAATAACAATAAAACATTGCAGAATAGAATACAGTAAAAAAGAGCAGAACAATAGAGAGAGAATAGAGAGCGAGAGAGAGCAATGAAACGACAACTAAGAAAAGAGAGAGGAAATGGGACTTTATATGAGGCAAGTCATTGGATTGTTCAGTTTATTAAGAGATAGCAGATTACATTAAGGAAAGTATCAATCTGTAATACAGGACACAATCCAGTGTAATACATTATATATAAATATAAAACAATTGTACAGAAGAAAGTACAGAATAATAAATAAACATCTTAATTACAAAAGGACACTCATCCATTCATAAAAGTTCAATGAACATGATCGATTTTACATGGTAGACCAAAATTGTTTAAAGCATCAGTTTGATATAACTCGACGCACGTTTCATGGCTCTTGCCAATCATCAGGAGTAAGATGCTCTGAAAATAAATCAGTAATGTTTATAAGTAGGGATATCCTTTAAACGGGGAAACAAGGTGTGTAACTTACAGTGCGGCCAAATGGTGGCGCCCAACCTAGAATCCAAAGGAAGAAGGGGGACAAGGATAATCATCTCACCCAGGGCTGAGGTGAGGAATCCCATCCAGGCCAGAAAACAGCAGCCAGGTGAGGACCAGGTGACCATGTCACAACCATGTGGTTCTGGTGTGTGCTTATCAGTCCAAACTGCTCCGCAATAGTAAGAAAACGAAATCATGTGAAATTGATGTGTGTAAGTAATGAGTGGAGCCTATATCAGTAGGTGAGTGAAGTGATGAATGGTGTTGTGATAAAGTGTTGGGCGCCACCATTTGGCCGCACTGTAAGTTGCACATCTTTATTTTTGAGAGATTGTTTCTCCGTTTAAAGGATATCTTGACTTTTTTCTTTATTATTTTTTTTGAATTTTTACACTGTGCCTTTAATTGTCTTTTTTTTATCACTTTTATTGCTGTCAGAAGGAATGTAAACATCCCTATGACAGCAATGGACACGTGACATGTATATGGAGGGATCTTGGGTCTATAAGACCCCAAACTTCTCCTCAAAATGCCAAGATCTGTGTTTTTGAATGCTTTCGATTTTTGAAAACGGGTGCTATTGGTTCCTGAGTAAACTGGAAGTGATGTCATAACTAGGGTTGCCACCTGTCCGGGATTCACCCGGACAGTTCGGGTTTGGAATCAGACTGCCTGAAACCCCGACACATTATTCGGACTGGGCTACGGCTTTCCTGCAGGTGTCTAAGCTGAGAGTGGCTGTTACACTTTCTTTCACACTGCCCAAAGCCAAACTAACAATCCCCCCCAAACACATACACAGATGGGAGAGGAGAGAGGGCTATAGCTGCACCTCTTCCTTTTGCCCCTACCTGTGCCTTAGGTAAGGAAAGTGGGGGTCAGAAATTTGTAGTCCAGCAGCCTCAGATACATCTGGATAAGAGGTGCTGACTGCCAAGGGGTGAGTGAGCTCACCATCCATCCCTGTCTGTGACTGAAGTCTCCCCCCTTCTCTCTCCTGCCTCTGAGTGAGAACAGTAAGGTAAATCAGGGTTCTCAGAGCACCCCTTTCATCAGATTTCCCCTTTACACCAGAGGCCACAGTGCCCCCCCCTTACATCAGAGTCCTGTCTGTACATCAGTTTTCCCCCTTAAATCAGGGTTCCCAGAGCATCTCTTATGTCAGTCCTCAGTGTTCTCCCTTACATCAGAGTCTGCAGAGTCCCTCTTACAGTGAAAGGAAACTCTGTGAGTTCAGATGTAAAAAGGGAACTCTGTGGACTCTGATGTAAAGGGAACTCTGTGGACTCTGATGTATAGGGGGACTCTTGTTATGATTAGAAATGTTATTTAATAGCAAAATATATGTATAGTTTATACTATGAAACAAAATTGCTGTGCGCCGCTAAATTGTTCAGGTTTGACTTGAAGAAAATGTGGCAACCCTAGTCATAACGCCGCTTCGGGGGGTTACCATAGCTGAGATCTGCTTTGTTCGGGTCTCTGACCAGTCGGCGGACGTGCCGGCTGGTCGCTCGGGCCTCCTAGTGGGAGGTCCCCTCTCGCTGATCATGATAAAAATAAAGCAGCTGCTTAGCCGCATCGGTTGTTGTGGGCTCTAATAAATGGTACTGCTGCAGGCATCACTCAGGTACAAGCACTTGAAACCAAATGACATACAGGTAAGTGATTTCTATGCATGAAGGTAAAAAAAATTTCTGTGTGCAGCGCCCCCCCCCCAGACCCCCCCCCCATACTAATACTCACCACTTGATACAGTGGTGTGCACAAGAGCCGAGCTTCCTAAAAGTCTCTCATTCCTCATTGGATAAAACAGCAGTGGCAACCATTAGCCAGTGAGCCAATGGGGAGAGTGCGAGGATGGGGCCGAGCCACGGCTCTGTGTGGCTTATGTACACCTGTGCCCCCCAGAGAAAGCGGCTTGCTATTGGGGGCACTGGCTGAAGAGGAGGAGATGGGAACACTTTTTTTAGGCTATTTAAAAAAAAATAGTTTAAAATCATATGGTCCCCAAGTGCTGGCCTGGACATCCTGGATCTAGAGTGACTCCTTTCTCTTACAGGATACTATAAAGCCATTCTTGCGTGCATACTCTTAGTAGCTGTCTGCTACTGCACTAAGTGCTATGCATCACCAAAAACACAAAGCAAGCCACTCCCCTGTTCCTGCCTCCTCTCACCTTCCCCAGCCAGTAGGTGAACAGCTGAGAGCGATTGCATTGTCCCTTCTGATCTTGCATTTGATGCTCTTGCCTTCAGATAGGAAGTTTGAGAAACAGGATGAATGTAAGTTATTGGGCAAAAATGTAAGAAATCCTTTGCTGGGCGTTGTGCATTTGTTTAGACTGGATGCTTTACTGCAAAAAAGCTTGAGGGTTTAATACTACATTAAGCTGGCAATACATGGCTTGAATTTTGGCTGATTCATGGTCCGAAATACAAGCCATGGGTGACCCACCTGGCTTAACACACTTTGACAGAAGAATCAAAATAGCGGGAAGGAAAATTGCCAACCAAACAGTGGCAGCTTCCTATCAGATGCCATCACTGTTTAGGTATTCAGATAGCCATGGGTGCTACAATAGCCAGTTGGGAGATTCCTCCATCTACATTAAAGCAGTAGTAAAGTCCACTTTGTCATTTTTACTTACAGGTAAGCCTATAATAAGGCTTACCTATAGGTAAAAAGAATCTCTCCTAAACCTGCACGGTTTAGGATATAATGACCCTGCATGCAGCCGCTGACGTCAACGGCACATGCGCTTTGCAGGTCCGGCGTATCCTGCCAGGACTTGCCCGAATGGAGGGCTCATCATTGCGGCTCCGGCCACTCACAGCGGAAGAAACATGGGTGACGTGGGTCACAACGTGAACTCGCATTGCGCATGCGCGATTTTAATTCTAACGGCGGTGGAGAGTTTTTTTCTTACATCCCTGCTGGGCTTTTTATACATATCATATATGCGATTTTATGCATTGTATGTCCATTTTTTAATAAATGCTACTTGGCTTTCTACACTATGGGAGTCCCCGTTTTTTGTTTTGATATGACTTACCCCCGCTGAAGTGTTCACTGCTGGAGTCATCCTATGACCACGTTTGTCCTGAGTGTCCCCTGCTGCCATTGATGAGCTATCCAGGAAGGAGCAAAGAGGTCCATCAGCTGTGATCTTGTCGGCACATCCATGGTGATCTACTAAGCCTGTACTGACCCCCCTGAGTAAGGGCGGTTGCAGGCTTTCTGGTAAGCCTCCATTTTTTTCACCTGGTGACGGGCAGCACTATCAAGTGGAGTATCGCATTTGGATTTCACATTTTCCACACAATCATTTTTGGACATTTTTTTTATTTCTTCACTTTATTTGAACTTTTTCACTATTCTTTCGTTTTGGCACTAACATATGCATTGATTGATAGTAATATATTGGTGTATTTTCATTATTGCTTTAATAATACTTCATTATACACATTGACTATATCAGTATTACTTAGATTACCACTTTACTTGTTTGTGTGTCCAGCACTGCACTGTTCCATATATATACATTTATCTTGCCCTTATATCAAGGTTATAGTGCTAAGCAGCAGGACTCCTATCACGGGTTTTTTTTGTTTCTTAAAATTTCACATTTTCGGTTTATTTATTTATGCACCTAGCTCAAAATTTCTTTTTGTTTATAGATACCTTTTACCCTCAGTCCTTCTGTTTTACCTTGATGATACTGTACAAAATGTTTAGCTACCGGTCTCTCCTCTTTTTTCTCCTTTTTCTCCAGAACTCTCTCTCTTTCCTTTTTAATATCCCTTAGGTGTTCCCCTATCCTAACCTTAAGGGGTCTCTTGGTCTTACCAATGTAAATTTTAGGACAGGGACAAGTAATCATATACACCACCTTCGAGGTGGAGCAGTTGATTAGATCCCTAATTTCGTATTCCCTTTGCCCAGTAGCGTCCCTGAAGACGTTTGTTCTTTCGACAAAGGGACATATTTGACACTTTGTACATGGGAACATCCCCCTACAACGCGGGTACTCGGACAACCAGGTGGGGTCCTGCCGTCTGGTAAACTCTGAGTGTATGAGTATGTCCCCCAGGTTCTTAGATCTCTGTGCCACCATTTTGGGCCTGTCTCCCCCAATGTTTGCTATGCTTTTATTGTTCATAAGAATATTCCAATTCTTCTCTAGGACTTTGCGTACTGAGTCCCATTGTGCTCCATATGCTGTGATGAGTCTCACTGGGCCTGGTTCCGTTGTTTTTTGTGTCTTTGATTTTTGGTCTATAGCAAGCAAGCTCTCTCTGGTTCGTACCGCGGCTTTTCGTTTAGCCCTACGAATCTGCCAATGAGAGTATCCCCTTTCTCTGAATCTCTTATACAACTCCTTTGACTCCCTGCGTAAGTCTACACTATTGGAACAGTTGCGTTTTATCCTCATGAACTGTCCGGTGGGGGTTCCATTTTTTAGCCAGGGAGGGTGGTGGCTGTCGGCTCTAAGCAGAGTATTTGCAGCTGTCTGTTTTTGGTAGGTACATGTACTCACCCTCCCATTCTCCAATTTAAAGGTCAGGTCCAAAAAGGACAGCTTGAGTTGGTCGTACACATAGGTCAGATGGATGTTAAGTTAATTTGTATTGAGTTCATTAATGAACTCATGGAGGGAAACAATATCACCCATCCACACGACCAACACGTCATCGATGTACCTCAGCCACGTATGTACATTGCTGAGGTACATCGAATGACCGAAGACCACCTCCTCCTCCCAGCTCCCCAGATAGAGGCACGCATAGGCGGGTGCCCATGCCGCCCCCATCGAGGTGCCTTTAATCTGTTGGTAGAGTTTTGTAGAGAATTGAAAAAAATTATTATTGAGCGCAAATTCCAGAAGCTCAGTTAAAAATTCATTTTGGGGGCCAATTTGTGGAAAGCTTTTCTCAAGGAAACCCTTGACTGCTGGAATTCTGCAATTATGTGGGATTATTTATTTATGCCTCCCCTGTGATTTCAAGGTCCGCAACTTTAGCCAACACGTGGCGTGTGTCCTGTACGAATGACCTGAGTTCACTCACCATGTTTTTCAGAAGGGAGTCTAGGTATTTTCCAATTCTATCCAGGGGCCCACGGATTTATTCATATACTATAGACACCCCCAGGTACGAAATTTAAAGGAATATTTCACTTTTATTGTTTCACTTTAAGCATTATTATAATCACTGCTCCCAAAAAAACGTCCGTTTTTAAAACTTCTTTTTGCATTGATCCATGTCCCCTGGGGCAGGACCCGGGTCCCCAAACACTTTTTATGACAATAACTTGCATAGAAGCCTTTAAAATTAGCACTTTTGATTATTCATGTTTGTGTCCCATAGACTTTAACGGTGTTCGCGTACTCGTACAAATTTTTTGCCTGTTCGTATGTTCTGCTGCGAACCGAACCGGGGGGTGTTCGGCTCATCCCTGATCATACACAGACAAAACAGGTATTAGGCAGAAAGCATTGATACATCTGTCTGTTCTCACAACAGTTTGGACTTGTGTACACCCACAACTTTTCACATCAGAACAGCGTTTCACCTCCGAATAATAAAGCAGCTCAAATCAGCTGTAGTAACTAAAAAGTCGTCCAGAAGCAGCTCAGGATGAACTCGTACACATCTAAATGTAAGAAAGGCCGTCTTTATTATTGATTGGACCTAGGGTTGCCACCTATCCAGGATTCACCCGGACAGTCCGAGTTTTGAATCATGTGTCCAGGTTTCAGTCCACCTGAAACCCGGACACATTATTTAGACCAGGCTGTGGCTAACCAAGTAACCAAGATAGTCATACACAAATGTGTTGCCGCTGCTGGCGGCTGTTTAGGAGCAGGTTTGGCATTACGGAAGGGTGGGGTGATGATGTCAACAAGAGCAATTTGGCAACACCCTCTGGCGCGCTCTGTGCACTACATTACTACACTCCTTGGTGCACCCAAATGTGTCCCAGGTCTTTTATAAACCTATAATTTGCCCAATCAGGGTGCAGAATGCACTGTACAGCGCTCAGTGCATTGCAGGGTGTTCATCGGGGCAAACACCTGGCAAACACCCTGCAAATTCGGGTGTTCGTCAAACGGCCGACAAGGAAAATGTTCGGCCTAAACTCACGCTCGGGCCGAACTGTTCGCCCACCCCTAGTGGTCACCCTCACGTAATTGAAAAGGTCCTTAGGTGAGATATGGTATGCACTAACTAGTTCTTCCATAGATTTGAATTGCAACTCCTGGAATAAGTCTTCCACCCATATGCCTGCAGTCTGCCACCGTTTAGTGGAGAGGTGGGGGATGAGAAACTCCAGGGTAGAAAGGGGTGTGAGGATTGGATGGGAGTGAGATTTGGTAGATATGTAATGAATAAAGGTGCCAAGCCATAAGCGCTGCTTTTATTGGGGCTGGGGAATGAGTTAAAGCCATACATTTCCACAAGGTAGCCAGGAAAACTGCCTTAGGATCTGATGTAGGTAAGAGATGGGTTCACACTATTGTGAATTAGATGCAGGTTTCCCCGCATCCAATTCGCATGACAGGAGATTGTGACCGGCTCTCTATGAAGCCGTTTCACACATCTCCGCAGCAGCTCCGGTGCGAATTGCACAGGAGCCCTGTGCGCCATTTGGTCCATTTCAGGTCAAAATTCAGGCTGAAATCGGACCTGAAACGGTGAATGGAGACGCACCAGACTCCTGCTGTGGGCAGCTCCATGCTCTAGTGTGAACCCAGCCTCAATGTCCACCCATAGGTTATCCGTGGCAGACGTTTTTTTAAGCATTTTTAAGCTTTGGTGTTTTTTTTATTAGCCAGTCTTGAAAATATCATCTGTTTCATCATTTATTGCTATGTTTTTCAGCTTTTCATCCGGTGTTATGTATTGATTATTTATTTATTTACTTTTTAAAAATATTTTTTTGTCAGGGTTAAGGGTTAGAGTTAGGGGTTAGGATTAAATAATTATTATTATTTATGTAATATTTACTTATGCCATTTTTTAAATTTTTTGTTATTGTTAGAGGTTAGTTTATTCATTTATTTTTTGCTTATTTTATTTATTTATTGTTAGGTTAGAGTAGGGGGGGGGTAGCAGTAGGGGTATTTATTTATTTTATTTATTTGTTATTTAATATTTATTTATTATTGATTTATGGTTAATATTATTTATTTATTATTATTTGTTTTTAACACCATCCCCACCCTCAATATGACCATCCCCACCGTCAAACATGGAGGAGGAAACATTATGCTTTGGGGGTGTTTTTCTGCTAAGGGCAACTTCACTGCATCAAAGGGACAATGGACGGGGCCATGAACTGTCAAATCTGTGGTGAGAACCT
The DNA here is from genome assembly GCA_037952835.1 of Lithobates septentrionalis. Classification (NCBI taxonomy): domain Eukaryota; kingdom Metazoa; phylum Chordata; class Amphibia; order Anura; family Ranidae; genus Lithobates; species Lithobates septentrionalis. The sequence continues at coordinate 896,809 of JBBDGP010002023.1, read as the reverse complement.
CCTTCCCTCAGCCAGGGCATTGGAAATGGGCCGTGGATGGGTATTCCAGCATGACAATGACCCAAAACACACAGCCAAGGTAACGTAGGAGTGGCTCAAGAAGAAGCATATTAAGGTCCTGGAGTGGTCTAGCCAGTCTTCAGACCATAATCCCATAGAAAATATGTAGAGGGAGCTGAAGGTTCCTGTTACCAAATGTCAGCCTCAAAACCCTAATGACTTGGAGAGGATCTGCAAAGAGGAGTGGGAAAATCCCTCCTGAGATGTGTGCAAACCTGGTGGCCAACTACAAGAAACGTCGGACCTCTGTAATTGCCAACAACGGTTTTGCCACCAGGTACTAAGTCATGTTTTGCAAAGGGGTCAAATACTTATTTCACTCATTAAAATGCAAATCAATTTATAAACCTACCATTAAAATTATAGAATGATAATTTCTTTGTCAGTGGGCTAACATACAAAATCAAATACTTTAATGGATAGATAGATAGATAGATAGATAGATAGATAGATAGATAGATAGATAGATAGATAGATAGATAGATAGATAGATAGATAGATAGATAGATAGATAGATAGATAGATAGATAGATAGATAGATAGATAGATAGATAGATAGATAGATAGATAGATAGATACTATATTTTATCTATCTAACTCTTTAACTTTTATAACTTACAATGACTGTATGAAAAAATGACATTTATGAATACTACTCATTATCAAAGTTGAAATTTTATGGAAATTTTTTAAAAATGACCTTTTTCGATAAGTAAAAATCAGTATTTCTGACGGAATCAGTGACATTTACAGTGAGGTAAAAAAGGAGAAAAAGCAATGTAACATTCTCAGTTCAACTTTGTCACTGTGGTTGCTCATTCTGTGTTTGTGTTGAAGGAAAAAAAGCTTTTTATGAGATTAATCTAACTTCCATAAAACTTTTTTTCGAAAGCAGTTGAGTCCTTGAGCACTTACTTTGAGCCGTCCTCTTAGTAAAATGAAAATGGAGACTCAGCCGACGTTGTTCATACACGGATATTCATGTTCAAATTGTTCATTGAAAAAAAAGAATGCATACAAAGTTTTGTACACAGCAATTTCAAGAAATAGTAATATTAGAAATGTACCAAGGATAATACAAAGCAGAAACTTACATGACTGCTAAGGCGCAATGGGCCTAGGTCCCAATTAACCACTTAAGCCCTGGACCATTTGGCTGGCCAAAGACCAGAGCACTACGTCACTTTAATTGACAATTGCGCGGTCGTCCCAAACAAAATTGACGTCCTTTTTTTCCCACAAATAGAGATTTCTTTTGGTGGTATTTGATCACCTCTGCGGTTTTTATTTTTTGCGATATAAATAAAAAAATAGAGACAATTTTGACTTTTTTACTTTTTGCTATAATAAATATCCCCAAAAAATATATAAAAAAACATTTTTTTTCCTCAGTTTAGGCCGATACATATTCTTCTACATCTTTTTGGTAAAAAAATCACAATAAGCGTTTATTTATTGGTTTGCGCAAAAGTTATAGCGTTTACAAAATAGGGGATAGTTTTATGGCATTTTTATTAATATTTTTTTTTATTAGTAATGGCGGAGATTTTTATCGTGACGGCGACATTATGGCGGACAGATCGGACACTTTTGGCACGATTTTGGGACCATTCACATTTATACAGCGATCAGTGCAATTAAAAATGCATTGATTACTGTGTAAATGTGACTGGCAGTGAAGGGGTTAACCACTAGGTGACGCTGTAGGGGTTAAGTGTGTCCTAGGGAGTGATTCTAACTGTGGGGGGAGGGGCTGTGTGTGACACAACACTGATCACCGCTCCCGATTACAGGGAGCTGTGATCAGTGACAGCGTCATTAGGCAGAACGGGGAAATGCTTGTTTACATCAGCATCTCCCCATTCTTCCTCACCGTGAGATGATCGCGGGTGTCCCTGCGGACATGGAGTCTGCTGGAGCCGCGATCACACTCACGAAGCTCCCGGCGCGCGCGCCTGCAGGCCGCCTCTTGAAGGGCAACGTAAAGGTATGTGATTCTGCCTGTACGTGGCCTTCTGCCAACCTATATCGTCGTGAGGCGGTAGGGAAGCGGTTAATGTAACCCATTGGGATCGAATCCCCCACCACCCTTGCCCCTTTACCCCATTAAATAAAACACTTACAACCATTAGGTTGGAAAGGGCAAGGCCACAGCTTTATTAAATTCCAACACGTAACATGTGAACACATTTAACCAGTGCCAGTCACAGTCGTACTGTGAGCACTCAAATCCACAAGAGGGAAGTGGGGCCTGTCCTTACCATAAGTGCTGGACAGACAGTATATTCCAATTTTCCAACAAGGGCATAGCCCATTACAGCAACTTTAAATGCTGGCAAGGTCAAGAAACCGCAGCAAGCTGTGACATACCATAACAGAGGAAAAAAGGGGCGGGAGGGTGGGCAGGTCTTCCATCCAATTCTTCCGAAAGACCCAGATCTCCCTGGGGCACACGTTCCCTGAGCTCAGGCCCATCCCATCCCCCATGTTTCTACCAATCATTAACCTTGTCCGGCACCTGGCCATGCCCTCCATCAGTCAAGGCACTCTTTCCCTAGGGAGGGGCTCAAGAGGCCTTCATTTTGTACATTCAAAAGGCAAGAGCAAAGGTGGTGGCTCCCAAGCTGAGACATTTACAGAAAGTAAAGCTGATAAATGTCATAATGATAATCCAATATAGGGGGGGGGGGGTGGCAGGCAGATGGTGCTAAGAAGCTACTTTAAAGTGGTTGTAAACCTAGTTACACCACTTCTACCTACAGGTAAGCCTATAATAAGGCTTGCTTGTAGGTACTGGAAATATATCCTAAACCTGCACGGTTTAGGAGATATTTACCATATATGCTTGCACCGATGTCATTGGCGCATGCACAGTGAAGAAACGGCCCTCCGTGACGTTTATTCACTAGCAAGTGCCGTGACTGACGGCTCCCGTGAGCATACACAGGAGTGACGTCAGGTGACTCCGGCCAGAGCCAGAGTCTGCGGCCCCCGGTAGGAAGGTGGTGAAGATGGATGCTTCTACCAGCGGGGACATCGCAGGGTTCGTTTGCAGGTAAGTGCCACATAATGGGCTAGTATGCGGTGCATACTAGCCCATTATGCTTTTACTTTGTAGGGAACAAAAGAGGAAGTAAAACCCATCAGGGTTTACTTCCTCTTTAACCCTACGAAACCTGAACTAAAGCATGGCATGGGGGCATGGAAGTGGGCCCAATACAGTGTGGAGGAGGAGGTTTGTAAACATGTCCATCGTCCATATGTCCATCGCTGAGCAGCTATAATAAGAGCATATAGAATTTAGAGGCAAGAAAGGAAGAGAAAACAGAGTTGAAATGAAGTAGGAGAGGGGAGAAGAGGAAGTATTTTCCTGGGGGCCAAACATGGGGGTTCAATAAACAATCCAAACACCAAATACATGTTTGTGAGTATGAGGACTATGGGGTTGATTAACAAAACTGGAGAGTGCAAAATCCGGTGCAGCTGCGCATGGTAGCCAATCAGCTTCTAAATTCAGCTTCTTCAATTAAGCTTTGACAAAAAAAAAAAAACTGGAAGTTAAATGGTTTCTATGTAGAGTTGCACCAGTTTTTGAACTCTCAAGTTTTAGTAAATCAATACCATAGTAATGAACATTCACTTAACATAGCGATTCAATAGTAATAAGAACCCCAGGAATCGGAACCAGGTGTGAGTAATTAGGGGGAGTTTGTGATGCAATTTAGTTGTGACCTATGGAGGACACATAAGTTGTTAAATGGCGGTAAAACATAAGCTAACTTACCAATTTACACAAAATATTATATAGCTGGGTGTATGACACAAAATATATTGATTGTATAGCCATATTAGCCAAATGTTGTTCAACAAACCAAACCAATGGGCTGCCTTGACACATTCCATGTTAACCACTTAACGACTAAGCCTATTTCTGACATTTGTTGTTTACAAGTTAAAATCAGTATTGTTTGCTAGAAAATTGCTTAGAACCCCCAAACATCATATATATTTTTTTTAGCAGGGACCCTAGAGAATAAAATAGAGATCATTGCAATACTTTATGTCACGCCGTATTTGCGCAGTGGTCTTACAAACGCAATTTGTTTTGGAAAAAATACACTTTTTTTTAAATTAAAAAAATAAGAAAACAGTAAAGTTAGCCCAATTTTTTGTATATTGTGAAAGATGATGTTAAGCCGAGTAAACTGATACCTAACATGTAATGCTTTAAATTTGTGCTCGTGGAATGGCGGCACTTTGGTACTATAAAATATCTCCATAGGCGACTCTTTAACATTTTTTACAGGTTACTTGTTTAGAGTTACAGAGGACTAGAATCATTGCTCCTGCTCTAACGATCGCAGTGATAATTCACATGTGTGGTTTGAACACCGTCTACATATGTGGGCGGGACTTGCGTATGCGATCGCTTCTGCGCGCTCGCTCGGAGGGACAGGGTGCTTTACATTTTTTTTTCCTTATTTATTTTATTTCTTTATTTTATTTTTTAACGCTGTCCCTTTAAAAAATGTTTTTTGATTACTTTTATTCATATTACAAGGAATGTAAACACCCCTTGTAATAGAAATAGCAGGACAGGGCCTCTTTAATGTGAGATCTGGGGTCAAAAAGACCTCAGATCAAACCTCAGTCCAAAGTACAAACACGCATGCTCAGAAGCAAGGACAAGCCAGAAGCGGTGGGTCTTGTAAACTAGCGTTCGTAATGGAGAATTAACATTCGTGACGTGGCAAATTATGAAATCTCGAAATGCAGCGCACAATTCTATTCTTCTTTAATGGGATAATAATGAAGCTGCTTTGCTGGTGATACTGATGGAGTTATTGCAAACAGATTTTCAAAGACTCTTTTTTCTCTAGTGATATCAAGAATAATATTATTATGTTTTTTTTCTTTTATATTTGGGCAAGTTACCACAACACCATTATCCGTAGTATTTAAGATCAAAGATACAACTATGTTGGTGTCCCTTGTTAATTTTACATTGTATTTTTTAAAATGTAACTGCCTACTCCCAAACTGTCATTTGAAGTAAAACACATAGCCAAGTATTATTCTCCACATTTTTTTTATTGTGCATTAAAAAAATAAAATTAGACATGCTATCTGCCAATAGAACTTAACCAAAAAGTGCGTTCTATGCATCCAAAAATATAGAAAATATACCAAATCAAATTATTTTTCAACCCAAAAAATAATGTCAAAATGTGAAAGCAATAACTCCAAGGCCAATAATAAATAACATGTCCGATTCTGCAACATGGCTGGTTGACGAACGCCGTTCAAAAACTAACTGAAAAGCGTGAAAAGAAAAGCGCAAAATGAAAAGTGCGAATCAACACTCACCAAACTTCTACTAACACAAAATTAGCAGAAGGAGCCCAAAGGGTGGCACTAAAGAGCTGAAAAACAACGTAGTACATCACTACGTTTGTAATTGTTGGCCAACAATTGTGTTGCCGTGTGTATGCAAGACAAGTTTGGGCCAACGCCCTTTGGACAAAAGTCCACGGTTTTGTTGGCCAACAATCCTATCATGTGTACGAGGCTTTAATATGTGTAAGATGTATAAGACCTGAAGTTTCAGTTACTCTGATTAGCTAATTGAGGTTTAGGTCCCCTACTACGGATGGAGCCACATTGTAGCAGTGTGGGCTGCTACGGTGGTGACTATGCCAGTGGTTTCCTATGTTTAGCTATAGTAGTCATTTTAAAATGGACCTTGCAGCAAAATACAAGTTCCACCTTTAGGCTGGACTCACACTAGAACATGCAGCGGCTCACAGCAGGAGTGCGTCTCCATTCACCATTTCAGGTCCGATTTCAGCCCAAATTTAATTTAATTTAAATGAAACGGACCAAAAGACACACAGGACATTGTGCAATTTGTACCGGAGCCGCAGCGGAGATGGGTGAACTGGCTCCATAGAGAGCCGGTCACAATCTCCTGCTATGCAAACTTGATGCAGGGAAACCCACATTCTAATTTGCATAAGTGTGAACCCCTTCCTTAAGTGATTTTAAATGAAAGTAAATTAAGTAAAACAAGCCATTCAGTTTAAAACGCAAATCAAAGTCAAAACATTTCTGTATAGATATAAAAAAAACATTATAAATACCTTTTTTTCCCTTTTATTTTATAAGTGATCACATTCAGCAGCACACGGATCTGTCAAGCCTGATCATTGGAGTAGAGTACACTGACTCCCCAGCACTAGAGAACTGACCAGGCTGTCCTTTCATGCCTAGTGTGGTCAGTTTTTAATAGGGACTGGCAGGAAAACCAGGGCTTTCACACAAAGGAAGCAATACAAAGAGAACAGGATAGTTTTTCATACAAGTACATAGTACAGCAGGCACATATCAGGAATATGAAATGTTGGGCTTGCATATTTTTTAACTGCTTGCCGACCAGCCACCGCAGTTAAACTGCGGCAGAATGGCATGGGCAGGCGAATTGCCATCATGTCACGTCGGCTCCAAAGGCGACCACTAGGGGCGTGTGTCCGCTGCTCGCCCCCGGAGCCGATGCGAGTCCCCAGCGGTCTCGATAACCGCTGGGCTCCCGCGATCGCTCGTAACACTGCGAGAACTGGGAGCTATGTGTGTTTGAGGGGAGAAGTGACAGATCATCTGTTCATACAAAGTATGAACAGCGATCTGTCATCTCCCCTAGTCAGTCCCCTCCCCCCTTCAGTTAGAACACACATTAGGGAACACAGTTAACCCCTTGATCGTCTCCTAGTGTTAACCCCTTCACTGCCAGTGTCATTTTTACAGTAATCAATGCATTTTTATTGCACTGTTCGCTGTATTAATGCCAATGGTCCCAAAAATGTGTCAAAATTGTCCGATGTGTCCTCCATAATGTCGCAGTCACGATAAAAATCGCAGATCGCCGCCATTACTAGTAAAAAAATAAAATAAAATAAAAATGCTATAAATCTATCCCCTATTTTGTAGACGCTATAACTTTTGCGCAAACCAATTAATATTCGCTTATTGCGATTTTTTTACCAAAAATATGTAGAAGAATACGTATCGACCTAAACTGAGGAAAAATATTTTTTTTTTATATATATATATTTTTGGGGGATATTTATTACAGCAAAAAGTAAAAAAAATGGGTTTTTTTCCAAAGTGACGCTCTTTTTTTGTTTATAGCGCTAAAAATAAAAACCACACAGATGATCAAATACCACAAAAAAAAGCTCTATTTGTGGGAAAAAAAGGACGTCAATTTTGTTTGGGTACAACGTCGCACGACCGCGCAATTGTCAGTTAAAGCGACGCAGTGCCGAATCGCAAAAAGTGCTCTGGTCAGGAAGGTGGTAAAATCTTCCGGGGCTGAAACGGGTTAATGTTCAAAACCTCTACCCCCTGTGAAAATCGAATGCAGAGAGAAGTGTACCTGTAAAAAAAAAAAGATTTTATTCTTACCCCAACCTCTATCTTCCGCCTGTGGTACTTAGGCAAAGGTGATGTCACACTCATTCTGATGAAATTCTGAGAATAAAGTGAAGTCCAAATCTGTTTTTACTAGTAAGGTGAGCAGCAATTTTTAGTGGAACTGCAACATTGCGGCGGACAAATTGGACACTGAGTGACACTTTTTTGGGGACCAGTGACACCAATACTGTGATCAGTGCTAAAAAAATAGGCACTGTATAAATGACACTGGCAGGGAAGGGGTTAACACCAGGGACAATCAAGGGGTTAAGTGTGTCCTAGGGAGGTGCTTTCTAACTGTGTGGGGGTGGGACGGACTGGAGGAAAAGAGAGATTGTGTTTCAGCTTAGCTGAAACACAAAGAGATCTCCTTTCCTCCCTGACAGATCAGCAGTTTTGCCTTGTTTACACCAGACCCGCTGATTGGCTCCCGCTGCGTCCAATCACAGTGTGAGCGGCGCACGCGCGCCCCCTACACCGCGTGCACAAAATCACGTACAGGTACGTGATTTTGCGCAGCCGGGCCGCCCTGCCGCTGTATACGTACGGTGGGCGGTCTGGAAGCGGTTAAAGTGATATTAAAGGTACAATTTTTATTTTTCAAAAACAACAAACATAACGTATCTAATTAATTACAATTGCAGTGTCACTTACTATTCACATATTTATTGTGCAAGTCATTGAGAAAGAGAAATGGCTAAGTCTTTCCTTTTAGTGTGAAATTTTATAGGATTTAGTTTACACAATACAACACGATAACAAGGTCTGAAAACTTGCCAGCACTTTCTGAAGCATCCATGCAAAGGGCAGATGGAGCAATTAAAATGAATCCCTGGTAATAGAACGCTAATATACAGCATAGCCATACTTGCAATTCTGTATACAAAGACTAAAAGCAAATCTTTTCAAACTCAGATTTAATTAAAAAATTGTCTTAATGAGCCAGAGTGCTAAAAAGCCTTTCTTATAGATAGCTAGTCTTCGTAACCTGTTAGGCACATTAGAAAATATATTTTAAAAAAATAGGCTTTAATATAGGTTATAATAAGCAATTACAGCAAAATACACTCTTGTAAAACTAACTATTATGTTCTTTTAATTCTGCACCTGCAGCAACTGACATAAAATATATCCAGAAAAACATGTTAAGGGATAAGACTAAGGAAGGGCTTAATTAGCAAAAACACAAAAAAGATGCAGAACTTTAAGTTTATTGCGGGTTACGGAAAAAGTCTATAAGTAATGATAATATAATTGTGAAACAGTCTGAAGATCATGGAATCCAAGATACTCGTCTAGTACAGAGCTGCTTAACTACTTCATTTTATAATTTTTTGAGACAGATAAAGTTTTCTTTGGGTGGTATTTAAGCACCACTGAGTTTTTTTATTTTTTGCTATATAAACGAAAAAATAACGAACATTTTGAAAAAAAAAACCCACGCTTTTCCTAATTTCTGTTATAAAATTTTGCGAATAAATAATCTTTCCTCATAAATTTAGGCCAAAATTTATACTGCTGCATTCTTTGGTAAAATAACCCAAATCAGTATATATTTTTTAGTCTGTGTGAAAGTTGTAGAGTATACTGTATATAATTGTAGTTGTATGTAGTTGTATATATTTGTATACACAGGTGCAGCTCAAAAAATTTGAATATCATCAAAAAATGAATTAATATAAACGTGAAACTCATATATTTTACAAGATGCGTTACACACAGAGTGATATATTTCAATGTAGCATTTATTTTCTTTTATTTTGATGTTATTATTTTCTCTCTCTCCCTGTCTTCTACCACCTTTCCCTCCAATCGCTTAACCATCATCCATAGAAACCTTCACCACTTCAACCCTTCTCTCCTCTATTCTGCTACTGACCACCTCTATGACAAAATATCACCCCTGTCCTGCCCCAACCTAGCCACTTCTGTCTACATAAATCCCTGTGCTCCACCCTGGACGAGCTCGCTCCCCTCACTACACACAGAATCAGGCCTTGAGTTATATCAAACTGATGCTTTAAACAATTTTGGTCTACCATGTAAAATCGATCATGTTCATTGAACTTTTATGAATGGATGAGTGTCCTTTTGTAATTAAGATGTTTATTTATTATTCTGTACTTTCTTCTGTATAATTGTTTTATATTTATATTTATGCAAATGTATTACACTGGATTGTGTCCTGTATTACAGATTGATACTTTCCTTAATGTAATCTGCTACTTCTTTATAAACTGAACAATCCAATGACTTGCCTCATACAAAGTCCCATTTCCTCTCTCCTTTTTTTTTTTTTTTGTTGTAGACTTTAACGGTGTTCTGCCGATTTTTTGCCTGTTTGCATGTTCTGCTGCGAACCGAACAGGCGGGTGTTCGGCTCATCCTTAATCCCTAATTCTGTGAGAAAAGAAGGAGTTGGGACTTTAAATGAAATGCACATCTAACAATTGATAGAGTAAACCAAAATAGTATCTTGTAGACCATGAGAAAAAAAATATTGAAAAACTAGTACTTTATTCAAAAGCCCCAATGGCAGATTGTAAGACATTGTAGTACAAGATGATAATTCATATGATAAAACATACATAAACATACTGCTGTAAAACTCAGAGCTGACTGCATAAAACATCTTAGTGAGTATAAAAATGATACATTATAAACAGTTATATAAATAAAAGGCCAACATATAAGGGTACGGTTTAAAAGAAAAATGCATCCTATATTGCTTGACGTGTTTCGTGGAATTTGCTCCACTTCCTCAGGAGCAGGTGCAATCAAACTCATCTACAAAAAGTGTATAAACAACAATATACTGTAGTTGGACAGTTGGCAAAAGGTGTGTATAGTTCTATTTAAAAGGGGAGGGGAAAGGAGGGAAAAACAAATCCCCACCAGATAAAAATAATCCCCTAGACAAGTTTTACCTACAAAAACAGCTTTGAGTTATGCATATGGTGCTAGGGACCAAGGGCTGTCTGGGGACGTCCAGCCCAGGAACTGAGGGAGTGCTGTCCATTAGCACAAGTATGTACAGGGACTGTAGGGACAGTGCAGGTCTCCATTGTAGGAACCATGGTAGTGTAATTAGCAATCCACAAAAAAATTGTTCCATGAAAAATGTATACTGGACAAAATTGTAATATAAAATCTATATATCTTCATTTGTTCATATATCTATTGCCAAAATGGCATATAATAAGTGGCTGCTAATATAGGTGTCAGAAACCAGGAGAAGAAAAAAGAGAAGAAAGAAAGATCTATAACCACAGTGCACTAATAAGACACATTAGTGATGGAGCTATATAGTAAGAGCTGAAATGCTCATAAGCCCATTAAAAGAGTGCAAAGTGAATATTAGATGCATATTATGGGGTGTATTGGAGAAGGTAAAACCATATATAAAGGGGATATCCACCTAGAGGGTCAATGAAAGTTTATCCCAATAAGTGTAAAACCAGGGGGAAGGGAAAAAGGAAAAAAGGTTTGGTCAGTGAGCTAAATCACCACCAGCAATATTATCTTTACTCGTGTGGTATAGTCAGAGTCCCAAGTGTGGTGCCAGTGTGCCATGGAAAAGGGTAAAGTGACAAGTGTAGTCCTCGAGGGGAGGGTATAAATACCCCCTTACATAATTGGCAGAGGTGCCTCCCAAACTCATACTTGATGTTGATTAGTCCTACTGAATGCCTCAGTCATTTCTTGAGGCCCTCATTTCTTGAGGCCCTACAATGCCAGGACAGTACAAATATCCATTTTTGGAAAGTTGACAGTCCAGGATATTTAGTAAAAGGCATTGTGAGCTATGCTTTGCAGCTGTGCAAAGAATTATACCCCCTGTACATCTGCTGATCATGACCCATCCAAGTAAATTGGGTTGCTTGTGCGGGTTAAAGCAGGTCGTGAAGAGGCGATACAATGCCACCTCGCTGCCTGTCAAATGCTCTCTGAAGAGCGATCCAAATATGGCTGGCTCTTCAGAGAGCATCGCACATGTGAAGAAGTCCTTATGGTGACACAATGACTGCTGTGGTAGTGATCAGGGACACTGTGACTGGTGTGACATTGATTAGGGACACTCTAACTGGTTTGACAGTGACTGGGGACACTTGGAATGTGGCTGTGATTAGGGACAATAAGACAGGTATGTCGGTGATCAGCGACACTGCGAATCACTGATTAGCTTTTCAATCTGCTTGTCCCTAGATATACATAAGCATAGTGCTATATTTGTAGTGGCGTTGGCAATGAAAAGCAATGACCTATGTCACGACTGTTCTCCTTGATTTTTTTTTTTTTTTTCAGGAGGGCAGGGAAGTGATATTGGGGAATAAGGGAAATTAGAAGGAGCAGGGAAACAGTATGTGGGACTGTCAAACAAAGGGACACATCTAAGTGAGAGATATGGTTCTTTCCATGTTGCCAGTATACATGTTTTAGCAGCAGTCAGGACATGATTGAGAAGGGGATTTTTGAAGCTACTGGCTAGGGGCTATAGCAAGACTTGTCCTGAAAATGCTTACCAGAAAGCCAAAGGACAAACTAGGACATCCCTGCTGTTTACTCCCCAAAAACATGTGACAAGTGAAACTGCTAAACAAATCTTAACACATTCTACATAACATCAACATATTTATAAAGTGGTACAGAAATATTGTACTATTCAAGGGCCTAGTATGGATTTTGGGGGCCCCCTACGCAATCTTTTTTTTTAAATTTGGGTGCCGGGTTCCCCTTAATATCCATACCAGACACAAAGGGCCTGGTAATGGACTGGGGGGGGGGGACCCATGCCGTTTTTTCCAATGATTTTCATCTATATTGCCGGGACCTGTCAATACATTACAACCACGAGTAGTTTTAAATTACATTTTTTCTTTAGAAATGTAATTTTGCTGTGGTATTGTTCTAAACACGGGAAAATGCGCTACTTTACAGGCATATCAAGGACACCCCCCAGGCATGGTATTTAAAGGAATATTTCATTTTTATTGTTTCACTTTAAACATTATTAAAATCACTGCTCCCGAAAAAACGGTCATTTTTAAAACTTTTTTTTTTGCATTGATACATGTCCCCTGGGGCAGGACCCGGGTCCCCAAACACTTTTTTTGGCAACTTGCTTATAAGCCTTAAAAATGAGTACTTTTGGTTTTTCGTGTTAGTGTCCCAGAGACTTTAACGACGCTCCGCGGCTTTCGAATTTGCCGTGACCGCTGCATATTGTTTGCTGTTCGGCGAACGGGCGAACACCCGATGTTTGAGAAGACCTTACGTCCGACTCGAACATTGGGCTCATCCCTAGTGACATATATGCAATTTATTGGCTTGGGGTGGGTGAGAGAGGACCCTTGGGGAGATGTTTGGGACAGATTAGTTCTCCAAAAAAGAACCAAATTGGAATGAGAGACTTGCGGCCATGACTAAACCAGGCCTCAAAAAGGTTTTGTCATACAAACTCTTTCTTTAAATGTTGCCATTCGCCACGCTATGAATGCAATAGTGCCTCTTTTTTTGGACCCAATTTAATAATGTTATGGGGTTTATAATAGTATTTATACTTATTGACTGCTTATGTTTATGATTATGTTTATGTATTTATGTAATGTTTTTTTTCTATGTGGTGAGGACCACCCAGGTGAGGGTTGGGGGTCCTTGTATGTTGGGCCATGCTTCCATCCTTGGCCCCTCGGGGACCATTCTGGCTTGGTCAGGGGCTAGGGTACCCCATGTCCTTGTTTGTGGATGTTTGAGTTTTTGCGAGGGGGGGTGGCTGGAGCCTCTTGGTGCCCTTGGTGTATATCCTCTCCTCTGTACCCAGCGGAGGGTGTTGGATGTCTTGGCTTTTGCCCTTGATGGCCCTTGCTGGTGGTGGGATGTATTGCCGCTTGGCGCATGCGCAGGGGGCATTTTGTCTGGCCATGCATGCCCTCTGGGGGCGTATACATGTTGGGGTCGATGGTGGCTGGCGTGCGTGGCAGCCATTTGGTTGTTGGAGCATGTGCCCTTATTGGTACTTGATAGCTATTGACATCAAATACTGGCTGCCAGTCTGGCAGGGACTTGCTGTAATGGGGCATAAATAGGGGACTTTGCTTCGGGTCCAGGAGCAGTGGCACAGCCTATGCCACCGGCGAGTAGGACTATGTTAATTTGTTCCTGCTTTCCTGCTATTTGAAGTTTTGGTAAGGCTCCTCTCGGCTTTCTGGTGGTCTCTGCATTTTGTTATTTGTGGCCCATAGTTACATTTCCTGTGTATATGTTATCTTTAGATTCACTATGGGCATGTAGATCAGAAGCCCTGGTGAAAGTATGATAGTCTTGTATGGGTGGAGCCCTTCGCTTGTTTCTCAGCTATGTTTTTTTTTTTTTGTCTTCTTGGGCCACCACCAACAGTTATACACATTCCATTACGTTTAGTTATGCCTTTCAGTTTGTTGTATGCATACTATTTATGGTACTATAATTATTGTGTTTTTCTATACAGCATTGATAGATTACCAGGGTCTTGGCTGGGTCCCCTTATGCCCTCCGCATCCGCCCACGGGGGATACCTGTCTCTGGCTGAATTGGTGCTTTCTTGCCTGGTTTGGCCCTTACCACATGGAAATGTTTTGGAGTGATGTATAGCGGCATACGATTGTATGTATCAGGTTCTACTACTGCATATAGTATATACTTGTTTATCTATAATATTGTATATATATTGTGTATCTATATTATGCCAGATCTGTATATATACAGTGGGGACGGAAAGTATTCAGACCCCCTTAAATGTTTCACTTTTTGTTATATTGCAGCCATTTGCTAAAATCATTTAAGTTCATTTTTTTCCTCATTAATGTAAACACAGCGCCCCATATTGACAGAAAAACACAGAATTGTTGACATTTTTGCAGATTTATTAAAAAAGAAAAACTGAAATATCACATGGTCCTAAGTATTCAGACCCTTTGCTCAGTATTTAGTAGAAGCACCCTTTTGATCTAATACAGCCATGAGTCTTTTTGGGAAAGATGCAACAAGTTTTTCACACCTGGATTTGGGGATCCTCTGCCATTCCTCCTTGCAGATCCTCTCCAGTTCTGTCAGGTTGGATGGTAAACGTTGGTGGACAGCCATTTTTAGGTCTCTCCAGAGATGCTCAATTGGGTTTAAGTCAGGGCTCTGGCTGGACCATTCAAGAACAGTCACGGAGTTGTTGTGAAGCCACTCCTTTGTTATTTTAGCTGTGTGCTTAGGGTCATTGTCTTGTTGGAAGGTAAACCTTCGGCCCAGTCTGAGGTCCTGAGCACTCTGGAGAAGGTTTTCATCCAGGATATCCCTGTACTTCATTCATCTTTCCCTCGATTGCAACCAGTCGTCCTGTCCCTGCAGCTGAAAAACACCCCCACAGCATGATGCTGCCACCACCATGCTTCACTGTTGGGACTGTATTGAACAGGTGATGAGCAGTGCCTGGTTTTCTCCACACATACCGCTTAGAATTAAGGCCAAAAAGTTCTATCTTGCTCTAATCAGACCAGAGAATCTTATTTCTCACCATCTTGGAGTCCTTCAGGTGTTTTTTAGCAAAATCCATGCAGGCTTTCATGTGTCTTGCACTGAGGAGAGGCTTCCGTCGGGCCACTCTGCCATAAGGCCCCGACTGGTGGAGGGCTGCAGTGATGGTTGACTTTCTACAACTTTCTCCCATCTCCCGACTGCATCTCTGGAGCTCAGCCACAGTGATCTTTGGGTTCTTCTTTACCTCTCTCACCAAGGCTCTTCTCCCCCGATAGCTCAGTTTGGCCGGACGGCCAGCTCTAGGAAGGGTTCTGGTCATCCCAAACGTCTTCCATTTAAGGATTATGGAGGCCACTGTGCTCTTAGGAAGCTTAAGTGCAGCAGAAATTTTTTTGTAACCTTGGCCAGATCTGGGCCTTGCCACAATTCTGTCTCTGAGCTCTTCAGGCAGTTTGACCTCATGATTCTCATTTGCTCTGACATGCACTGTGAGCTGTAAGGTCTTATATAGACAGGTGTGTGGCTTTCCTAATCAAGTCCAATCAGTATAATCAAACACTGGACTCAAATGAAGGTGTAGAACCATCTCAAGGATGATTAGAAGAAATGGACAGCACCTGGGTTAAATATATGAGTGTCACAGCAAATGGTCTGAATACTTAGGACCATGTGATATTTCAGTTTTTCTTTTTTAATAAATCTGCAAAAATGTCAACAATTCCGTGTTTTTCTGTCAATAAATGATTTTGGCAAATGGCTGCAATATAACAATGAATGAAAAATGTAAGGGGGTCTGAATACTTTCCGTCCCCACTATATATATATATATATATATATATATATATATATATATATATATATATATATATATATATATATACATATATATATATATATATACACTACCGTTCAAAAGTTTGGGGTCACATTGAAATGTCCTTATTTTTGAAGGAAAAGCACTGTACTTTTAAATGAAGCTAACTTTAAACTAGTCCTAACTTTAAACAAATATACTCTATACATTGCTAATGTGGTAAATGACTATTCTAACTGCAAATGTCTAGTTTTTGGTGCAATATCTACATAGGTGTATAGAGGCCCATTTCCAGCAACTATCACTCCAGTGTTCTAATGGTACAATGTGTTTGCTCATTGGCTCAGAAGGCTAATTGATGATTAGCAAACCCTTGTGCAATCATGTTCACACATCTAAAAACAGTCTAGCTCCTTCCAGAAGCTACAAAACTGACCTTCCTGTGAGCTGATTGAGTTTCTGGAGCATCACATTTGTGGGGTCAATTAAACGCTCAAAATGGCCAGAAAAAGAGAACTTTCATCTGAAACTCGACAGTCTATTCTTGTTCTTAGAAATGAAGGCTATTCCATGCGAGAAATTGCAAAGAAATTGAAGATTTCCTACAACGGTGTGTACTACTCCCTTCAGAGGACAGCACAAACAGGCTCTAACCAGAGTAGAAAAAGAAGTGGGAGGCCGCGTTGCACAACTAAGCAAGAAGATAAGCACATTAGAGTCTCTAGTTTGAGAAACAGACGCCTCACAGGTCCCCAACTGGCATCTTCATTAAATAGTACCCGCAAAACACCAGTGTCAACATCTACAGTGAAGAGGCGGCTGCGGGATTTTGGGCTTCAGGGCAGAGTGGCAAAGAAAAAGCCATATCTGAGACTGGCCAATAAAAGAAAAAGATTAAGATGGGCAAAAGAACACAGACATTGGACAGAGGAAGACTGGAAAAAAGTGTTGTGGACGGATGAATCCAAGTTTGAGGTGTTTGGATCACAAAGAAGAACGTTTGTGAGACGCAGAACAAATGAAAAGATGCTGGAAGAATGCCTGACGCCATCTGTTAAGCATGGTGGAGGTAATGTGATGGTCTGGGGTTGCTTTGGTGCTGGTAAGGTGGGAGCTTTGTACAGGGTAAAAGGGATTCTGAATAAGGAAGGCTATCACTCCATTTTGCAACGCCATGCCATACCCAGTGGACAGCGCTTGATTGGAGCCAATTTCATCCTACAACAGGACAATGACCCTAAACACACCTCCAAATTGTGCAAGAACTATTTACAGCAGAAGCAGGCAGCTGGTATTCTATCGGTAATGGAGTGGCCAGCACAGTCACCAGATCTGAACCCCATTGAGCTGTTGTGGGAGCAGCTTGATCGTATGGTACGCCAGAAGTGCCCATCCAACCAATCCAACTTGTGGGAGCTGCTTCTAGAAGCGTGGGGTGCAATTTCTCCAGCTTACCTCAATAAATTAACAGCTAGAATGCCAAAGGTGTGCAATGCTGTAATTGCTGCAAAAGGAGGATTCTTTGATGAAAGGAAAGTTTGATGTAAAAACAATGTTATTTCAAATACAAATCATTATTTCTAACCTTGTCAATGTCTTGACTCTATTTTCTATTCATTTCACAACGTATGGTGGTGAATAAGTGTGACTTTTCATGGAAAACACAAAATTGTTTGGGTGACCCCAAACTTTTGAACGGTAGTGTATATATATATATATATACATATATATATATATATATATATATATATATATATATATATATATATATGTGTGTGTGTGTGTGTGTGTGTGTGTGTGTGTGTTTCTTAACCTTTTCATTTTTCTTTAGTAGTGGCTGTTATCCTTCTTAGAATATTTCTCCTATATATATATTTACTGTACTAATGTAATGTATGTCTACACTGATTGGCACTACACAGTAGGCTCTGCTGCATTGTAACAAGACTTTTCTCTTTTTAGTGTTTTAGTTAGACTCTAGTTTTTATTGTTAATATTAATAAAAGTTTAATATGGGGAGTGATTCTCCCAGCTAATTTTAAACAATTGTTGTCCAGTGTGTTTCTCTTTGGGGCTCCTCAAAAGTCCACATTGCTGTTTTTTTGAATTCTTATGATTTCTTTGGATGTGGTGTCCCTATCTTAAATACCAAATCCACCCAGTATTTGGAACAAATGTAATTATTTATCGATAATGATGTATCATGAAGTAAGAATGCTGGTTTTTCTGCAGGAGGAGACACACCTGTCATGGCTTTCCCTTAGACTTAGGATTTCCATAGACATACACTATATTACCAAAAGTATTGGGACGCCTACCTTCACACACACGTGAACGTTAATGGTATCCTAGTCTTAGTCCGTAGGGTTCAATATTGAGTTGGCCCACCCTTTGCAACTATAACAGCTTGTTGTTGGACCATTCTTCCCGGAGCACATTTGTGAGGTCAGACACTTATGTAGATGAGAAGGCCTGGCTCGCAGTCTCCACTCTAATTCGTCCCAAAGGTGTTCTATCGGGTTGAGGTCAGGACTCTGTGCAGGCCAGTCAAGTTCCTCCTCCCCAAACTCACTCATCCATGATTTATTAGGGATGGGCGAACGTTTCGGCCCGAGCATAAGTTCGGGCCGAACTTTTGTTGTTCGGTCGTTCGGCGAACATCCAAAAAGACGGATCGTTCGACCGTTTGTTCGCCCCCCCGAACGAACCACAATGCATTGCGGCGCTGAACAGTGCATTGTAAGCCCTGATTGTCTGAAGCAGTGAAAGCTTCAGCCAATCAGGGCACAGAGCATGGTCAGAGTCATGATTGGACACTGTCATCATGACTTTATCCAATCATGGCTCATTCCTGCCCCACAGTATAAAAGTATTCTTTCAATGGCAGGTATTTTCAGTTTGATTTCGGCGTGTAGAGAGATAGAACAGGGCTCTGTTCAGTGCTATTAGTTAGTTAGTGTGCTATACTGTGCTATTTTGCTTCAATTGTCAGTGTAGAATATTAGTTTAGTGTCAGTCTAGGGATAGTGTGAGTGTAGTGAGGAAGACCATCATTCAGCTTTGCATGATGTGCAGCTAGAGTAGGGACAGCTCATATAGTTTCACTGTAGTGTAGTGAGACCGTGTCATTCATACATACATTAGTGTGGAGTAGGGACAGTTCAGCTAGTTTCAGTGTAGTGTAGTGCGACCGTGTCAGTAATCTTGACATTTGTGTATAGCTAGAGTAGGGACAGTTCAGATAGCGTCAGTGTAGTGACGGTTGAACACCGTCTATTTGATTGCGTTACTGCCAGTTTAACGCCATTTACTTCTGTGTGCTTTACTGCCAGCTTACCATCATATAGTTCTGTGTGCGTTACTGCCAGTTTAACGCCATATGGTTTTGTGCGTTACTGCCAGTTTAACGCCATATAGTTTATTGTTGTGTCCCCACGTCTCCATACAGCTGGTTGTGATGATGCCAGACCTGTTAGCTCTACCCCCTCCTCCTCCTCCGCCACCTCCATGCCCTCATCTGCAGAATTGTCCTATGAACATCAGGTACCCCCTAAGCGTTCAAAGGGCTATTCCCAGAGTCAGGCTAAAAGGTGCCATGCAGTGCTTCAGCTGGTGTGTTTAGGGGACAGGCTCAGCTCTGCAGGGACAGGCCCAGAGGTTGTTCACACCACGCCAGCTGGAGCCAGGAATGGTGGTGTGCGATAATGGCTCAAACCTCATGTCCGCCCTTAGACAGAGAAAGTTGACACATGTGCCATGCCTGGCACATGTCCTCAATTTGGTGGTGCAGCATTTCCTAAATACGTATCCAGGGTTGCAAGATGTGCTAAAGCTGACCAGAAGAGTGTGTAGCCATTTCAGGTGGTCATACACAGCCTGTGCTTGGTTGGCTAAAATTCAGCTGGAAATCCACCTTCCCGTAAACCACCTGATTTGTGACATGCCCACCAGGTGGAACTCGCCTTTGTCAATGCTGCAGCGGCTATACATGCAGCAGAGGGCAATCAACGAGTACCTGTGCGAATACGGCATTACAACAGGCTCAGGCAGCCTCTGCTTTTTTTCCCCACGCCAATGGCTGATCATTAAGGATGCATGCACTGTGTTGTCACCATTTGAGGAGGCCCCAAGGATGGTGAGCCATGACAGTGCATGCATCAATGACACAATCCCTGTTGTGTTCCTGCTGGAGCAGACTCTGCGTGGCATTATGGACAGGGAACTGGAGGCAGAGCAGCAGGAGGAAGAGGAAGACTTCCTTTCCTCTCAAGACCCACTTTATCCAGACACCATCATTCCTATGTCACAGAACACACTGGAGAAGAAAGGGAAGGAGGATGGAGAGGAGGATTCTGGCACTTTCATAGGCTTCGAAGAAGAGGAAGACATGCGTCAATCTGTAAGCGATGGCCTTCCAACCCCAGGACCCTTGGGAGTAGTGAGTAGTACGTGGCTGGGAGGAGGAAGTTCCAAATGCTGTCATCCTGAGTGACCCCGAGGAGATTTGAGGCACATAGGCAACCTCATGCTTCAAGCCTGCGAAAGGACCCAAGAATATGTGGCATAAAGGAGGATGATTACTGGTTGGCAACCCTCCTTGACCACCGTTATAAGGGGAAGGTCTCAGAACTCATCCCGTTCCCACAGAGAGTGCAGAAGATAAAATCTCTTGAGGACACGTTAAAGAGGATTTTATTGAACGTTTTTCCTGACTCCAGTAGGTTGCAGTGTCATGGAAAAAGTAGTTTTGAGTCTTCTGTTGGTCAAGAGAGGAGCATTGGAGAAGGCGTCCACCTAAGTGAGGCATTTCAGAATTTTTTTGATCCTCGCCACCCAGGGCTGTCAGCTTCCACATCCCATCGGCAGCGTCTGCATCACATGGTAATAGATTACCTTGGGGCTAAAACAGAGATGGAGAGCTTTCCAGCTG
The DNA here is from genome assembly GCA_037952835.1 of Lithobates septentrionalis. Taxonomy (NCBI): domain Eukaryota; kingdom Metazoa; phylum Chordata; class Amphibia; order Anura; family Ranidae; genus Lithobates; species Lithobates septentrionalis. Next base: position 876,029 of record JBBDGP010002023.1, on the reverse strand, counting down.
ACGATCCACTGACTTACTGGGTCATGAGAATAGACCACTGGCCAGAACTTGCCCAGTATGCTATTGAGTTGCTGGGCTGCCCTGCATCCAGCGTGCTTTCAGCACGGGCATTCAGTGCTGCAGGAGGTTTCATTACTGATCATAGAACGGGTCTATCCACAGATTCCGTGGACCGTTTGACTTTTATAAAAATGAATCAGTCCTGGATTACTAGCTATGAAGCCCCTGATGCCGATGTCACTGATTAAGTCTTTTTGGGATGTGGAATCTCTGCAGGACTTCAAGGCTGCCTAGCTTTGAGGGTTTTAAATCATTTCATCTGTTTGATGGGTGCATATCATTGCAATTTTTTTTGCCTTCATCAAGAGCACCTCTATAGGGTTAAGGTGGGAAGGTGCCCCCGACACCCAAAGAGTAATTTTTCTGCACCTGTTTGACAAGTGCCTATCATTGCAATTTTTTACAGCAAGGCCAATTCTTGCATTCATCAATAGTACCTCTGTAGGGTTACAGTGGGAAGGAGCCACCGACATCCAAAGACCAATTTTTACGCACCCGTTACTTCTATCCAAATTCAAAGTGACACCAGAATGTATCCAAAAAATCTCTAATCTTGTTCCCAGTGCACTACAGTACATTGTGGCCTCATCATACACACTGGCTCCCCAGCTGTTACTGAGCAAAATAAAAGCAGCTTGCAGGGAAAATGTCATAATGTCATTTTTTGGGGGCTTTATAAATGCAATTATTGCTGCAGCAGATTCTAGACATGGTACAGATCTGCCACTTTACAGGTAGACTAAGGGAACCCCCCGGGCACTATATTGGAAGGAATTTTTCATTTTTATGCTTTCACTTTAAAAATCAAAAAATCACTGCTCATTCGCGGTGTTCGAAAGTTCTGGTGCAAACCGAACAGGGGTCAGTTCGGCCCATCCCTAGTCTTTATGGACCTTGCTTTGTGAACTGGTGCACAGTCATATTGGAACAGGAAGGGGCCATTCCCAAACTGTTCCCACAAAGTTGGGAGCATGGAATTGTCCAAAATGTCTTGGTAAGCTGGCACCTTAAGTGTTCCCTTCACTGGAACTAAGGGGCCAAGCCCAACTCCTGAAAAACAACCCCACACCAGAATCCCCCCTCCACAAAATGATTTGGACCAGTGCACAAATCAAGGACCATAAAGACATGGATGAGCACGTTTGGTAGGTGGAGGAACTTGACTGGCCTGCACAGAGTCCTGGACTCAACCCGATAGAACACCTTTGGGATGAATTAGAGTGGAGACTGCGAGCCAGGCCTTCTCGTCCAACATCAGTGCCTGACCTCACAAATGTGCTTCTGGAAGTATGGTCAAACATTCTCATAGACACACTCCTAAACCTTGTGGACAGCCTTCCCAGAAGAGTTGAAGCTGTTATAGCTGCAAAGGGTGGGCCAACTCAATATTGAACCCTACGGACTAGGACTGGGGTGCCAATAAAGTTCATGTTCATGTAAAGGCAGGCGTCCCATTACTTTTGGTATATAGTGTATGTTCCCATGTGTATGGTTTAGGAAAGGTTAGAAAATCTTTTCTGATTGCTGTTTCTTTGAAGACAAGCTTATACTAGAAGTATCTGCATGAGTCCTCCCTGTCCTGCTCTATAGGCATAACCTTATGCATGGTCCACATGTTTATCCAGACATGCGGCTATGGAGCCTCTGATGTGTATGGCCAATTACAGCCTAAGTATAGTTAAAGAAAAACATAAATTTCAGAAAGAAACATATTTTTTCAGCAAACTATATGTTTCAAGAATAAAGCCTTTCCACTAAGAGAAAATAAATGTCAATAACTGGATGAAAGCATGGCAAAGAGTTCAGCATCTGGCAAAGAGTTCAGCATCTCTCATTTCATCTGGGAGATATTTGCCTCGTCTTGAGTTCTGATTGAATTAACCTGGGCCCAATTAATTAACGGAGATAAACACTTCTTATGTATCAGAGAATCAATGTTGCCCAGGTTAATTAAGTGAGGCGATGCAGAGTTCAGGTTTGGTATCTGTAGTGGGTATGAAACAGGTCAACCTGATGTCTCTGCAGATGTTAGTAAGTCAGAAAGAAACTTTAAGATCTGTTTAAAATGTGACCCTAAATTAAGATGCTAACAAGGTTCCATGTGTGGCAAAGAATGCTAATTATACATCTCTACCATTATATATTGTAATTATTTTGGCAGATTCATAGCTAATTATATATATATATATATATATATATCTGTGATCATCACATAACTTGGAACTTGGAAAGTATGTAAGCTCTTCTGAGCAGTGCCCCCTTAATCCTCCTGTATCTTATTGTATTATAACTGTATCGTCTCCCTTTTATATTGTAAAGCGCTGCGTAAACTGTTGGCGCTATATAAATCCTGTATAATAATATAATAATAATAATAAGTATACTAATGACATCATACATGGTTATTAACATCTAAGTTTATAATGAGCCAAGATTTTAGTATTTTGCAAATTTGATTATGTTGGAAATGTTCAAAACCACTGTTGACACAACAGGAATTCACAGGGGATCTCTCCAAAGTAAAGGAAATCCCATCTAAGGCCCCTTTCACATGAACATTCCGATCGGGTACGCCTGTCTGTTTTTCAAGCAGACCCCATCAGAACCTTCATTCTCCTCTATGGAGTGGTGGGTGCAAACGGACATGAGTCAGTTTACACCCACTTAAAGCCAATCCAATCTGATCTGCTAAAAACAAACATATGGGGATCTGTTATCCTAAATCTGGCCAAGTCAGATCAGATTGCAGTCAGGCAGGGCCATCTTTAATAATGATTGGACCCTGGGAAAACGTGTGTTTACACCTGCTCTCAGACATACATTAGATAGCAGCTAAATTTAAAATCAGTTTACTGTATCAGATCAGGCAGCGATTGTGATTGGTTGCCAGAGGTTACAGTGTATCATTACCGCTTACTGACTGCTTGCTAGAGGTTACAGCACACATTACGGCTCACTGATTAGTTGCTAGATGTTACAGCATATGATTTCTGCTTGTTGATTGGTTGCTATGGGGCTTGGGGAGTGGTCTCCCACAGTACACAGTTACATAGTTACATAGTAGGCGAGGTTGAAAAAAGATACATGTCCATCAAGTCCAACCAATGTGTGATTATGTGTCAGTATTACATTCTATATCCCTGTATGTTGTGTTCATTTAGGTGCTTATCTAATAGTTTCTTGAAACTATCGATGCTCCCCGCTGAGACCACCGCCTGTGGAAGGGAATTCCACATCCTTGCCGCTCTTACAGTAAAGAACCCTCTACGTAGTTTAAGGTTGAACCTCTTTTGTTCTAATTTTAATGAGTGGCCACGAGTCTTGTTAAACTCTCTTCTGCGAAAAAGTTTTATTTCTATTGTAGGGTCACCAGTACGGTATTTGTATATTGAAATCATATCCCCTCTCAAGCGTCTCTTCTCCAGAGGGAATAAGTTCAGTGCTCGCAACCTTTCCTCATAACTATCCTCCAGACCCTTTATTAGCTTTGTTGCCCTTCTTTGTACTCGCTCCATTTCCAGTACATCCTTCCCGAGGACTGGTGCCCAGAACTGGACAGCATACTCCAGGTGCGGCCGGACCAGATTTTTGTAGAGTGGGAGAATTATCATTTTATCTCTGGAGTTGATCCCCTTTTTAATGCATGCCAATATTCTGTTTGCTTTGTTAGCAGCAGCTTGGCATTGCATGCCATTGCTGAGCCTATCATCTACTAGGACCCCCAAGTCCTTTTCCATCCTAGATTCCCCCAGAGGTTCTCCCCCCAGTGTATAGATTGCATTCATATTTTTGCCACCCAAATGCATTATTTTACATTTTTCTACATTGAACCTCATCTGCCATGTAATTGCCCACCCCATTAATTTGTTCAGATCTTTTTGCAAGGTTTCCACATCCTGCGGAGAAGTTATTGCCCTGCTTAGCTTAGTATCGTCTGCAAATGTACACAGAACATGGTAAAGCTGGTAGGAGGAGTTTTCATTCTGCTTCCAATGTCCCATAAAACTTCAGAACCCGGAATGTGCGCATGCGCCTTCTATCCTTCTGTGGTAAAGCTGGTAGGAGGAGTTTTCATTCTGCTCTCAATGTCCCATAAAACTTCAGGAAGGTGCGCATGTGCGGGACTCCCGGGAAGACGCTCTAACCGAGCGATCCGCACCGCTCTGGCCCTTTTCAGCCCCCTAAGCTACTAGATTTAGTGGGACCCTCCCCTTGCCTCCCGGAACACCCAGGCACTGATTCGCATGCCAAACAGCCCACAAAAGAGCGAGGTGAGCCGCCAGCTGGACTTTAATCTGGCGGCCCCTGCTTCTTTCAAAATGGTGGCAGCGGCGCCCACAAGAGGAGGCATGGAGGATCCGGACTCCATTGCGGACCCTCCATCCACATACCAGCAGCAGAACCCCTTGCTGGCAACACCCGTAAGTACCTGCATACCCCAAGGGATCTCCCCAGCCTCCACCGAGTCCCTTCCTAACAGGACCTTAGGGGATCTCCTCCACACCCCCATGCTGCACTCCCCCCTAGGCCTGGCAGGCTCCCAGCAATCCTCCCCCATGCAGCCTATCCATGCCCCTGACATGCAGCATTTACTACAGAGCTTCTCTGAAATGCTGGCTGTAGGCCTGGCTCAAAATGCCATGCAGATCACAGCCACCATCAAAGCTGATTTACAGAGCTTGGACACTCACATGGACGCAATTGAACAGGTAGTCGACAACATGGCTGCTCGCACCAACCAAAACACCGCCTGCATCCAATCATTACAAGACCAACTGGAATCTGCGCTAGCAAAATTAGATTACTTGGAAAACAGAAGCAGGAGATTTAATTTCTGTATAAGGGGGATCCATGAGTCGGTCACGGACATACCTAGCACTGTCAAACTCTTAATTAAGGAACTGATACCAAACATCCAGGGACATAGACTTGAACTTGACAGGGCACACAGAGCCTTACAGCTCCCTCGTCAAGATGTTCTCCCGAGGGACATTGTAGTCAAACCCCATTACTACGGCGTTATGAGAAAAATCCGCAACCTGGAAAACCTCTCCTTTCAAGGAAACAAGATCCACATTTTTGCGGATATTTCCCTTACCACCGTCCAAAAGCAGAGATCCCTCAAGCCTCTTCTGGAAATTCTCACACAGAATTCCATCAAGTACTGCTGGTCATTCCCTTTCCGCCTCAGTTCCATTTCAGAGACAAATCACATGGTTTCACCAACTTTCATGATGGCGAACAGTTGTTGCTGCAGTTAGGACTGATCTCCCAGGAACTAGCTCCTCTGCATCCGGCAGCCAAGTCAGGCTCCACCAAGCGACCCCCTCTGGGCAGCCCTCTAACCCCGCTGTGGAATAAACAACTAACAAAGAGACGCTGAGACTCTCACCCTCCGAGATGAGCGACTCACTTTTTACTCCCTGACGGGAGGTGCTCTTCAGGTTTTTTGGGATGGATGCTTGGATGCTCATCCCTCTCGTATGTGTAGTGGGTAGCCCTACACTAGCCTCTTCTGGAAATTCTCACACAGAATTCCATCAAGTACTGCTGGTCATTCCCTTTCCGCCTCAGTTCCATTTCAGAGACAAATCACATGGTTTCACCAACTTTCATGATGGCGAACAGTTGTTGCTGCAGTTAGGACTGATCTCCCAGGAACTAGCTCCTCTGCATCCGGCAGCCAAGTCAGGCTCCACCAAGCGACCCCCTCTGGGCAGCCCTCTAACCCCGCTGTGGAATAAACAACTAACAAAGAGACGCTGAGACTCTCACCCTCCGAGATGAGCGACTCACTTTTTACTCCCTGACGGGAGGTGCTCTTCAGGTTTTTTGGGATGGATGCTTGGATGCTCATCCCTCTCGTATGTGTAGTGGGTAACCCTACACTAATCTGTTTATTGACGCTCTTGCCAGGCCTTTGCCCGCCTCGTTAAGCCCCATTAGCCTCTCTTATGGCTAACTAGGATACCTAACTTTGATTTGATCGCCCATCCCGGCTGGGGTGGATTTTGCCTTACAATGACCAATTTTTTGCACAAAGTTATGCCCTTTTTTAGTTATCTTCCCCCTATTACCAAGCTGCCCAACTCTGCCAATTCTCAGTCATTTACTCCAAAGGCCCCAAGCCAGACTGGGTGGACATTGAAAGACAGGCAACTCCCAACCACACTTTAGATTTCCTAGTCGGGAGACCACAAAAAGATAAACCCCCAATCCTATCCCCAACACTGTCTCATTCAATGGCCCTATGTGACACTCTTCAAAAAAGACATTCCCTGACCTCGGCTTGGCGTCCTCTGCCACACATTTTTCACAACCTCCAATTCCCTCCAGGTCTAAATATCAAGACTTTTGGGTGGTGGCTCGACAAGGGCCTTTACAGAATAGCCCATTTAAATCAAATACTGCATTTCCAAATTGGACATGCCATCCTCGGAAACATTCTGCTATAACCAGCTACTACACTTTCTACGCAGAGTTTGGAAAAGTTCTGACACCCCGCTCTCTGTAACTTATTACGAACTTTGGTGCTCTTCAGCCACAGGCATTAGGGGGGGAATCTCCCTTATCTATTCAGCATTAGCTGATCCCCAGGGGAAAGTGAACTATATGTTGAAGTGGGAGCGAGACCTTCAATTTGAATGGGACCTGGATACTTGGCACACAAATTTCGCTCGCTCATACAGGGGAATTCTTAATATCTCCCTTGTGGAGGCGGACCTCAAAGTCATCTCCCGTTGGTACCTGGTCCCCACCCGTCTCACCAAATTCTACCCTCAGTCCTCTCCTAACTGTTTTAGAGGTTGTGGCCATGTAGGCTCCCTACTCCACATGTCCCAAAATCAGAGGGTACTGGAATAGAATCTTCAACCTCATCCGTAAATCCACTGGATTTGCGGTAAAACAGGACCCCACTATAGCGCTTCTTAATAATGGAATCTCAAATGTACCTAAATTGACCCGCTCTCTAATCCACTTCATTCTTCTGGGGGCCGATCACATTATCCCACTCATGGAAATCCCCCTCGGTCTCCTTCCGCCAGACCAAACAGAAGATTTCCTGGATAATGTCACAGGAGAAGACCTCGAATGCGATCCTGGATACCTCAGAAAAATTCTGACTCACATGGGAGCCCTGGGCTAAGTATATAGGAATCTCCCTACTCCCCTAATTATGCAGAGGCCCTGGCAATTCCTTTTCATATAACTGCCCACCTCCCTTTTCCCTCCGCAAAGGTTTCTGATATCCTCACTCTTCTTACCCCCCTCTACCTCTTCAGGCCCACTTCCTCCCCCCTCCCTCCCTCTCTCTAAGGCTCAGCTTTAAGTTGACTCAACCTACCACACGGTATGGAAATAGCTAGACTCCAGAATGAGTTCCCAGTCAAATAGACTGATCCATGTGAGAATAGGGAATCATTCTCCTACATGGGTAACATCAAACTACCCTGGTCACTTTATTCCCATTAGTAACGGACTCACCTTTGGTATTTCACTCCCATGGGGGTTTGATAGTTTGGTCAGGAAAGTGACTCGGCCCACCCCCTGAGATTTTTGGTCGTTCACCCAGTCGCCCCGAGTACAGCAGGATCCCATTTGGGGTGCGTGGGTAGGACCGGGGAGGGTCTGGAACGGAATCCTCTGGCTCTTTATTTTTTTTACCCTCAGTCAACCCTTCTACATAGAGTCTGAATGTTTCCTTTTGAAGCTTATTGGTTCTCTTTATGCTTTAGCATTAATCTCTCACATGGTTTTGTCCCCTTGGTTTGTCTCATTGTTGTATTTGTGTTATACACTCTGTAATGTCTACTATTTTGGCCTTTTGCCATGCTTGTACAACTGTAATGATATTGAATAAAGTTTGAATAAACTTTGTTGAAAACTTGAAAAAAAAAATCAGGACCCCTGACCCTCTGTCTGGACAGTAATGATTGGCCCTGTGCTGATCACATGCACTCTCCCAAGAACAAAAAAAAAAAAACTCTCTAGCAATACACACCAAACTGAGCATGTGCAGCCTGACTCCTTCCATTTATAATATTCAGAGAGGAGTTGGGGACACTGAAAGGAGGTGAAGATCAGAGGAGACATGATCAAACAATCTTTTTACACAATGCAGAGGATTAACCCTTTAGGTTCCACCATGAGTACAACAAGTATGCTTCACTGCATATAAAGACTGATTTTGTGGGTTTAGTAACACTTTAACTGAAAGTAAAGACAAATGTCACGTATACACCATTGGAATTCCCAACAACAAATCTCAAATGGTTCTCAAATTTTCCGACAACTAAATCCGTTGTCGGAAATTCCGATCGTGTGTACACAATTCCGACGCACAAAATTCCACGCATGCTCGGAATCAAGCATAAGAGCCGCACTGGCTATTGAACTTCATTTTTCTCGGCTCGTCGTACGTGTTGTACGTCACCGCGTTCTTGACGTTTGGAATTTCCTACAACATTTGTGTGACCGTGTGTATACAAAACAAGTTTGAGCCAACATCCGTCGGAAATAAATCCAGGATTTTGTTGTCGGAATGTCCGATCGTGTGTACGCGGTAAAAGAGGTACAGGAGGAAAGCCTAAAAAGATGCTAATACTTGTATAATGATTTTTGCATTCCATTTTATAGAACAATTAAGTCAAAAAGCCCTCTTGCTATTATAACATTCATATCTGAGACAAGAACATTAGTGTCTACACCTCTATGGTGTATTTGTGAACCTATTCCTGTTTAGTCTGGCCCTTCAAGCAACCTTCATTTTTTGTTCCTCACAACATCTGCCTTGAACCCAGGAACAGACCTTTCTTTGCCCTTCCACAGAACCCCAGTCGTGCTGTGATGTGCAGTTTCATTGCCATTCTGATAGACAGGCTCTATCTGTCTGGGGGCTACATCTCCAACCAGTCTCTTTCTCCCAGCAGGCTCTTGTTGTCCCAGGATGCACAGCAGTCCACATCCCCTTCCTCTGTGTCCTCCTGGGGGTGGGTGGGGTTTCACTCCAGCTTTCTGTCTCGCCACAGCTCAGCACTGATAAGTGTCCTCTCTCTATCTCTCCCCACAGCCACTACTTTGCTCTGCAGCTGTCAAGGGGAAGAGAAAAGGTGCGGGGGTGGCAGCAGTAGCAATGAGAAAAAGTTTTACGAAAAAAACAGCAACTTAAATTATACTCATACTTATTCACTATCTAATTAAATGTTGTGTACTGTATATAAACAGTATTTACTGTAAAAATAAAAATGAAGATCATTTTTTTTTCTTTGCCTGGAAGATGATTGCTGGCTTCATATATTTGTGAACCTGCAGAGAGAAGCTGTGCACTGTTAATTGTTCTCCAGTCTGTCAGCTGTTTGAACTTACTGTGAACTATAAATTTAATTAGCTCATTTATCTCTGCTTGAATACTACTCTTTAAAGCTGATTTCTGGGCACAAAACCCTTCATTTAAATATACTCCTCGATAGCCACAGAGGACTTAAAGTGATTCTAAACAATAATACTGTACTATTAAAATGTCTAAGTTACAGGGCACACCAGCAGGCATTCAATATATGTAAACCGCTTTGTGAATAAAAGCATTAAATACTTTTTTTATTCATTTTCAATACAGGGTAACATGACTTTTTCCTGTTTTTTTTGCCTGCAGCATGGACTGGGAATGGGGCTAAGTTCAGGATCCGATGGCTAAGCCAGAGTGGAGCTGGTAGGTACTTCAGGTACATGACGACCACCCAAGGGTTAATATTGCAGACCACCGAAGACCCCCGGTACCGTGAGGCACTTCAATGAACACAAGATACAAGGAGTCAGTTCAAAGAAAATGCCTACCTTATTGGGCGTGTATACAGCTTATATTTGGTTCAGCTTACCTATCACAATAGGGGAGGGGGGAGTGGTTATTAAAGGAATATTAATGATATCATGTATAATTAAACAATTCAGCAGTATATGGTTATACAAGTTTATAACCCCTAAAACCACAGTCAACATAAGGTTACAAAAAGTGAATAGGCCATCTGGCCATGACTCATAAGTCATGCATCCTGTCCCAGGACAAGGAACAGGAAAGCCAGACTAGACCAATATATCTATATATAGAGCATGAATGCTTGGGCAAGCTGTTTTGTTGTGTGTTCTTGCAAAATGCAGTTACAAAGCTGGAAATACAGAATAAGCTAGAATATAAAGTCTGAGACTGAATTAAAGCCATATGACCCTCTCTAGACAAGATGGAGTCACAGTGGTTTGGTCATATTACTACAGAGCTGTCAGTCCAGGATCAGATCCAGCCACCAATGCCTTCAGGTGGATCAAGTCCCTTGACTGACAATTCCAATCCAGGGGGAGGGCCTGGCGATGTCATATATATCCGTTCAGTCATATCCATCTCTCTGATCACCATGTCTTATACACTTAATTTCTTTTTCTATGAAAACATTTTTAGGTGATTTTTTATAAGGTTGGTGCCAAGTCTTTTCTCAATCCTCCCCAATTGCTTAGGCTGTGGATCAGCATACAGAATGTGATAACATATGTGCAATGCCAATTTGTACAAACATACAAGGGCCAATTTAGACAGAAGCCAATTAACCTACCAGCATTTTTGAAGTGTGGGAAAAAAACCGGAGTACCTGGAGGAAACCCAGTCAAGTACAGGGAGAACGTGTAAACTTCATGCAGAGTCCTGGCCAAGATTCGAAATGAGGACATTAAAGTGGTTGTAAACCCTTACATATATCAAGTGAAGTGACTACCCAGTCTATAAACTATGGGATAGATTTCTGTAATTTGTATTTTTTTAACTAGTAATGGCAGCAATAAGCAACTTATAGTGGGACTGTAACATTGCGGTGGACAAATCTGACAAGAAGTGACACTTTTTGGGGACCAGTGACACTAATACAGTGATCAGTACTAAAAATATGCACTGTCACTGTACTAATGACACTGACAGGGAAGGGGTTAACATCAGCGATCAAAGGGTTAAATGTGTTCCTAGGGAGTGCTTGCTAACAATGTGGGGGATGCTTGTACTGTGGGAAGGCAGAGATCCATGTTCCTGCTTAGCAGATACACAGGATCACAGCCTTCCCTTGTCACAGAACGGCGATCTGCCTTGTTGTTTACAAAGGCAGACCGCTGTTTTGCCTGTCTCCTGAACAACCGGCTGATTAGCTCCCAATTGGCTGTGTCCAATCACAGCGGGAAAGGGTCGCCGGTGGAGCTTGTGCACGCCCCGAGCTCGGAAGTGCAGAATCACATACAGGTACGTGATCCTGCACAGGGGAGCCACTGTATATGTACTGTATGCGGTCGGCAAGTGGTAAAGCAGAATTAAACCCTGCTATCCTTTAAAGCCAAGGAAGCTGCTTCTGTTTGATCTGCAACTGCCATGGTGCTGCACATGTGATCAATTTTGACATCAGCCATTTGATGGTTTGACAGTTTGGTTGAGGACACAAGCAAATGTGACAGTTTTTTCCTACAAATAGAGCTTTATTTTGGTGGTATTTCATCACCTCAAATAAACAAAAAAAGAGCGACAATTTTGAAAAAAAAAAGCAATATTTTTTACTTTTTGCTATAATAAATATCCCAAAAAAATATTTTAAAAAATGTCTTCCTCAGTTTAGGCCGATATATATTCTTCTACATATTTTTGGTAAAAAAAATTGCAATAAGCGTATATTAAATTGGTTTGCACAAAAGTTATAGCGTCTACAAAATAGGGGATAGATTTATGGCATTTTTATTGCATATACGGTGACATGCTTCCCAGTTCCATTGAATCTATGTTCTGTGGTCTAGGGGAAGTGGGAGTGTCTGTAGACACAGTTGACGACCGTAATGATGCCTGAAGGGTTGCTATGGCAACATTAGCATATATATATATATATATATATATATATATATATATATATATATATATATATATATATATATATAGTCAGGTCCATAAATATTGGGACATTGACACAATTCTAATCTTTTTGCCTCTATACACCACCACAATGGATTTGAAATGAAAGATGTGCTTTAACTGCAGAGTTTTAGCTTTAATTTGAGGGTATTTACATCCAAATCAGGTGAACGGTGAAGGAATTACAACAGTTTGTATATGTGCCTCCCACTTTTTAAGGGACCAAAAGTAATGTAACAGATTAACAATCATCCATCAAACTTTCACTTTTTTTTTTTTTTTTACGTTATAACAAACTTTTTATTTGCAAGATTGTACATAATACATGAAAAGCATTGGTACACATGTTTAACATCTTACAGAAGATATTCCGTACTCAAGGAACATGATACATACACATACACTTCTATCCTGTAGTTAGTACTTTAGGTTCATATATAATCCGTACACTTCCACACTCATATTTAATAAGTATCAGGATAAGCACCATTTATGTGCATGTCGTAGACTCTTGTAACCATCTATCCCATATTCTGTTATACTTGTTTGGACAACCTCTGTTAATATAGAGGAATTTTTTATATGGAAGGGTTGTGTTAATGTCTCTTTTCCAGTCCACCAATTGAGGGGGTTCGGATCTCATCCATTGTCTGGCGATAATTTTCCTAGCCGAAAATAAAGTTTCATGTAGGAATATCATTGTAAATTTATCTAGTACATCTGGAAAAATCCCCAGTAGGCATTGCTTTGGGTCAAGAGTTAATGGGGACCCCATGTCGTCATGCAAGAAGGCAACTATTTGCTTCCAGTAATCTTGTATCTTTTGACAAGACCATATAAGGTGAAAGAATGTGCCTGTTTCAGTTCCACACATTGGACATGTGATGGATTGACTTCTTTTATATCTAGCTACCCTAAGAGGAGTGAGGTATGCACGATGAAGTATATAAATTTGGGACAGTCTGTCTGAAAGTTTGGGTGAAACCAACTTGCATGTCTCCAGGGCCTCCTCCCACTCCTCATCCTCCATCCTCCCAACTTCCCTTTCCCATCTTGGTTTCAACGCGTAAGATAATTTTGCGGAGGTAGGGGCGGATAGCATGTTGTAAAAACAGGAAATTAGTTTTTTTGAGTCTGTATCCTTGACTATGGCTATAATAGGGTTAGGAGTGGGCTGAGGAAGACCCCTTGAAAACTGCGTTTGGATCGCATGGCGGATCTGGAGATAACAATAAAACATCTGATTCGGAATCTGGAACTCCATCTTAAGTGCCTCAAACGTTTTAAAAGTTCCATTTGTGAACAGATGGTGTAAATAGTATATGCCCTTGGCAGCCCATAAGTCTGAGTTCTGGACTCCATTAAGTTCCTGCAGCTTGTTATTGTGCCAAAGTGGTGTATAGTCATTAAATGATGGTGTCTCTAGTTTAGAAGAGGCTAATTCCCATATGCGTCTATAATGATATAGCAAGGAATGTCTATAATCTTTTGGCTGTGTGTTCCCTACACCCACCGCTATCCCGTTTATTGGGTCCCCAGTATACTGAACCCAACGGGGGCTCAGCAGAATGAGAAAACGTTCCTTGTCAGTTTTGTCAATGTGAAATAGTTGGGATAGCTGTGACGCTATATAGTAATGGTTAAAATCAGGTAGTGCTGTTCCACCCATGTCCGTTGAGTTTTTAAGTGTTTGCCATGAGAGTTTGTGTCTAGATTTCCCCCATATAAATGGTTTAAGTAGTGTTTCCAATAGTTTAAAATACTTAAGGGGTAGATATACTGGAGTGTGCCATAGAACGTACAGTACCTTAGGCAGTAGTACCATCTTCATTAAATTGACTCTGCCCCATACTCCTAGAGGGAGGCGGGACCAGACCTGGATCTTAGATTTGATTAGGGAGAATAATGGTTCAATATTCAAGGAAATATAGTCTACTGGATTCTTGGATATTTTAACGCCAAGGTATTTTATTATATCCACCCGTTGAAGGGGTAAATTAGCCTGTGATTCTGTAGGTGGAAAACTGTCAATTGGTAAGATCTGTGATTTACCCCAATTAATCCTCAAGCCCGAGAATGTCCCAAATTGCTCAATTACGTTAAGCGCTGTGTGTAGAGAGAGGCCAGGGTCTGCCAGGTAGAGGAGAGTGTCATCTGCATATAGGCTAATTTTCTCGGTAAGGGATCCGAATGTCAATCCTATTATCTCCTGGTTAGTACGGATGGACACGGCGAGGGGTTCCGATGCCAGAGCATACAGCAAAGGCGAGAGCGGACATCCCTGTCTCGTACCTCTGCTTAGGCCAAATTCCCGAGAGGGGCAGCCATTAGCCACCACTCGGGCAGTTGGTTGCTGATATAACAGTTGCACCCATCTAATAAATTTGGGCCCAAATCCGTATCCCTCCATGCATCTCCAGAGATAGCTCCATTCAACCGAATCAAATGCCTTGGCTGTATCTAATGTTACTATCACTCTTGTACCCACATTGTCATGTTTGGCCTGGAGATTGATAAATAACTTCCTTAAATTAAAGGAAGTATTACGGCCAGGCATAAACCCTGACTGATCTACATGTATAAGGGATAGTATTACTTGGTTTAGACGTTTGGAAAGTACTTTGGCTAATATTTTGACATCTACTTGGAGTAAAGATATGGGGCGGTACGACTCGGGGTATCCTAAATCTTTCCCTGGTTTGGGTATAAGTACTATCGTGGCCTCTCTCATGGATGCAGGTAGTGTTGAGGTTTCGAACATAGTGTTATACAGAGACAGCAGTTTGGGTATAAGTATCTCAGAAAAGTGTGCATAAAATTCAATGGGCAAACCATCAGACCCCGGAGATTTGGACCTAGTAAAGTCTGCAATAGCAAACTTTATTTCCTCCACCGTGAGAGGTGCCTCAAGAAGTTCGACTTGACTCTCTGAGAGTTGCGGAAGTATGATGTTGCTCAAGAAGTGATCCATTATCGTCGTGTCCTCCGAGACCGTCGATGTATAAAGTTCTGTAAAAAAATCTCTAAACTTGGAGGACACGACAAAAGGATCCGTGATCGGCTGTCTATCCTTATCATGAAGCGTAATTACAATTGGGGGTTTGTCTTCACTATGAACAAGATATGAAAGCAATTTACCTGCTTTTTCTCCATGTTCGAACCACCGCTGTCTATTGAAGAATAATTTCTGCTTGGCTTTTACATATTGTATCTGAGACACCACTCTTGTCTGTAGTTTAAGAGTATTGGCATTTGTTATGGATGGGTCAGCTATATATGCTTGTTCTGAAGAGGATAGTTCTATGATTGCTTTATCTAAGGCTTCCGCGGAGTTTGTTTTAATCTGATTGATGCGTGAGGTCAGGACAGCTCGGACATGCAGCTTAAACGTATCCCACACTACTGGCGCGGGAGCAGAATGTTCATTGTCCGTAAAAAATCGAGTCCATTCCACCTCAAGCATATCATCTTCTGGCAGCAGGGACAACCAAAATGGGTTCAAGCGCCAGGTCCGCTTCTGCTTGGCTAGGGACACACTGAGAGTAATTGAGTAAAAGCTATGATCAGACAACAGCCTGGGTCCAAAGGACACTGTCAATAATCTAGGTAAAAGTTGTTTAGATATCAGAATGAAATCTATTCGGGACATCGAGTTATGCGTGGAGGAGAAACATGAATAAGCCTTGGTATGCGGAAATTTATGTCTCCATGTATCAATTAGATGGATGGATGAGGTTATTTTATGTAGTTTAGTGTCATTTGTCCTCATTGTAGCTAGTGTCAGTGGGCGAAGTCTGTCTAGGGCATCATTCATTGTGGAATTAAAATCCCCCATCCACACTGCTTGCACTGTAGGGTATCTTGCCATGAAGGAAACACCCTCTAGTATTATAGTAATAGAGAATGGAGGGGGGACATAGAAAGCTAAGATTAGGAAGGGTTCTCCGTATAGTTTAGCAGATATAAAAACATATCTGCCCTGAGGGTCTATGCATATCTCTCCTAGCTCAAAGTGTATGGATTTTGCAATTAAAATAGATACACCTCTTGAATGGGATGTAAACGTCGAATGAAATGCCCATCCTACCCAGGGGCGACGTAGGGCCATCTGTAGCTTGCCATCTATATGGGTCTCCACCAATGCTATTACATCAGCCCTCTGTTTTTTAAGGAATGTGAAGGTTGCCGACCTCTTAAGCGGTTCACGCAAGCCCCTCACATTCCAAGTAAGGAATTTTATAGACGCCATATGGAGTTCTCACAGATCATTTTCAGTATTAAGGTGTGTATCCTGAGTCTCACCAGTAACTTTATACAAGAATTATGCATGTGCATGTACAGTACTACAAAATATAGCAGCCGAGGCAAATTTTCAATATTATTCAAAAAACTATAGTGAATTGAAAAGTGTAAACATAGTACTTCTTGCATTTTAAAAAGTAACTTAAACATTTTCCCTCCCCTCTCCCTCCCAGCCCTGCACTGACCCCAACCTGTGCGGGCACACTTCCCAAACAAAACTGAAATTGAAATCCGGGAAAAAACAGTCAGCTTCATCTGAAAAAAAAGAAAAAACCAGAGTAGCCGTTTGGTTTTAGAACCCGGGGTAAACATATCCCACAAAATCATACGTAAAGAAAATAGTAAACTTTCACTTTTTAATACTTGATTGCAATCCTTTGCAGTCAATTACAGCCTGAAGTCTGGAATGCATAGACATCACCAGACGCTGGGTTTCATCCCTGGTGATGCTCTGCCAGGCCTCTACTGCAACTGTCTTCAGTTCCTGCTTGTTCTTGGGGCATTTTCCCTTCAGTTTTGTCTTCAGGAAGTAAAATGCATGCTCAATCGGATTCAGGTCAGGTGATTGACTTGGCCATAATATTCCACTTCTTTGGTTGCTTTCGCAGTATGCTTCGGGTCATTGTCCATCTGCACTGTGAAGCGCCGTCCAATGAGTTCTGAAGCATTTTGCTGAATATGAGCAGATAATATTGCCCGAAACACTTCAGAATTCATGCTGCTGCTTTTGTCAGCAGTCACATCATCAATAAATACAAGAGAACCAGTTCCATTGGCAGCCATACATGCCCACGCCATGACACTACCACCACCATGCTTCACTGATGAGGTAGTATGCTTCGGATCATGAGCAGTTCATTTCCTTCTCCATACTCTTCTCTTCCCATCACTCTGGTACAAGTTGATCTTGGTCTCATCTGTCCATAGGATGTTGTTCCAGAACTGTGAAGGCTTTTTTAGATGTTGTTTGGCAAACTCTAATCTGGCCTTCCTGTTTTTGAGGCTCACCAATGGTTTACATCTTGTGGTGAACCCTCTGTATTCACTCTGGTGAAGTCTTCTCTTGATTGTTGACACACATACACCTACCTCTTGGAGAGTGTTCTTTACCTGGCCAACTGTTGTGAAGGGTGTTTTCTTCACCAGGGAAAGAATTCTTTGGTCATCCACCACAGTTGTCTTCCGTGGTCTTCCGGGTCTTTTGGTGTTGCTAAGCTCACCGGTGCGTTCTTTCTTTTTAAGGATTTTCCAAACAGTTGATTTGGCCACACCTAATGTTTTTGCTATCTCTCTGATGGGTTTGTTTTGTTTTTTCAGCCTATTGATGGCTTGCTTCACCGATAGTGATATCTCTTTGGATCTCATATTGAGAGTTGACAGCAACAGATTCCAAATGCAAATAGCACATTTGAAATGAACTCTCTGGACCTTTTATCTGCTCCTTGTAAATGGGATAATGAGGGAATAACACACACCTGGCCATGGAACAGCTGAGCAACCAATTGTCCCATTACTTTTGCTCCCTTAAAATGTGGGGGGCACATATACAAACTGTTGTAGTTCCTACATTGTTCACCTGAATTTAGATGTAAATACCCTCAAATTAAAGCTGACAGTCTGCAGCTAAAGCACATCTTGTTCGTTTCATTTCAAATCCATTGTGGTGGTGTATAGAGCCAAAAAGATTAGAATTGTGTCGATGTCCCAATATTTATGGACCTGACTATATATATATATATATATATATATATATATATATATATATATATATATATATATATATATATATAAATGATCAGGGGAGTCGGCCCGCCCATCTACTGATGAAGCCCAATCAGAGGGCGACATGTGTATAGAGGGGAGGAGCCGAGCCCGTGACGTCACATAGTCACTGTGAGTCCATGGTAGTGGTGAACGAGAGGACATATTTTCTTACGCTGTTTTTATTCTTGGATCTTGTAAGTGTGCCTAATTTTGGAGCTGTTTTTAATAAAGTAACAAGCAGAGAGCACTATGGAGTTTATGTTTGTTATTACATGTGAATGATCGATTTGAGAGAGAAGCTGAACTGAGCTGCAAGCCATTATATGAGTTTTTTTACTCATCTGTGAGGTGAGCAGGCAATTTGGCTGGTGAAGGATACACCCCATCAGGATCTGGGGTATAGACCCCAGATCCCTCCATAAAGAGTACCTGTCACTGACTATTACTGTCACCAGGGATGTGTACATTCCTTGTGACAGCGATAAAAATGATCAACATTTTTTTTTTAAAGAGACAGTGTAAAAAAATTAAAAAATAAAATAAATAAGTAAAAAAAAATAAAACATTTAAAGAGCCCCGTCCCTCTGTGCTCGCGCGCAGAACGAACATCCGCAAATGTAAATGGTGTTTAAGCCACACATGTGAGGTTGACTTTGGGAAATAGACGTATGAGTGCTGCCAGCATTGCTGCAGAGGTTGAAGGGGTGGGGGGGTCAGCCTTTCAGTGCTCAGACCATACGCCACACACTGCACCAAATTGGTTTGCAAGGCTGTTGTCCCAGAAGGAAGCCTCTTCTAAAGATGATGTACAAAAAAGCCCGCAAACAGTTTGCTGAAGACAAGCAGACTAATGACATGGATTACTGGAACCATGTCCTGTGGTCTGATGAGTATAACTGAAAGATTATTTTCCTCACCGTACCTCCACAGAGTGGTACTGTGGATACGATACTAAGTTAAAATTATTTTGCCACGTCCCGATATTTAGAGTATAAGAAAAAGGTTTTGGATGATGGACTTTTTAGGCATAACACATTCTTTATAAGAAATTGATATTTATTACAAATTTAAAATCAAGACAATTACATAGATTTCTCATATATTTCATTCACATAAAATAGCCTATGAGCATGAAAGGCACACCACCTATAAACAATAAAGTCAAACCCTGGAGGGTTGGACTGATCACTCTTGGAATGATAGAGCTTGACGAGGTAGCGTGTCATAAAGTGCTCAACTCTGCTCTACATGTTACGTGTAAGGAAGTGCTTCTTCAGGAGCTATGGCGAATTATTTAATCATAGGTAAAAAAGAAAGAGAAGGGATGAGGCAGAGAGTAATATCCTCGATGATGGTGGAAATTCACAATAAAGATAAACACTGATCCCTTAGACACTAGGTTCCTGGCTGAGTCTCCTCTTGGCAACCGCGCCACACAGATAGCAGGGACAGCTGTTTATGGGACAATAGGCATGGATACAATGGGAGGATTCCTTACATTGAACAAACCAGCATTTTAATAGTAGTCCTGTGTACCATCTTTTACCTTAAAGACCACTTTCTAATTGTTGACAGTGGCATAGAACTACCCTGTAGATTAAACCTATATAGTTCCTGAAGTGTTACCCGCCTCTGAATTGTTGTGAATTTCCACCATCATTGATGATATTACTCTCTGCCTCATCCCTTCTCTTTCTTTTTTACCTATGATTAAATAATTCGCCATAGCTCCTGAAGAAGCGTTTCCTTACGCGTAACATGTAGAGCAGAGTTGAGCACTTTATGACACGCTACCTTGTCAAGCTCTATCATTACAAGAGTGATCAGTCCGGCCCTCCGGGATTTGACCTTATTGTTTATAGGTGGTGTGCCTTTCATGCTCATAGGCTATTTTATGTGAATTAAATATATGAGAAATCTATGTAATTGTCTTGATTTTAAATTTGTAATAAATATCAATTTCTTATAAAGAATGTGTTATGCCTAAAAAGTCCATCATCCAAAACCTTTTTCTTATACTGTGGTCTGATAAGACCAAGATAAACTTATTTGGTTCAGATGGTTTTATGGTCGTGTGGTGGCAACCAGGTGAGGGGTACAAAGACAAGTGTGTCTTGCCTACAGTCAAGCATGGTGGTGGGAGTGTCATGGTCTGGGGCTGCATGAGTGCTGCTGACACTGGGTTCTACAGTTTATTGAGGGAACCATGAATGCCAACATGTCCTTTGACATACGGAAGCAGAGCATGATCCCCTCCCTTCGGAGACTGGGCCTCAGGGCAGTATTCCAACATGATAACGACCCCAACCACACCTCCAAAACGACCACTGCCTTGCTAAAGAAGCTGAAGGTAAAGGTGATGGACTGGCCAAGCATGTCTCCAGACCTAAACCCTATTGAGCATCTGTGGGGCATGCATAAACGGAAGGTGGAGGAGCGCAAGGTCTCTAACATCCACCAGCTCTGTGATGTTGTCATGGAGGAGTGGAAGAGGATTCCAGTGGCAACCTGTGAAGCTCTGGTGAACTCCATGCCCAAGAGAGTTAAGACAGTGCTGGAAAATAATGGTGGCCACACAACATATTGACACTTTGGGCCCAATCTGGACATTTTCACTTAGGGGTGTACTCACTTTTGTTGCCAGCGGTTTAGACATTAATGGCTGTGTGTTGAGTTATTTTGAGGGGGCAGCCAATTTACACTGTTATACAAGCTGTACACTCACTACTTTACATTGTAGCAAAGTGTAATTTCTTCAGTGTTGTCACAGGAAAAGATAGAATAAAATATTTACAAAAATGTTAAGGGTGTACTCACATTTGTGAGATACTGTATATATATATATATATATATATATATATATATATATATATATATATATATGTTTGGGGGTTCTAAGTCTTTTTCTAGCAAAAAATATGGCTTTTAACTTGTAAGCAACAAATGTCAGAAAAAGGCTTAGGCATGAAAGGGTTAATGTGGCCATATTAGGTCAATGACGTCTCCAGCATCCTCTCCCTGCAGCTGTACATAAACTAAGGGAAAGCCCTGACCAGACCTGATTGGATTTGTGGGTATGCGATTATGGGACCGCTCCCCATTCATTCTGCCAAAGGTATCCTGACAGTGGTGGGTGCAGCGTTCAGAATAAAATGTCCTGGAAGGGGGGGATTCCTCCTTCATTTGTGTGGGTTGAAGAATCTGTTGTTTATCATCAGGATTTACATGATTGGGTCTTTTCTGGGCCAGTATTTCAGTGCAGGTAGATGTGATTTGGGATACCATTCGAAATGAATGTCGCTGCACTGCTGTACGGCACGGTAACACACAGTGCAACACAAAGATGCAAATCCTACTTTTTACCCACTTTTTTTTTTACCAAATATATGGATTTTCAGTTAAAAAAAAAGAAAAATTGAAAACAGGAGGTAGATTAGTTAGCAGTGGATTGGAAAATTTGCTGGTTCTAAATAGGCCCTAAGCGGGTGTGCTGATTCCCTCATTTATCTGGTGTCCTAAATTCTCATCTTTGAAATATATTTCCTTGGGAACACACAAACAGACAATGTTCCTCATTATATATCCAATTAATTTTCTAGAAAATTTACCATGTTCAACTTCAAAAAGATTTAAATGACCCACTGGAGCAATAATGAAATAAAATGAAATCAGGATTATATCTGGACTCTTGTTAAACAGAAGCAGGCAAAAAAAATCAATGGTGAACTAACAGCAAGCCTGCAAGGTTAATTCTGCCATTAGAAGGATGCTATTATACCTTTATTGCATTAATACCGGGGCGTCTCATACTTGTGTTTCTGCACACATGGTCCTGAAACTTCAATTACCTCTTCCTGCACAAACCTTGATCTTTAATTTAATAATGATTTATTTAATCAAATCAAATACAATGAAGAGCCCTTTCATCTTGCCTGGGAAGATAACTTGAGTTAGCAGGAAGTAGGCAGCTTTCTATTATTGCATTTATAAATAAAAGCACCCAAAAAACAATAACAGCCATCAAGTATAGTATTATTTGTTCTTATTTAAAGTGGCTGAGATAAGTTTTGACATATAAGATGCAATGATTCCTACCAACGTTATTATAGTTTTCTGAATCCAGATCAATAAAGTACAATTTCTGATTGCCTACTTTATGGGGCAAATGAGGCTTGGCTCATGATTCTAGCAGAGACCAATGCCCAATGATGTGGTGCAACCTAAAGAATTCCCTTCTGGGTGATCTATGTACATTGAAGGGATTTTAACAAACTTTGTTGCAGATTCCTACCATTTTTTATTCTGAAGAAATAGTTGTTTGTGTCCAAGTGAATGTGAACAGGAGTGAATTTAAAATTATTAGAAAGCTGCTGCACTTGCAGGGTTCTAATGAGAAAAGTGGAAGGGTCATTCTTTTAGACATGATTTCCTTTTAGGAGTATCTCACCAAAAATTATATTTTTGTTGCACTGGATGACAAAAACGTGGCTTATATCCTAGTGGAAAATTCTGGGAAAAAACAGTAAGCCAATCACACAAGCAGGAAATTAAATTTCTGGGGGCATTCCAAACACCATCTGTGTACAGAATGCCTCCAGGTTGCCATATTGAATTGCACTTTACAAAAACTGACAATGCAGCAGATTGAAAAGTAAATGTAATTTTTAATAACATCCAATTACAATTTGACTAGTATAGCAACTGCATACGCTATATACACTGTATATATATATATATATATATATATATATATAGAGAGAGAGAGAGAGAGAGAGAGAGAGAGAGAGAGAGAGAGAGAGAGAGAGAGAGAGAGAGAGAGAGAGAGAGAGAGAGAGAGAGAGAGAGAGAGAGAGAGAGAGAGAGAGAGAGAGAGAGAGAGAGAGAGAGAGAGAGAGAGAGAGAGAGAATATATATAGGTAGATGAGGGTGGGGGGAAACGTAGAATAATTATAACTCACAGAGAGGCACCATCCCTAGTAAAAACAAAATTTGAAAAGACATGGGGTGGGACTTTGCATGTGCCTTGGTGGAGTGTGAATAATAATTTATTACACAGTGTTTTTTTTTTTAAAAAAGATATACAAATACTTTATTTACCATCCTTAGATGGGAATATTTAAAACATTACAATCTGAATGAAGATACAATTTACTGTTAGGTTGACCCAGTCCTGGTATATAATATTGAGGGTGTGGCCTACGCGTTTTGCGGGAACCCCGCTTCGTCAGGGCCTTTTAGAACAGCACAAACAGCATGCAAATATTAAAGATGTCCTAAAGATACAAAATTGCAAAATTAGCTATGTCATAAAATGATATTAGGTAAAATGTTAATGATGCATATGTAGAAAACATAGAAAACTCCTACACTGTTGTAGGGTATTTTAAGATTACTCTTTGGTACAGAAATCTAATATAACAACATGAAGATATTCTTTTCTAACAAAGATGCAGTTACACGTCATGTGTATCCTGTGTGTCCTATTAACACAGCAATACTTCATATAAAGACAGAAAAAAGAAAAAAAAATAATTTCCCATCACTCCCAACACTCCTTCCCTCTTTTTTTCTCACAGTTCACATTAAGGGGATTATTTACGAAAGGCAAATCCACTTTGCACTGCAAGTGCACTTGGAGGTGCAGTCGCTCTAAATCTAAAGGGTAGATCTGAAATGAGTGGAAGCTCTGCTGATTTTATCATCCAATCATGTGCAAGCTAAAATGCTGTTTTTTATTTTCCTTCCATGTCCCCCTCGGATCTACAGCGACTTTACCTCCAAGTGCACTTGCAGTGCAAAGTGGATTTCCCTTTAGTAAATAACCCCCTAAATCTACATCTTTTTCTCCCCATTCTCACTCACACACACAGTTTCACCATCATACTGCATTATACCATACCATGTTATATCATTTTATGATATAACATGGTATGGTATAGTGGTATATTTGGTAATATGGTATATTTTATGAGGGTCCGCCCTGTGTTTTTCTCGGTGGGGCTTGGCAAAGTATCCCCACGGGCTCCCTAGGCTTACTGTCCCTCCTGGACCGACATGCTGCACACACAACCTGAAGGTAAGCTACAAGAGGTTATATTTAGTATCAATAATGTCTAATCCCTAAGGGATAATATGCAAGTTATTGTCATAAAAAGTGTTTGGGGACCTGGGTCCTGCCCCAGGGGACATGTATCAATGCTAAAAAAGTTTTAAAAACGTCCGTTTTTTTGGGAGCAGTGATTTTAATAATGCTTAAAGTGAAACAATAAAAGTGAAATATTCCTTTAAATTTCATACCTGGGGGGTGTCTATAGTATGCCTGTAAAGTGGCTAATTTTTCCCGTGTTTAGAACAGTCCCTGCACAAAATGACATTTCTAAAGGAAAAAAGTCATTCAAAACTACTCGCGGCTGTAATGAATTGTCGGGTCCTGGCAATACAGATAAAAGTCATTGAAAAAAACGGCATGGGATCCCCCCAGTCCATTACCAGGCCCTTTGGGTCTGGTATGAATATTAAGGAGAACCCCAAACCAAAATTTCAAAAAAAAAAGGCATAGGGGTCCCCCTCAAAATCCATACCAGACCCTTCAGGTCTGGTATGGATTTTAAGGGGAACCCTGTGCCAAAATAAAAAAAAATGGCATGGGGGTCACCCCAAAAATCCATTCCAGACCCTTATCCGAGCACGCAACCTGGCAGGCCACATGCCCTCAACATGGGGAGGGTGCTTTGGGGTAGCCCCCCAAAGCACCTTGTCCCCATGTTGATGAGGACAAGAGCCTCATCCCCACAACCCTTGCCCGGTGGTTGTGGGGGTCTGCGGGTGGGAGTCTTATCGGAATCTGGAAGCCCCCTTTAATAAGGGGACCCCCAGATCCTGCCCCCCCCCTTTGAAATGATAATGGGTACATTGTACCCGTACTATTTCACAAAAAAGTGTCAAAATGTTAAAAAACCACAAGACACACCTTGGGACAAGTCCTTTATTAAAAAATAAAAAAATAAAAAAGATCCGCCTCCATGGGAGGCACCCGCCTTATGACGCTTCAGCGCGATGACAGTTCTTTTATAACTGAGGGCAGGGCCACACGGTGACATACCCGGGTAACCCAGCCCCTCTCTGACGCACAGGAACTTCCCAATGGTTTCCCCGTGGCGTCAAAGGGCAGCGGGGCCACCTGTTTACGTACCTGGGTGGCCCTGGGTAAATCTTATTTTTTAACCACTTGACGACCGCCTCACGCTGATGTACGTCGGCAAAGCGGCACGGACAGGCAAAATCACGTACATGGTACGTGATTTGCCTTCCGCGGGTGGGGGGTCCGATCGGACCCCCCCCGCCGCCCGAGGCAGTCCCGTTTTGTCCCCCGGCGATCGGAGACGAGGGGGAGGCCATCCGTTCGTGGCCCCCCCCTCGCAATCGCCGCCGGCCAATGGGAACACTCCTTTGCTGCTGTATGCTAAACAGCAGCAAAGGAAATGATGTCATCTCCCCTCGGGTCGGTAGTTTCCGTTCCAGCCCGAGGAGAGACGACATGTGAGTGACTGCACCAACACACACACACACAGTAGAACATGCCAGGCACACATTACACCCCGATCCCCCCCCCGATCGCCCCCCGATCACCCCCCCGATCACCCCCCCCCCCCCTGTCACAAATAGGGTTGCCACATCATCCCTTTAATCCAGGACACACATTAATTACACAGGTTCTGTGGCTGATTAAGGTGGTAATTAAACTCACTTGGTGCCTTATCTGCATTAAATCAGCCTCAG
This sequence comes from Lithobates septentrionalis, assembly GCA_037952835.1. Lineage (NCBI taxonomy): Eukaryota > Metazoa > Chordata > Amphibia > Anura > Ranidae > Lithobates > Lithobates septentrionalis. Next base: position 850,198 of record JBBDGP010002023.1, on the reverse strand, counting down.
AACCTGTTTAATTAATATGTGTCCTGGATTAAAGGGATGATGTGGCAACCCTAGTCACAAACTGACACCAGCAGTTTTTTTTTTTTTTTTTTTTTTCTGATTACTGCTAGGTGTCAGTTTGTGACAGTTACTGTGTTAGCACAGTTACTGTTACCCCCCTGTAGGTCTAGGGTACCCCCCTAACCCCCCCTAATAAAGTTTTAACCCCTTGATCACTACCCGTCACCAGTGTCACTAAGCGATCATTTTTCTGATCGCTGTATTAGTGTCGCTGGTTCCGCTAGTTAGTGAGGTAAATATTTAGGTTCGCCGTCAGCGTTTTATAGCGTCAGGGACCCCCATATACTACCTAATAAATGTTTTAACCCCTTGATTGCCCCCTAGTTAACCCTTTCACCACTGATCACCGTATAACCGTTACGGTTGACGCTGGTTAGTTTGTTTATTTTTTATAGTGTCAGGGCACCCGCCGTTTATTACCGAATAAAGGTTTAGCCCCCTAATCGCCCGGCGGTGATATGCGTCGCCCCAGGCAGCGTCAGATTAGCGCCAGTACCGCTAACACCCACGCACGCAGCATGCGCCTCCCTTAGTGGTATAGTATCTGATCGGATCAATATCTGATCCGATCAGATCTATACTAGCGTCCCCAGCAGTTTAGGGTTCCCAAAAATGCAGTGTTAGCGGGATCAGCCCAGATACCTGCTAGCACCTGCGTTTTGCGCCTCCGCCCGGCCCAGCCCACCCAAGTGCAGTATCGATCGATCACTGTCACTTACAAAACACTAAACGCATAACTGCAGCGTTCGCAGAGTCAGGCCTGATCCCTGCGATCGCTAACAGTTTTTTTGGTAGCATTTTGGTGAACTGGCAAGCACCAGCCCCAGGCAGCGTCAGGTTAGCGCCAGTACCGCTAACACCCACGCACGCACCGTAAACCTCCCTTAGTGGTATAGTATCTGAACGGATCAATATCTGATCCGATCAGATCTATACTAGCGTCCCCAGCAGTTTAGGGTTCCCAAAAACGCAGTGTTAGCGGGATCATCCCAGATACCTGCTAGCACCTGCGTTTTGCCCCTCCGCCCGGCCCAGCCCAGACCACCCAAGTGCAGTATCGATCGATCACTGTCACTTACAGAACACTAAACGCATAACTGCAGCGTTCACAGAGTCAGGCCTGATCCCTGTGATCGCTAACAGTTTTTTTGGTAGCGTTTTGGTGAACTGGCAAGCACCAGCCCCAGGCAGCGTCAGGTTAGCGCCAGTACCGCTAACACCCACGCACGCACCGTACACCTCCCTTAGTGGTATAGTATCTGATCGGATCAATATCTGATCCGATCAGATCTATACTAGCGTCACCAGCAGTTTAGGGTTCCCAAAAAGGCAGTGTTAGCGGGATCAGCCCAGATACCTGCTAGCACCTGCGTTTTGCCCCTCCGCCCGGCCCGGCCCAGCCCACCCAAGTGCAGTATCGATCGATCACTGTCACTTACAAAACTCTAAACGCATAACTGCAGCGTTCGCAGAGTCAGGCCTGATCCCTGCGATCGCTAACAGTTTTTTTGGTAGCGTTTTGGGGAACTGGCAAGCACCAGCGGCGTAGTACACCCCGGTCGTAGCCAAACCAGCACTGCAGTAACACTTGGTGACGTGGCGAGTCCCATAAGTGCAGTTCAAGCTGGTGAGGTGGCAAGCACAAGTAGTGTCCCGCTGACACCAAAAAGACAAACACAGGCCCGTCGTGCCCATAATGCCCTTCCTGCTGCATTCGCCAATCCTAATTGGGAACCCACCGCTTCTGCAGCGCCCGTACTTCCCCCATTCACATCCCCAACCAAATGCAGTCGGCTGCATGAGAGGCATTTTTATGTCCTCCCGGGTACCCCTACCCAGCGAACCCCCCAAAAAAGATGTTGTGTCTGCAGCAAGCGCGGATATAGGCGTGACACCCGCTATTATTGTCCCTCCTGTCCTGACAATCATGGTCTTTGCATTGGTGAATGTTTTGAACGCTACCATGCACTAGTTGAGTATTAGCGTAGGGTACAGCATTGCACAGACTAGGACACACTTTCACAGGGTCTCCCAAGATGCCATCGCATTTTGAGAGACCCGAACCTGGAACCGGTTACAGTTATAAAAGTTAGTTACAAAAAAAGTGTAAAAAAAAATAAATATATAAAATAAAAAAAAATTGTTGTCGTTTTATTGTTCTCTCTCTCTCTATTCTCTCTCTCTATTGTTCTGCTCTTTTTTTACTGTATTCTATTCTGCAATGTTTTATTGTTAATGTTATTGTTATTATGTTTTATCATGTTTGTTTTTCAGGTATGTAATTATTTATACTTTACTGTTTACTGTGCTTTATTGTTAACCATTGTTAACCATTTTTTTGTCTTCAGGTACGCCATTCACGACTTTGAGTGGTTATACCAGAATGATGCCTGCAGGTTTAGGTATCATCTTGGTATCATTCTTTTCAGCCAGCGGTCGGCTTGCATGTAAAAGCAATCCTAGCGGCTAATTAGCCTCTAGACTGCTTTTACAAGCCGTGGGAGGGAATGCCCCCCCCCCCCACCGTCTTTCGTGTTTTTCTCTGGCTCTCCTATCTCAACAGGGAACCTGAGAATGCAGCCGGTGATTCAGCCAGCTGACCATAGAGCTGATCAGAGACCAGAGTGGCTCCAAACATCTCTATGACCTAAGAAACCGGAAGCTACGAGCATTTCATGACTTAGATTTCGCCGGATGTAAATAGTGCCATTGGGAAATTGGGGAAGCATTTTATCACACCGATCTTGGTGTGGTCAGATGCTTTGAGGGCAGAGGAGAGATCTAGGGTCTAATAGACCCCAATTTTTTCAAAAAAGAGTACCTGTCACTACCTATTGCTATCATAGGGGATATTTACATTCCCCGAGATAACAATAAAAATGATTTAAAAAAAAAAAATATGAAAATAACAGTTTAAAAGTAAGAATAAAAAAGCAAAAAAAAATAAAGAAAAAAAAAAAAAAAAAAAAGCACCCCTGTCGCCCCCTGCTCTCGCGCTAAGGCGAACGCAAGCGGCGGTCTGTCGTCAAACGTAAACAGCAATTGCACCATGCATGTGAGGTATCACCGCGAAGGCCAGATCGAGTGCAGTAATTTTTCCAGTAGACCTCCTCTGTAAATCTAAAGTGGTAACCTGTAAAGGCTTTTAAAGGCTTTTAAACATGTATTTATTTTGTTGCCACTGCACGTTTGTGCGCAATTTTAAAGCATGTCATGTTTGGTATCCATGTACTCCGCCTAAGATCATCTTTTTTATTTCATCAAACATTTGGGCAATATAGTGTGTTTTAGTGCATTAAAATTTAAAAAAGTGTGTTTTTTCCCCAAAAAATGCCTTAGAAAAATCGCTGCGCAATTACTGTGTGAAAAAAAAAAATGAAACACCCACCATTTTAATCTGTAGGGCATTTGCTTTAAAAAAATATATAATGTTTGGGGGTTCAAAGTAATTTTTTTGCAAAAAAAAAATAACTTTTTCATGTAAACAATAAGTGTCAGAAAGGGCTTTGTCTTCAAGTGGTTAGAAGAGTGGGTGATGTGTGACATAAGCTTCTAAATGTTGTGCATAAAATGCCAAGACAGTTCAAAACCCCCCCAAATGACCCCATTTTGGAAAGTAGACACCCCAAGCTATTTGCTGAGAGTCATGTCGAGTCCATGGAATATTTTATATTGCGACATAAGTTGCGGGAAAGAGACAAATTTTTTTTTTTTTTTTTTTTTTGCACAAAGTTGTCACTAAATGATATATTGCTCAAACATGCCATGGAAATATGTGAAATTACACCCCAAAATACATTCTGCTGCTTCTCCTGAGTACGGGGATACCACATGTGTGAGACTTTTTGGGAGCCTAGCCGCGTACGGGACCCCGAAAACCAAGCACCGCCTTCAGGCTTTCTAAGGGCGTGAATTTTTGATTTCACTCTTCACTGCCTATCACAGTTTCGGAGGCCATGGAATGCCCAGGTGGCACAAACCCCCCCAAATGACCCCATTTTGGAAAGTAGACACCCCAAGCTATTTGCTGAGAGGTATAGTGAGTATTTTGCAGACCTCACTTTTTGTCACAAAGTTTTGAAAATTGAAAAAAGAAAAAAAAATGTTTTTTCTTGTCTTTCTTCATTTTCAAAAACAAATGAGAGCTGCAAAATACTCACCATGCCTCTCAGCAAATAGCTTGGGGTGTCTACTTTCCAAAATGGGGTCATTTGGGGGGGGTTTGTGCCACCTGGGCATTCCATGGCCTCCGAACCTGTGATAGGCAGTAAAGAGTGAAATCAAAAATTTTCACCCTTAGAAATCCTGAAGGCAGTGATTGGTTTTCGGGGTCCCGTACGCGGCTAGGCTCCCAAAAAGTCCCACACATGTGGTATCCCCATACTCAGGAGAAGCAGCTAAATGTATTTTGGGGTGCAATTCCACATATGCCCATGGCCTGTGTGAGCAATATATCATTTAGTGACAACTTTATGAAAAAAAAAAAAAAAAAAAAAAAGTGTCACTTTCCCGCAACTTGTGTCAAAATATAAAATATTCCATGGACTCAATATGCCTCTCAGCAAATAGCTTGGGGTGTCTACTTTCCAAAATGGGGTCATTTTGGGGGGTTTTGTGCCACCTGGGCATTCCATGGCCTCCGAAACTGTGATAGGCAGTGAAGAGTGAAATCAAAAATTTACACTCTTAGAAATCCTGAAGGCGGTGATTGGTTTTCGGGGCCCCGTACGCGGCTAGGCTCCCAAAAAGTCCCACACATGTGGTATCCCCATACTCAGGAGAAGCAGCTGAATGTATTTTGGGGTGCAATTCCACATAGGCCCATGGCCTGTGTGAGCAATATATCATTTTGTGAATACTTTTTGTAAATATTTTTTTTTTTGTCATTTTTCAATCACTTGGGACAAAAAAAATAAATATTCAATGGGTTCAACATGCCTCTCAGCAATTTCCTTGGGGTGTCTACTTTCCAAAATGGGGTCATTTGGGGGGGTTTTGTACTGCCCTGCCATTTTAGCACCTCAAGAAATGACATAGGCAGTCATAAACTAAAAGCTGTGTAAATTACAGAAAATGTACCCTAGTTTGTAGACGCTATAACTTTTGCGCAAACCAATAAATATACGCTTATTGACATTTTTTTTACCAAAGACATGTGGCCGAATACATTTTGGCCTAAATGTATGACTAAAATTTAGTTTATTGGATTTTTTTTATAACAAAAAGTAGAAAATATCATTTTTTTTCAAAATTTTCGGTCTTTTTCCATTTATAGCGCAAAAAATTAAAACCGCAGAGGTGATCAAATACCATCAAAAGAAAGCTCTATTTGTGGGAAGAAAAGGACGCAAATTTCGTTTGGGTACAGCATTGCATGACTGCGCAATTAGCAGTTAAAGCGATGCAGTGCCAAATTGGAAAAAGACCTCTGGTCCTTAGGCAGCATAATGGTCCAGGGCTCAAGTGGTTAAAGCATAGCTAAACCCAAAAACAAAGTGACAAGGTCACTTTAAGCCCACTGAATGTTTGCACACATATATACAGCCCCTTCCCACATATACTCCTGTACATGATTTCTTGAGCACCTGTCTACTTGATTGCTGAAGTCCCAATCAGCAAGCAAGTCTTCTGGTTCAACCATGTTGTGTAAATGAGGCTTTAGAATGTTGCAGCTTGTACTGCAATCTGATCATGACAAATGAGGCAGGAAGTCAATAGAGAAGTTAAAAAGGGGTTTGTTTTAAAAAAAATATTTTCCTTAAATAACCCTTAATAACCTAATTACCCCTTCTGGGTTTCTAAATGGTTACAGAGACCACGTACAATTATCCCAGACCTGTTCTTGTCCCAAAACTGCAAAATATTTAGATTTTTTTTCTGAAGGAAAAAAATGTCAAATTAAACAGTTAATGCAGCGGTACATATACTTCATAACAATCATATACTCCCAAAAATGTCACAAACAAACAAACAAAAAAAATAGAAAGAACAGAAAGAATGGAACAACGAAAAACAAAAACACTGCTAAGCAGAAGGCATCGCATGCAGATGCAATGAGCAAAAATGGCTGCCTCCGTGTAAAACTATACACACACATATACATATAAACATTTAAAAATAAACACAAATCATTTGTGTTAGGAGATTTCGGCTTCTAAGACCACCCAGATAGGTTCAGGTAATGCAGGAAGACCTCCGTTGACCCCCAGGCCTGGAGATATCAATAAAGTGACACAGGAGACAGGTTTGCTTAGCCACTTAATGACATCTAATTTGAGTTTCAGAAATACAGCATTTATGTAATTTGAGGGATGGGAGGAGTTTTACTAACCTTATACATGTCATTGAAATGAAAATAGGTTCAGTTAATATTTAACTACTAGCTGGTGTTATAAGACAAAATCTTGCATCATTTCTATTAGAATATTCTTTAACAGGTGAAGGACGCACTTTATCTTATCAAGAACAAACATGAGCTAGGCCAAACTCCATATTCTAGCTAAAATGTATAGGCAACCTTGAGAAGGTTTTCTATAGATAACAGCTTAAAGATAATATGGGTTTCAGAGAAAACTCAAATATGAGTTTTCTCAATTTTCCTGTAAAACATAAGATGGTGTCCTAGAACTAAAATGGAGTCCCTCATGATATGTGCTATGTTCTTTACAATCCCCTCTTTGAGACATTATTTATATGGCTCACTATCTTTCACAGTTATGTAAATTTTCTTCTATCATAATACATACTCAGATAAATTCTATTCGCAGCAGCAGGATCAGGGGTTCGGGATGCCTTAACAATTATGCACATTATAAGCTTATAACAAGCATATAGGAACAAAACAAAAAGAGCAATCATAATTATAGTTATGGCAGCACTCTTTATCCATGCCAAAATTCCTATCCCAGAACTTAGGTTTGCAAAAGGATCCCATGTCTTAGCAATGTTTCTAGCTTCATCTTGTAATTTGCTTACCGTATATACTCGAGTATAAGTCGAATTTTTCAGCACATTTTTTTGTGCTGAAAGTGCCTACCTCGACTTATACTCGAGTCAAGCACTTTTCTGCAGCAAAAAATTTAATTTTCCGAACCGATTTTGGGGCCCCGTATCTCAGGGCCACTTAGTGCTAGGGACCCCAAATTTGGTGTGCAAACCTAGTGCAACTGGTACCACAACATAGCCAAAGCTGAAGTTCCTAGCTCTAAGTGGCCCCGAGATACGGGGCCCCAAAATCGGTTCGGAAAATGTCATTCTCTGTTGCAGAAAAGTGCTTGACATTTTCTGAACCGAGTTTGGGGCCCCATATCTCAGGGCCACTTGATGCTAGGAACCCCAAATTTGGTGTGCAAACCCAGTAGAACTGGTACCATAACATATCCAAAGCTGGGGTTCCTAGCACCAAGTGGCTCTGAGATACGGGGCCCGAAAACCGGTTCGGAAAATGTCATTCTCTGCTGCAGAAAAGTGCTTGATATTTTCTGAACTGATTTTTGGGGCCCTGTATCTCGGGGCCACTTAGTGCTAGAAACCCCAGCTTTGGAAATCTTATGGTGCTAGTTCCACTGGGTTTGCACACCAAATTTGGGGTTCCTAGCACTAAGTGGCCCCGAGATACGGGGCCCCAAATTCGGTCAACTGTGTCTATCTGCAGCAATGTCATCTCGGGACCCTTTGGGTTCAGAGACCCCAAATTTTGGCTGCAGCTAGGGGGCATCTAGGAACCCTTAACTACCGAGTTTGAAGTTCAGGGGACCTATGGCTACAAATGGGCACAGTGAGACATGCAAATGGGCACAGTGATGCTGCAAATGGGCATTGTTGACCCTCTTTTCCACTTACAGTAGCTGTGCATTTCTCACCCTCGTCTTATACTCGGGTCACTAAGTTTTTCCCATTTTTTTTGTGGTAAATTAGGGCCTCGACTTATACTCGGAACGACTTATACTCGAGTATATACGGTACTTCTTTCCGGTGTTGTGCAATTATATCATAATAATCTGGTACCTCCATACTTGTGTTATGAAACCAGGTACAACACTCATAATCTTCTGTGTTTTCACATAACCCAGTTAAGGCAGCACTCATGCTTTCTATGGCTAACTCGTGTAGTTCTAATTGTTTTCTAATTGCCCTAGTTTCTATATTTAATTTAGTAATATCATCAGAATTCTTTTCCATTATTTCATCAATGATTCCAGTGTAATTATTCAACCTTTTCATTAAGTCTATTCCCCACCCAGTCCATGAGGGGAACCAAGCCCATGCCTTATCCTTTGTAAGAAATAACTCCCTTTTATTGCGGTGTTTGAGGGGGTACCTAGGATGCATGCTAGCTTCAAGGAGGTGTCCTCCCTTGCTATCTCCTACTACGCCCATGATGGGGACTAGGGATGCAAGATAACACCATCCTTGGGGTTCGGTGGGGATCCAAGGGTGACAGATTTTTCCACAACAAATATAAATACTGTTTCCTAGAGCTAAGGATCGTTTGTTGAATATTGTCATCATTTCATCAGAAAAACTGGAAAAAGTTAAACTCGACAATAATTGTCCTACTGTGGAAGTGGAACTGGAGTTAAGAAAGTTTATTAGAGTGGTGTTTAGGGCAGGTTCTGAAGTATGAAAGAAAGGGCTTTCAATTGAAGTCATTGAAAAGTTAATATTAGCTTGTTGGCAAACTTCAGCTCCATTTGTGGAGTTTCCCAGCCTAAAACACCAGTCTGGGGAATGACTTCTACCAGTAATTTGGAAAGTAAGGGTATTATTTGAAAGTGTTCTTATGACTTCTGTAAGGACGACAGGAGGTGTGCCATTAAGGAGTGGGGTGAAGTTTAGAGGTACTGCCATTAAGGGGATTCTAGCAGTGCTAGGATGGAGTTTACTACATATCCAACATTTTTCAAATCCAGTTTTCATTTCTCTTGTGTCTGTCATGTGTATTATTCTGTTGTAGAGTGTTAGAGGCCCCACAAATACCCTTTATGAGTCCCAAATCTTCAGAATAATAAATACAGTTAGTTATCAGCCAAGTTGGCAGGAACACAATCAGGGCAGCCCAGCATAGGAGGCACAAGGCTTTCCCAGAAGTCCGTGGTGAAATAAGTGACGTCATCTTGTTCAGAGTCTTGACCACCTGCTTCACTCTGTTTTCGAGGATTTATATCACTTGCTTCACCTCTCTGTGCTTTATCTTTGCCTTGCTTCTTAGGGTCCTGGTTGACCTTCTTTACGCGACTTGCATGAATCCAGGCCTGTTGTCCTTCTACCAAAATAGCTGTGCGGGTGACTGCGATCACTGTGGTTGGGGGTCCGAAGGGAAACTCTTGTTTCTTGGTGCGGTTCAATCTCTGGACCACCACGGTGTCACCCACCTGGAAAGGGTGTGTAGGTTCCTGTGAAGAAAAAGGAGAGGTGCGAGCAACATTCCTTTCAACTTTATCCAAAGTTTCAATAAGTTTTTTTACATATTCTTCCTGAATAAGATCTAGGTCCCCTCTTTCTAACATAAGTGGCTGTCTGGCCCATGGGGTGGGGAATGGCCTACCCATTAAGACTTCAAAAGGAGAGTATCCTGTCTTTTTAGAGGGTGTCATTCTTACCTCGGCTAGTACAGCTGGTAGGACCTTCTTCCAATTTGCATACGTACCTCCAGTGGCCTTCCTGATCTTATCTTTAATGGTTCTGTTCATCCTTTCCACTATACCTGAACTCTGGGGGTGGTAAGGAATATGAAACTTCCATTCTATTTTCAGTGTTTTTACCAGGTCTTGACAAACTTTGGCCACAAATGCAGGACCATTGTCAGAGTTGATCTGTAGTGGGCAACCCCACCTTGGGATAATTTCTTGTATCAGAATCCTCACTACTGTTTGTGCATCTTCCTTTGTAGTTACAAACATTTCTATCCATCCTGAGAACATGTCCACTATTATTAGCAAATATTCCTGTCTTTTACCTAGTTTGGGCATGTGTGTAAAATCTATCTGCAGATGAGTGAATGGTGTAGATGGATATATCAGATGTTCGTGTTTTGCTTTGTGAGGGTTGCTAGGGTTATTCCGAATGCATGTGATGCATCTGGAAACATATGCCTTAACGAGAGAGGGAAGACCTGGAATGTAAAAATCCTTATCCAAAAGTTCACATGTGACTTTCCACCCTCTGTGACCTATCCCATGGTATTGTGAAATAAAAATGGGTGCACTGGCTACAGGGATACATGGTCTCCCCTCTTGGCAGACAAGGTCAGTTTCTGGGTTTGTCTGCACACCTATTGAGTTCCATTGCTGGATGTCTTGGTCTGTGGCATATGCTTGGAGATCACGCAATGTTTGATCCAAAAGAGGAATTTCTGGTGAGAGTAATGGCATTTGTATGTTTGCAGGCTGTGTGGATGCTGCTTCTCTTGCTGCTTTGTCAGCTAAGGCGTTGCCTTTGGCTATGTCATCCTGTTGCCCTGTATGTGCCCTACAGTGTAGTATAGCTATGGACCTTGGTAATTGTATAGCTTCTAACAGACTTGTGACAAGCGTGGAATGTGAGATGGATTTACCGTCTGCTGCTATATAGCCCCGCCTTTTCCATATGACTCCAAAATCATGCGCGACACCGTACGCGTACTTGGAGTCTGTGTAAATGTTTACATCCTGCCCTTCAAAAAGCTGACAAGCTCGAGTAAGGGCTATAAGTTCTGCAGCTTGTGCTGATTGGAATGGGACAGGGTTTGCTTCCAGTATTTTATCAGGCAGCTGAACAACAGCATACCCTGCATGGTATGTGTTATCATTTGGTCTTGAACAAGACCCATCCACAAAGACATTCTGTGCTCCAGGGAGAGCAGTTGAAGACATGTCTGGTCTCGGGGATGTGTCTTGGTGGATGAGGTCCATGCATTCATGTTGAGGCACTACCTCATCTTCTTCACCTTTCAAGCCTAGCAAGGCATTCAGGATTGGAGCTGGGCCAGAAGTGGGAGAGGCATATTTGATCTCAAGTTTTGGGTTAGAAAGTAAAATTACTTCATAACCGCTCAGCCTCTGGGCTGACATGTGCTGGGTATGGATGCTCTTTAGTAGAATGGATACATTGTGAGTGGTGTGTAGTGTGGTGGCATGTCCTAGAGTGAATGATGTAGCCATTTCCACCACCATCGCACAGGATGCCAGAGCTCTGAGACACGCCGGCATGCCCTGTACTGGCATCGGCACAACTTTTGAAAAAAACGCAATTGGGTGGAGTTTCCCCCCATGCTCCTGAGCCAGGACCCCCGCCATTGTTTTACAGTTGTCCCTTGCAAACAAGTGAAACATTTTACCATATTCAGGTAGTCCAAGTCCAGGAGATGTGACCATTGCAGTTTTAAGATACACAAAAGCATTGTACATTTCATCATTCCATTTCACACAATCTGGCATGTCAGTACCTGTGGCTTGCCTCAGGTGATTATCATAGTAGGAACAATCAGGTATCCATTGGCGGCAGTAACCAATCATTCCAAGAAAGGATAGCATGTCCTTCTTAGTAAGTGGGCGGGGCAGACCCACGAGAGCCGCAGCTCTCTTGTGACTGATTTTCCTTTCTCCTTTGGAGAGTACAAAACCAAGGTATTCAACAGTTTCCTGACACCATTGTAGCTTTTTTTTAGAAACCTTGTGACCATTGTCTGCTAACCAATGTAACAGATCTAAACCATCATTTTTACATGCTTTCTGGCTTGGACTACACAACAACAAATCATCAACATATTGGAGTAGGACAGAACCATGGCGGGGTGTCCAAGACCGCAGGGTTGCCTGGAGGGCCACTGTGTATACTACAGGGGAGTCTACATAGCCCTGAGGTAATCTACACCACGTCATCTGGCGGTTTCTGAAATTGAATGCAAAGATAGGCTGTGTCTCTTCATCAACAGAAACTGAAAAAAATGCATTACAAAGGTCAATGACCGAAAAATACTCTGCATCGGATGGTATGGAGGTTAAGAGTGATGGCACATCAGGCACTATAGGAGCAATGGGTATCACTAGGTTGTTTATAGCTCTGAGGTCTTGTACAAACCTGTAAGAGCCGTCCGGCTTCATTACTGGGTTAATGGGGGTGTTGTAGGGTGACAGTGTCTCTTTAAGAATTCCTTGCTGCAGGAACCTTTCCACCATTGGGGCCACTCCTTCCTCTTTTTCTTTTGAAATGGGGTATTGTTTGTGATAAACCGGCTGTGCCCATGATTTTAAAGCTGCCTTGTATGGGGTACAAGAAATAAGACCTACATCCAAGGAGCTTTTTGACCATACCGGATCATCTGGTGGAGGGAGATCACTATCCTCAGTGTAATATATTGGTATTACCTTGGAGTGTACGAAGACTCCTCCTTTAGTAGTCATTTTCAGTGTTATACCCAATCTTCCCATCAAATCTCTACCCAAGAGATTCACAGGACAATTTGGTATAATCCTGAAACAATGATGCAAGACTGTTGCATCTCCCCTTTCAACATCACTTACTGGTAAAGGTGGTGTTTTGTATGTTTTGGTAAGTATCCCATTAATTCCCATAGAAGGTTCAGCAATTTTAGTCTCACCTCTGTAGTAGTCCTCACTGAGGGTGCTCCGAGTTGCCCCTGAATCGGTTAAAAACGGAACAGGCCTATTTTTGACATATAGGGTCACAATTGGTTGTTCATTGTAAGAGTGTGAGATCAAAGGAAATGCTGGGATACTACCTTCCGGGCAGCTTCATTTTAGTTGCTGTTGATTCCACTGTATAGGGAATCGGGGACCCTGTTGCTTTGGGGCAACTTGATTCGGTTGGCTAGATTGGGGTCCCTGTGTATGCATTTGATCTTGATCTTGAGTATTTGGGTTATTCCATTCATAAGGACATTGATTTCTCCAGTGACCCTGTTGTCCACAGTTAAAACAACATGTGCGGGACTGCTGGGGTGGTCTGGAAAAACCATGCCCTCTCCCTTTTGTTCTTCCTCTTCCTCTGCCTCTGTTTCCACTGCCCCATTGTCCACCATTATCTGGGGGAGGCTGAGCTTGCACTCCACCCTGATAAAGGCTACTCACTGCTTTCTCTTTTATTACATCAAAACACCCTGCTGCTTCTTTCTGTATTAAAGTTTCCTGAAATTGGTCAATCGTCTGTGTGGTCCATTCAGATATCATCTGTTTTACCACCAAGGCGAACTGGGGTTTTAGATTATTCATAAAAGTTTGAATAAACAAAGCTCCCACATCAGTAGTTGTAGCTAATCCAGCTTCTGTTGTCCAATTTTCATGAAACCTTTTCCAGAATTCAACTACAGTTTCTCCTGACTTTTGTTTGCATGCTATGGCAGTAGGGAGGGAACTTTTATTTTTAAATACTCTCATCATTTCAGTCTCTAATTCTGTCCACATGGTGTTCCTACCTGGTACTGTGTTTAACCCATATGCTCCCGCATTTCCAGTGTCAATAGTGTTTATACTTGGAACATTTGCCCAGCTCCAGGAACTGGTGTGTCCTATGATACCATCAATGATAAGACGCATGTCTTCCTGTGTGTAATTTCTACCCTTACAGGCCTTTTTTAAGTAAATTAAAGTGCCACCTGCAGAGGTGGTGGGTTTGGGGCAATGTTTTACTATCCTATCAATGTCCTCAATGTCTATTACCTTTTTTAATAATTCATTTCCAATGGTCATGAAAGGTGTTTGAAGGTTAGTGTTACTATATACAGTTCCACTCTTTGTTTTAGGGGGACTAAGTATTCTATCCCCTTTAACGTCTTCTTCCTCCTGCTCTTGGCCAGGTGGTGAAACTACCCCTCCTATAGCTCCCTGATCATCTTCTGGTTCCCCTACCTCGACTCGGGCCCTCTGTGGGTGCTGTCTATCTTGTTGTGGAGCGGGAGGGATCTGCTGTTGTGGTTGTGGAGCGGGGGGGACCTGCCGTTGTCTGGTTGCATAATGTCCAGCCAGAAGATCAATATCCTCCTTTCTTAAACTTGGATAGACATGTACATATGCGGGTGGAGGATGACTGACTATTGGCAGGGGTGGGGCTATTGGGTCAGGGACAAATCTCTTTTTATCGGCTTCTTCTCTATGTTTCTGGTCATAATCTTCCTTACTTAAACATTTGGTGGGCTTTTTCTGTTTCTTATTATCCCTCTGAAACCAATATGGGGCGTATTTTAACCAGTTCTCTCCTCCCTTTTCCATATAATCCATATCCCATTGAGGATCCCCGGGGTACCAAGGGAAAGCTCTCTTATCTCCTAAACACAATCCTTTTATCATATCTATGTGAAATTCATCATTAGCGCCATCCCGGGGAAAGGGGTCTACACTGTGTATGGCTTAGTATAATTAGTACCACAAATTCTGGCTACAAAATCCTTACACGTTTCTCCTGGATTGGGAAGAGGGGGAGGATCTTCTTTACCTTGTTTCTGACCCATATTGACAGTGGGAGTCGACTGTTCTTACCACCCAGTCTTCTGACCCACACACACACGACAGATTATCTTATAACTTCTAATGCGATAGATAAGAAAAAGCAAAGGATTTTGGGGTCACCGGAGTCTATTTCCTCATTAACCACTTCATATCCCTTCCCAAAAGGAATGTCTCTATATATGTGTATGCAGTACTGCTTATCTTTGTGGGTTTCCCAAAAACCCTCCAATATTAACCTCTGGCGTGGTTCTTATCCCCTACTAATTTACGGGTCTAAAAAGCTTTAATCAGAGCTGAGGCAAGAAATATTTCGTCAATAAAGACAAAATGAAGACTTACCTTCAGATATGATTTTATTTGACTTTTTTTCCCGGCGAGCCCCCAGATCTGTTAGGAGATTTCGGCTTCTAAGACCACCCAGATAGGTTCAGGTAATGCAGGAAGACCTCTGTTGACCCCCAGGCCTGGAGATATCAATAAAGTGACACAGGAGACAGGTTTGCTTAGCCACTTAATGACATCTAATTTGAGTTTCAGAAATACAGCATTTATGTAATTTGAGGGATGGGAGGAGTTTTACTAACCTTATACATGTCATTGAAATGAAAATAGGTTCAGTTAATATTTAACTATTAGCTGGTGTTATAAGACAAAATCTTGCATCATTTCTATTAGAATATTCTTTAACAGGTGAAGGACGCACTTTATCTTATCAAGAACAAACATGAGCTAGGCCAAACTCCATATTCTAGCTAAAATGTATAGGCAACCTTGAGAAGGTTTTCTATAGATAACAGCTTAAAGATAATATGGGTTTCAGAGAAAACTCAAATATGAGTTTTCTCAATTTTCCTGTAAAACATAAGATGGTGTCCTAGAACTAAAATGGAGTCCCTCATGATATGTGCTATGTTCTTTACAATTTGAATGGTCAAACAGATATTTTTTTTTGGTAGTTTTGTATATGAAAGATCAATTTACTTTATTTATTTTCACAACAGTTAGGTGAATAGCCTATAAAGCTGTCACCTGATTATGGGTTTAAACAATGTAAATTGCTGTTATTATATCCAAGGTGAAAAGGCACAAAAAATGATAACACAAACCAAATGCTGGAAACTCAGGAGACTCAAGAGTACAATTCTGAATTGGATTGGGTTGTAAAAGCTTTCCGAGACCAAAATCTTAAAATTCTAAGGCTAAATAGTATATTATGTGACTTGACTATGTCGTTATAACAACTGTCATTATAGTTATAATAAACAAAACACAGTCTATTGTTACGGAAATTGTGTGGTGTCATTTACCCAACAAAAATGCACAAAGTACTGGTTTATGCTGTATATAATAGCTCTGTATGCATTCTCACTGCTGTTTCTGCAAATTAGATTAAAAGGACTATGGCAATTTCCAAAAAATATGTGTATATATTTACATATTTATTTTTTTTTATTTTTAAAAGTATTGCTACCGAATAGGAATTTATGTCCCTCAAAACTATTTGACTATCTGTCAAAATGGACTACCGTATGATTACCCTGTTCCTGTATGAGTCCTCTACTTCCCCCATCCTGTATTATATTGAATAGCAAAACTGGTTTAGGGACTTTAAATGAAGGCGTGACCTGGTAAGGCCAGTTCTTCCATCCCACGGGACTTTAAATGAAATTGTGGCCCGGTAGGGTCACATATTTCCATCCCTGTCATATTCAAAAGGGAGGAGAGCAAGGGGGCGGGACTTTGAGTGAAGCATGTGGTAGCAAAAGCATCATTTGGTGGAGCATAAAAGGAGTTTATTGGTTGCCATCAGGTAAAAAGCAAGGTACATTGATAAATATACATAAATATGGTGGTAATGCATGGGTAATACAATACATCTCAATCATGACTTGAATATCACAAGAATTAACAAGCAAGGGGGGGGAGTATATTGTTGTTAAGGATCTATTGTTTGGGGCGTGACCGGATGTCGATGTGAGCGGGTGTGCGTGTGAGCTCCCTCCTAGCTCCGGCTTCCATGCTGCTCAGTCTCATCCCTAGCAGTTTAACCTAGCCCGATATTTTGACGGCTTGCGACTCGCCTCCCTGTACACCGCACCATCTCACGGCCACTGTGCCCGACCAGCCGCATCTTACCTCTGGAGCGGGACGCTCTACCGTTGTACTGCGTTGTATCCCGGTGCCGGCTTGCTTTTCGCCCTGCATCCCGCGCTCGGTTCGTGCTGCGGGCTCCTCCCTGCCGCCGCTGGACTGATTGCTTGGCAACACCTGGGACTCTCGTGAGAGCTGTGAAAATCCTCCGTATCCTGGACAAAGGCTCGGGAGCTCCGCTTCGGCTCCAGTCTCCCTCCCCTTGCTTCAGCCACAGCTACAGCAGCAGACGCCGGCAGACACTGGCTACAGTAACAGGCACACGTGGAGAAAGCGGAGAGAGCGCACAGATTTGAAGTACTACAGGACAGGTATGAGAGCAACCGGGTTCAGTTTAAAAACCTTGTGGCTATAGAGGTGGACTGTATGGTATCCTGTCTGCTACACCCGCTAATGTTATGCAGCTACGCAATTATACAGCAGTTGTAAAGAGAATCCTTGAAAGAGCAAATTAAGGAAATTAAGGAAAAGCAAGGGGAGAGGGAAGGGGAGAGCAGGAGGAGGACGAAAAGAGGCAAGGAAATCGCTGGTTAAAAGGGGAAGAAAGGAGGAAAGAGGAAAAAAAGAAAAAAGAAAGCAAAGAGAAGTTTAATTAAGCCCCAGTTGTGGGTCCTAAGGACGCTACGTACACTCCAGAGGGTGGGTTGCGGGGGGGGGGGCGACAGTGGCAGCACCTGGGCACATCAACTAGCAGATAAGGGGCAAACCACCACTGTTGGAACCCTGCTGTTTTTTTTAGCGTCCCCAATGATGACCAGGAAGAAGGGTGAGGAGCCCCAACAGTTACACGAAAACACAACAACACAGGGCACCCGCTCTGTTAAGGAAAAGGGGAACCTAGCAGCATCAGCTTCTGCGGCGGCGGCGGCCGCAGCAAAACTGGAAAAATTCGCGCACACCCCTGCACACACCCCTGTCAAGGGTAACCAATTGCCCCACGAGAAGTCGCAGACAGGCCCGTCTGGGGAGCGGAAAAGTGTGGGCAGAATGTCAACAGCTCCAGCTGCCTTACCGGCTAGTACTAAAACTACAATAAATAAAAAAAGCTCAGAGCTAGCCTCCCTGGAGAAAGGAACCGTACCAGCTAGTGGCGTTCCACCTGATTTCAGTATAGCTGTGGAACCAGAACCCACATTAAAGGAAGTACTAGCTGCAGTGAACTCATGTAAGGGGTCCCTGAATGACCTGTGTGACCAACTAGGGGGCCTTAAGGTAGAACTACGCTCTATGAGCCAGGAACTTCAGAAAGTGCTAGAAAGGACTACCATTATTGAAGAAAGATTGAGCCAACTTGAGGACACAGTGTTTCCAATGCAACGGGAATTCAAGAGTATACAAATGCAGTTTGAAATGTATAGGAATAAAATGGACGAAATAGAGAATAGGATGCGCAGATGCAATGTTAGGGTGCTGGGTCTCCCTGAGGGAAGCGAGGGCCCCCGCCCTGAGGTATATATGGAAAATCTGCTTAAGGGGCTTTTTGGGCCCGACATTCTCTCACCTTACTTTGCTATTGAGAGGGCGCATCGAATACCCACCAGGCCCACTGCATCAGGGGGACGTCCTAGACCAATGATTCTTAAGTTGTTCTGTTATAAGGACAAGGTGACGCTAATGAAAAAATCTAGAGAGAAAGGAGATATGTTCCACAACGGCAGTAGGATCTCACTGTACCCCGATTATTCTCCGGATTTGCAGAAAAGAAGGGCGGGCTTTGTGGAAGTGAAACGCGCCCTACGGTCTCACAAAGTCCCATACGCTTTGTTATACCCAGCGTGATTGCGTGTAGAAGCCTCGGGGACAGTCTACTTCTTTGATGCAGCTGACAAGGCCTCAGCATGGCTCGAGGACTATAAAAAGAACTTATAAATCTAGGAGATCGGGGGAGATGTGAATAAGGAAAATGAAAAAGAGGACAAAACACTGTATCATTAAAAAATTAAATAAGGGATGGGACTGGGGGAGGGGTTTTTTTTTTTTTTTTTTTTTTTTTTAGTTTTTTATTTTCTATAAGCCGGAGGTGGGGGGGAGTGTGGGTCGAAGAGTGTGAGAAAGTTTTAAATGTGTGTCGGTACACGATTAAGGTCGTGGGGTGGTTTGATTCTCTCTTTTTTCTTGTTTTTTTACTTTAGGGCTCCCCTTAAGGGAGATGCAATAAATGATGAGGGGGAGGGGGGAGGGGGCAGGTGGTGGTTGATGGGTGGGTATGGCTGTTACCAGTTGAGGTATGGAGGTATGGGTTAGATTGGGTCACAATAAAGGCTCCTAGGGCTAGCCGAAATAGGCACGGGAGGGGTAAGGGGAAGTCACTGGGTAAAGAGTTAATCATTCCCCATATGGGACTTAAACACATTAGTAAACAGAAGCAGGGGTGGGGGGAGGGCAACAAATTAAATAAGGGTTTGTGTTATTTATACATGCACGTGGAAAGATTTGGAGTCTTGGGGGCACGGGGGAGACAAGAGGGGAAGGGAATCTGCCTTCCCCCTCTGCCCCTCACGCCCCTAGAAAATAGTTCCTGCACTGATTGTGGATTTAGGAATCACAGTGGAGTCATAATAAATGTTAAGAAATTGGACGAGTCAGGTTGGGGTTCAAAAAGAGGTTTATACCTTATACTGCACAAGATGGTTGTTTTTTTACTCCGTGCTAAAAAAAATTTTTTTTTTCTTTCTGATGCTTAGTGTAGTTGGAATAGGATCATGGAATGTTAGGGGTTTAGGTGATCCCGATAAGAGAACTGCCGTTTTATTAGAGCTGGAGGCCCATGGTGTCGATCTGATCTGCCTGCAGGAGACGCACTTGACAAACGAAACCAGGATAAGATTTGGGGGTAGGAAATTCCAGACGCAATTCCATTCTGTCTACTCCTCCTACTCAAGAGGAGTGAGTATATTGGTTAAAAAAGGGGTGTCGTTTTCCTGCAGGGGTGTTCGGATCGACACGTTGGGCTGCTATATTTTTTTGCATTGCCTGTTGGATGACAGAGAGTTTGTTATTGCAAATATCTATATCCCTCCTCCAAGTAAGTTGGAAATTCTATACTGCCTGTTGGAATATATGGAGAGCAAGGTTGGGATTCCATTAATCCTGGTTGGCGACTTTAACACAGTCCTCGATAGTCGGCAGGATAGGCTCCCAACTGGTACCCGGACAGTGAGGGCAATGGAGGGCAGGCACTTTTTAGAGGAAGTGGGGTGGTGTGATTTATGGAGAATCCGCAATCCAAACGTTAAACAATACTCTTGTTACTCAGGGACACACCACACACTATCCCGAATAGATCTAGCCATAGGTAATAAGTAAGCGCACCCCCTAGTGAATAAAATAGATTACGGCCCAAGAGGATTATCAGACCACTCGCCTTTAAAACTAGTGTTGCGCATCGGCGATAGACAAATACATAGGCCCTGGTCAGTAAGCCCAGTATGGCTGGAGGTAATAGGGAGCATGGGAGAAATTTCTACTAGTCTAAAGGAGTTTATGGTATGCAACTCAGGTACAGTGGCAGGGGGAGTGATCTGGGATGCTCTAAAGGCCTTTCTCAGAGGGCTTCTAATTCAGCAAATAGCAAGGGTAAAGCGGAAAACAAGAATGCAGGATGATCGCATTAGAAATGAGGTTATGGAGCTGGAAAGGCAGTATGTCCTGGGCCCCACTATAGAGCTAGAGGAGCTCTGGATTAGGAAACAACAGGAATATAAAAATAAAAGACTTTTTCAGAGGCAGAGGTTCTTTGAGGAGGGGGAAAGAGTGGGCCGAATGCTGGCCGTAGTGGCAAGTACCAACTCCCCGTCCTCAACAATCTCTGCGATTAGATCCCCAAGGGGGGAAATTGTGACAGACCCAGGGAAGGTCAAGGAGATATTCTTCGACTTCTACAGTTCCCTGTATCAGTCAAAACACCCCACAGTAAGAGGAGAGTTGGATAAACTACTGGAGGGATTTGTATTACCAACCTTATCTGCAGCAGACAAAGTTAACTTAGAATCCCCTATAACCCTAGAGGAACTAAGGTGCGCTGTGGCTGCTATGCCCAATCATAAGACCCCAGGCCCAGACGGACTCCCCCTGGAAATATATAAATATTATGGGGGAATTCTGCTCCCCACCCTCTTGAGGACATTAGAGGAGGCGTTTATAGACGGTGGTCTCCCTGCTTCAATGACAGAGTCAAATATTATACTTATTCAAAAGGAAGGGAAGGACCAACTGGATGTAGCGACATACAGACCAATTTCTTTGCTTTGCTCGGACGTTAAAATCCTAGCAAAGGTACTAGCAACTAGGCTAAGTAAATGTATTAATAACTTGGTACACCCAGACCAAGCAGGATTTATCCCCCATAGGTCTACCAGTGTCAATATTAGGAGAGCATACCTGAACCTGCAGACCCCAGTTGTAGATAGGGACCCCAGAGCCATCATGTCCCTGGACATCGCCAAAGCATTTGATAGCTTGGAGTGGGGCTACCTCTGGGGAATAATGGATAAATTCGGGTTTGGCCCGATTTTCATTAAATGGGTAAAAATCTTGTACAGCTGTCCATTAGCCAAGTTAAAGATTAACAACGAGTATACAGATAGTCTGACACTAGAGAGGGGTACAAGACAGGGGTGCCCCTTGTCGCCTCTCCTGTTTGCACTGGCAATGGAGCCGTTGGCAGAGGCTATAAGAAGGGCACCGGGCCTGCGGGGCTTTAGGAGGAAGGGCAGCGAAGAAAGAGTTGCACTTTACGCAGACGACGTCTTGGTATTCCTGGGGGATATAGGACCATCTCTGGTAAAAACGATGCAACTGGTAGAAGGACTTGGGAAGGTATCGGGCCTAGCGGTTAACTGGGATAAATCTTCATTGTTACAGATTGATTCAACCAATAACCTCCTCCCTGATGGTCTCCCTGGGTTAAACGTAACTGATAAGATAAAGTACTTGGGAATAGTAATGACTAGGGATCCCAATAATTACATTCAAGATAACTTGGCCCCCTTGCTTGAGAAGTTTAGAAGAAAATGCGACATCTGGTGTCGGCTTCCCCTGTCGCTGGCAGGACGCTCAAATTTGATCAGAATGATCTGGTTGCCACAATTACTTTACATTCTCCATAACTCCCCGGTATGGATCGGGAGAAAATGGTTTACGAAAATAAACTCCCTATTTAGGGAACTTATTTGGAAGAAAGGCCAGGCTAGGATCAAACTGCAGACATTGCAGCGACCTGCCTGGGAAGGAGGATTGGCAATTCCTCATCCATATGGTTATTACCTAGCTGCTCAAATGCAGCACCTAGGGGGCTGTGAATCCTTGGGTGAAGCAAGTGCCAGCAATAAAATAATGCTAGAAGGTAGCCCACACAGTCGCTTGGTAGAGGCACTAGAGGCGGGTTCACTCCAGAGAAAGCTGCCAACACATAAATTAGTAAATAAGACCTGGCAGACAGTTAAAAAGATCATGGGGTATAGAGGCATTACTGAGTTTTTACCCATATGGTCTAACGAATCCCTGGGGGAATTAAGGGATGTAGAAAAGAATCCCGCTTGGGAAAGTCACGGAATACATAGATTGGCTCAGCTGTACAGCGATACTAACTTGAAATCCTTTATGGAACTGAGAATGGAATTCGGAGTTCCATACAATATATTCTATAACTATCTACAGATCAGGCACGCACTGAATACCCAATTTAGGTTCTCTCCTATGAAACGATGCAACACACTGCTTCTTAATAAAATAGTTAAAGCAACAAGCACTAAGGGGCTGATTGGGGATGTGTATACGCAGTTATTGGATAAGATTCTGGTTCAAGGCGCGCCTCTTGGGTCTAGAGAGGGTTGGGAGGCGGATGTGGGGGAGCTGACTGATGACCAGTGGAAAAAAATATTGGAATTTGGGCAGATGGTGTCTCTCCGTCACAGAAGGCCTCACACCTCCTCCTTATACATAGAGCATACTACACTCCCAGAAGACTGTACAGGTTTGGGGGTAGGCCAGACAACAGTTGCCCCCGGTGCTATAGGTCAGGAGATCTTATACACATGGTTTGGAGATGTCCAAAATTGGTAAGATACTGGTCGGAAGTGGTAGGGACAATAAACCGTAGATTCAAGGTAAACATGGAATTAGACGCCAAGGTGTGTGTGTTGGGTCTGGTGGGAGCTAATATGGGTAACACCAGAACAACCACTGCCATAGTAAGATGTCTATACCAAGCGAGAAAGTTGCTAGCACAACACTGGCTCTCAACAAACCCTCCAACTTTAGGGGAATGGCTTAAAACAATGGACTCCTTGGTCTGGACAGAAAGGACAGTATACACCAAAAAAGGGAATTACAGCAAATTTATTGGCATATGGAAGCCTTGGCTCCAGGAGCAGAATATTCAACATTTAATCTGAACTAATTTACCCTTGACCCCCTCACGAGTGTGGGGGCGAATAAAGGCCCAAACCAGATAAACTTGGGTGTAGGAACAGGTCCCACTGGGGCTTAGATAGTCGTAGCATGCCGCGAGTTCTAGTGTGAATGTACTTAACTTTTGCGCTGATAACAAGGGAGGGGGATGGTAAGGTGGGTGGGAGACAAAGGGTGGTTGGGAAGATTAGGGAGGGTAAGGGGGGGGGGGGGGAATAATAAAAGGGGGGAAAAATAGCACATTGTAAGTAGTTGCCACTTACATATTTATTGAATGTTTGTAGTTATCACAGCGCACAGTAGATATGCGAGGTATTTAGCTTTAATATTTTGCAGTTGTAATACGTTTTATTGTCTTTGCTAATTACACTTTAATTACAATATGCCACGAAAAGTATGTAACTTTTTTATATCGTTATCAATAAAAAGAAATAAAGGAAAAAAACAAGCAATATATATATATATCACAAGAAATGGCAAGCAACAACTTTCCAAAGTGCACCAAAACTATCATAAGGGTAAGATGATAAAATATAATAATGCCTGCAGAGACTCGGGCCTCTTGGATTCTTAGGTAGGGTATATGGTTTAGCTGATAAAGCTATATGGATATAGGGTAGCAAGGTGTGAGGCAGCTCTACGCGTTTCATGGCTAGGGGGCCACTCGTCAGGAGCCAGCACTTCTAAAAGTAGAGATATTGGCATTAACTTAAGTAGTGATTAATAAAGTGAATGCATAGGTACAGGGGGGTGAAACTAAAGGGCCCCCAAACCCAGTGCATTCTAACTTACTCGAATTTAAAAAAGATGGAGGTGTGGTGTCGGGCAGCACGAGCCATCCAGGTGCACTCCCCACCGGGAGCCGCAGCGGGCGGAGCAGCAGCGGCGCCCCCAAGGCGCTAACCAAAACGGGCACGGAACCAGGCAACCTAAGTGTGACGTGAAAAGTAAGGTAAGCTAAGGTGTTGGCAGGGGGAAAAATTATACTATATTGAGAGTTTTTAAATGGATTCTGTGAGTTATTGTATCAGCTTTCAATTACCCTGGACTTGTTCTTGTAAGAAAAAACAGTGATGAGTTCTTGGCCTGTAATGGGGGATTGAGAAACATTGGGCACCAGTCATTTTATTGTCTTTTTTTAGAGATTTTATTGCATGCTCACAGGTAGAGAGGGTAGGGGGCTGCAGATACCCATAGCATCACTTGCAGACTCCAGATCAACTTCCAGGTTGTACGGTGTAAAAGGACCTTCAATCTGGCATTGGCAACACTGTAAATAGCGTACCCCAGTAGGCTAGCAAAGTTCTCCGTGCATGCTTTTTTGTCTATGTACATATTTTCAAGAAAGCCTCCAGGTTCCTGCAGGGAACCGGCTCCTTTACAGATCTTTGTCCTCCAGAAGAGCCCTCCTCCTGGTTCCCAATCCTGGCTCAGCTTCCTCCTCAACCAGGCAGGACAGGTTCCGATGATCACTTTCGTCCCTGATCCAGTCCTCAGCACAAAACACTTGCTAGACCCCATACGGGCTACAGGCTTAACAGGTCAGACTACAGAGTGCACGCCTCCCCAGGCCAAAGCCCAAGGGAATAGAGAGTCACAAGGTCAGCCCCAAATATTTACGTTCTTTCCTAGCAAGCAACACTGGCAATAAACCTCCAGAGGAAACATAAATATTCATAACCCAGTATTACTATGGTCTCTCACTCTATAGCCAGATAAGGCAGAAACAACAGCAATACTGAGTTTTGTTGAAGATCAAATAAGTACCGACTACAAATCACCTTGGTCTGTTTATCACCCGGCAAACTAAGTTTGGATAATTACATACCATGTCTCCATGTGTGGCTCCATCACCGCTGAATGGATGAGAGATGTTACTACTCCACCAGTGACTTACTTTCTGCAGTATTTCCATTAGCTAGGAAGTCACATGTGGTAAGGTGCAGCATGATGCGACGGGCAGAAAACACACGAGTCCAGGTGCAATAACAAGAATATACTGTAACAGAAGTCCAGCAATGCAAAACAGACCCAGCGAGAAGGCTGCCCGACCGGGAACACTCACAAGCGGCAGTAGAGTTGTGGATGAGAGATCCTGCCAGCGTCTGTTTCGAGGAGTGGAATGCAGCCTTGCCAATCTGCACCCAGACGGGTAGGCTTCCAGGAAGGATGACATGTCCCTTCATTTTCTCTGCTTCTTTCCCTGACAGACGCCAAACTGGGGGCCAGGGTCTTAAATAGACTCTGCCTTACCCAAGATGGCTGGCAAAGTCACATGGGGTGCCAGAATCCAGTCTGATAGCTGCCTCCATGTGACAGAGGAAACTATAAAGGAACTAGGTTCCTCTTGACCTCCTCCTCCAGCTGCATTGCCACTGTGGATAAGCGCCACCTGCTGCAGAGGCTGCACCTGCCTATACACACATGAAAACAGGTGAGCAAGTTTATAGCAATCTTGAGGATCACATCGGCTTTACTTTATTCACATCACTCTATCACTCTCTGCATCCTTGTTCTTCACGCCCCTGGTTGAATGTAAGCACAGGTGGTCATGAACACCCTCTTATTATAGGGGGTGGGATCATGACCCTCCCTGTGCTCACTGAGATAGGAAAGCAGTAGTAGTGCAGGGGGTAGACTTCAAAAGCATGAAAATTGTAACATATGAGCACCGCTGAAGCCCCCTTCCCAATGCTGGAGAGACAGAGGAGAAGACTATGGCTGTCAACTCTACATCACTAATCTTGTCTCCAAATATCTCCCAAACTGTTCTCTCCGCTCCTCTCAAGACCTCCTGCGCTCTAGCTCCCTTGTCTCCTCCTTCCATGCTCGTCTTCAGGACTTCTCCAGAGCCTCCCCCTTCCCCTGGAACTCCCTATCCCAATCTGTTTGGCTTTCTCCTACTCTGTCCACATTTAGGCAATCCCTGATAATTTATCCCTTCAGGGAAGCGTATCCTGCCTTCAGCTAATAACCAAAACTTCTATTTCTCCCATCAGTTCAGTTGTATTGAATTGTATTGTTGCTCTATTGCAGGGATAAGCAATTAGCGGACCTCCAGCTGTTGCAAAACTACAAATCCCATCATGCCTCTGCCTCCGGGTGCCATGCTTGTGCCTGCCAGAGTCTTGCTATGCCTCATGGGACTTGTAGTTCTGCAACAGCTGGAGGTCTGCTAATTGCATATCACTGCTCTATTGTCTCTTAATATATTGTAAAGCACTGCGCAAACTGTTGGCGCTATATAAATCATGTATAATAATATAATAATCAATTCCTATATTGCTGCCCTAACAGGTTCCTTTTAAAAAAAAAAATTTTTGCTTGGCAACAGTACAAGCTCTTGTGGAGTAACTTGCCTCCACTTTACAGAAATACAGAGCAACAAACATATGTAGATATGAAAATGGCATTGCCTTCACGTAACTGTCACAACAAAAACTTTAACTCCCGTACTTGCTGAAAGTAGTCTGTAGCTTTCCTTTAAACAAGATTCTCTGTTCTGTGAAGCAGAGAGCGAGCACATCATTCTTACAAGTGTATCTCATTAGCGCCTGTGGAGTCCATGCCTGCCACTGCTGTTTGTAAGGAGAGGAATGGCTGGGCATCTTGACACATTCTGGGCAGATTTCACTCCGTTTGGCTTCTGACTTTAGGCAAATTGGCTCAGGTTAAAAACTCCCCTCGTCTGTGATCAGAGCGATAACCTCAGGACATTTACAAGTAGTTTGAATGTCACAGATGGATAGACTGCTAGAATTCTGCATCAAAAAACATGCATAGAAGACACGTATGATGAAAATAGCCATCTTTGCAGTGGGATATGCAGATTTAGCATAGGGCATGTATAGTGTTTCAGGGTTTATTTCATATGTATGGTTTTTATATGTAATTTCTAATTATGTAGGTACATGGCATGTAGGCAGTTATGTATTCTCCTCACATGCATATAGTTTCCAACATTTCAAAAAAATTTCCAGGGGCTCTCGTTTTTTTAAGGTAGGTCCACCAAGCCATTGTACACAGGGTCAGAGTAAAAGGATGCACA
Source organism: Lithobates septentrionalis (assembly GCA_037952835.1). NCBI lineage: Eukaryota > Metazoa > Chordata > Amphibia > Anura > Ranidae > Lithobates > Lithobates septentrionalis. The sequence continues at coordinate 823,084 of JBBDGP010002023.1, read as the reverse complement.
GAGGAACAAAGGAGGAAATCAGTCTAGTATTCCACTTAAAACTCTCCCCTCTCTCCTCTGCATCTTAGAGCAAGGTAGAAACCACACATGCTGTGACCATGATCTCTATGTCCTGCATGATTCTGCGGTGCTCATTGATGGTCTCCAGGCTCTTGAACCTCACCATCTTGCAGGAATTGGTTGGCTAAGGCGGCAGCCCCCCCCCCCCCCCCCCCCCAATGACAAGCTAATGGTACAGGTACAGTGGGAAAGTTAGGGCAAAGCAGGTCAGCGGCTGTTGAAAGGTTCTTCAAGGAGATTCAGCAATTTCCAATGTAGGGGGGTTGGCCCCACCCAGGTAGCAAAGTGCTGATTAGTGTCAGGCCTCTCCACCCTCCCTCATCCCAGCCCTAGATCCCAGGAAAATGCCGTCACAGGACAACTGACCAAAAAGCGAGATTGTTCTGGCAAATCCAAGACAATTGGTAAGTATGCATGCACCATAGCTCCCAGCTGTCCCTGATTTTGACTGACTGTCCCTGATTTGGAACAAAATCCCTCTGTCCATCCCTCTTCATCATTTGTCTCTCATTTTGATTTGATCTGTATAGTTGTGTTTGCAATGCACTACTTATCTATTAGAAAGTGTTTTACAGTGCTAAGTCTTTTATCCAATATCTAAATTTCTGCACTTGGAAATTCCAAAATCCAGTATAAACGAAGAGTAGTGGTAAAAAAAGCATCTGTGGGTTTAACCAATTATTTTTGTTGGTACAATTCTCTTTTAAGGGGGTGTGACTGGAGGTGTGTAATATGCCTACATACTTTTGCTAATAGGTGTCCCTGATTTCCATCTCAGAAAGTTGGGAAGTATGCATGCACAGGCACTCCTTACTGATTTAGAGTGCTAAACAATTGCTGTGCTTTACTGCTCCTTCTTAAAATGCAAGTCTATGAATTGACCAACTCACCAAAAACAATACACTGCCAGTGTGGCTGATATCTTGTTTCAATCATTGTTGAAAGAGAGACACAATGCTTGCAGCCATTTTTGCTTATTCAATTTGCAGACTCTTTTTTTTTAATTTTGCAGCTTTACATGATAGCTATGTAAAACTACCCCATAGGAGCCGCTGATGTCCCAGGTCCCCACTGCTGCACAGTCCGTCACACAGCATTTTCCTTCATTCACTCCAACTCAGAAAACAGTCCTGGGCTTGTTTTTGTGTTTTTTTATTAGGGGATGATAACTTAAATAGGGTTAGGAAATTATCCCTTTCATGACTAAGCCTATTTTTGACATTTGGTGTTTACAAGTTAAAATCCATATTTTGTGCTAGAAAATTACTTAGAGCCCCCAAACATTTTATATATATAATATATATATATATATATATATATATATATATATATATATATATATATATATATATATATATATATTTTTAGCAGAGGATCTAGAGAATAAAATGGCGATAGTTGCAATATTTTATGTCACACGGTATTTGTGCAGCATGGTTTTAAATGCAACTTTTTGAGAAAAGGGACACTTTCATGAATTTTAAAAAAACTAAACAGTAAAGTTAGCCCATTTTTTTTTGTACAATGTGAAAGATGATGTTACGCCGAGTAAATAGATACCAAACATGTCATGCTTTATAATTGCACGCACTCGTGGAATGGCGACAAACTACGGTGCCTAAAAATCTCCATAGGCGACGCTTTAAATTTTTTTTTACGGTTACCAGGTTAGAGTTACAGAGGAGGTCTAGTGCTATAATTATTGCTCTCGCTCTGACGATTGCGGTGATACCTTACATGTGTGATTTGAACACCGTTTACATATGCGGGCGCGACTTCCGTATGCGTTTTCTTTGCTGCGCGAGCTCGCGGCGACGGGGGCGCTTTAAAAAAAATTTCCTATTTATTTTACTTATTTTAATATTAATAAATTGTTTTTTTTTAAAAAATGTTTGATCACTTTTATTGCTGTCACAAGGAATGTAAACATCCCTTGTGACAGTAATAGTCTTAAAGACCCCCGATCCCTCCTTTGCACTTCAAAGTATTCAGATCACCATTTTCGGCGATTCTAAATACTGTATATTTTTTTAAACTCGGCGCCATTGGCAGCCGAGAAAACAGGAAGTGACGTCATGACGTCGCTTCTGTGTTTACAATGAGGAGGCTGGAACGAAGCCGCTTACTTCTTCATTCCAGACTGTTACTAGCCGCTGGAGGTGGCGGATTGTTGATCGGGCCTGCCCGTGGAACGGGAGGCCCGGTAAGAGCGTGGGGAGGCAGCGGCATCCCCTCCCACTTCTCCGGTATAACAGCCGAGTGGCTTTTGGCTGCATCGTTTGTTATCGCTGGAAAGCCAATCGCTGGCTCTAAAAAACAGTACCGGGATAATGCCTGCAGCTGCGGGCGTCATCCCGGTATAACCCCCTAAAGCCGAGTATGCACATCTGCGTACGCTTGGCGGCAAAGAGTTATGGGATGCCCAACTTGAACAAAAAAACAGAACCAGGGACAACTTCTTCCCTATTTACAAAAGTCTTCTTCTTCCTTCCAATTGCACAAAATTTGGTTTCCACTGTAGAGCACCTGCTGCTCACTCCTGTTGAACTAGCAGGATATTGCTAGTTCAGCAAAGGCCCTGCTTCCTTGTGGTCACTGATCCCAGCAACACTTGCTTGCAGAAATACTGGCCCACCTGGCTGTGAGCAGCCCCGCCTGAATGATCTTCCTCCCAGTCCTCCCCACTGACTTTCTGCCCCAGTCCGGCCCGACTGGCACACACACAAGAAGACCTCCTATCGCAAGGTTAGGACGTACGTGTTTTACATCACCGCGTTCAGAACGATCGGATTTTCCGACAACTTTGTGTGACCGTGTGTATGCAAGAAAAGTTTGAGCCAACATCCGTCGGAAAAAATCCATGGATTTTGTTGTCGGAATGTCCGATCAATGTCCGATCATGTGTACAGGGCATTAGAGCATCATATAACATTTACTGTTAAAAGTTTCCTGCACACTTTGCAGTTTAGCTTTGCCGTTTCTCACTTTTGTGCACCAGCCGTAGGGGCTGCTAAGTGAGGTAGCCCACCTGTTACCTTGCCCAGCCCGGCGTTCACTCCTCAGACACTCTCAGGCAGAAAACAGTCCATGTGCTTATTTTTATTAGGGAATTTTACTTGGATGGGGTAGGGGAATTATGAGATGTTCAGCAAATTGTATGTCAATCAATTAGGCTCATTGTAAATCAATCCATTTGGACAACTACCAGTATGTACAACCAGGGCTTTTTTTCTCAAACAATAGGTGCTGGAACTTAACCACGGCCCCACAAAACTCCTCCCCCTACACACACCCTCCAAATTACCTCCAATAGTGGGTGTGTTCAGTCAAATTTCACAAACAGTAGGAGGGTCTTAAAGGGGCATTAAATACCAGGATTGCATTACATACAGAGTGCAGAGCTGTCACTTGTAAACACAGAAACCAGACTTCTGTGTTTACAAGTGATTGTGGTGAGCAGGCACCAAAGGGTCTGAGCCAGAGGTGGTGGAACTGAGTTCCACCAAGTTCCCCCTGAAAAAAAGCCCTGTGTACAACACACTTCTCCAATCTTCTCCTGCACAACTCTTGCTTGCAGATTATTGCTCTCTCTCTCCTGCACAACTCTTGATCTCCCAGGAGCAGCTAGCACGTGTGTAAGCCTGACACTGGCTCAGCCAAGCCCAAGCAACTTGCTGTTTGCAGGCAGGGACTGCAGGCCCTTATGGTTTAGCAGAAAATAGAAAGTCTTTTGTGCTAGCTGTCCTTTAGGTGGACTACTGCTCCCAGTCAGTCTTCTTCAGGCCCTGCCGGCCCTCCTGGCTGCAACTGCCTGACTTCACTGCCCATGACATTGCAATCCTCCCTACTGGCTCCACACCCAGCTCTGACTGTTTCTCAGTTCTCTCTGGCATGCCTCTCCAGTCCTCCTGACTGCAGATGTCACTCACCAGCCCTCCTGGCTGCAACCGGTGGTTCCCTCCTGAAAACTTGCCCAACAGTACTAGCTCCTGCTGTCCTCTCTGAATCCTCCTGTGCCTCCTGTCCAGATCCTTCATGCTTTCTTGAAGGGCTCCATCCTGCACCCGAGTCCCAGGCCCAAGGTCACCCCCCAGACTGGGGAGCTCCCTCAAAGGCACCGTCAACTTAGCACTCCATCCTCAGTTCTTTCACCCGACAACTTCTCCCCAGCTGGGCTGACTCTAGGTATTTAAAAAGGCCTGCCCCCTGCCAATCCAGGTTGGGGGTTGGTCAGGGCTCCTTAACACACCCCAGGCAGCTATCCTCTCCTCCTCTCTTTCTAGTACCTTACAGGAGGCTCTAGACAGAAGAAGGAGGTCTTAGTGATGCAGCCTGTGAATCACTAGCTGCTAACTCTGAGCCATTCCCAGCCCACACAAACCAAAGCAACCAGGCCTAGCTTCCAGTCAGCCTTGCATCTTGCCTCAGGCTGAACAGATGATGGAATATAGGCAGGCTGTCCTGTAGCTCTGCCCCTCTGCTATTAGGAAGAAGAGATGCATGGCCACATGGCAGAACTTTTTAACCTTGTAAAAGAGAGATAATTTCTGAAATTAGGGAAAGTAGATTTGGTGGAAAAAGAAAAAGTCCTGAAAGTCGCACATCTTTGCAATAGGAGGACGCAGTGAAGCCTTGAGCGTCACCTGTAAATTTAGTTTGGGTCAAAGAAGGTATGGTGCCTGCATAGTTATAACTGCATTAGAAAGTACCTATAACATAGTGGGCGAGATTTACTGAAATTGGAGAGTGCAAAATCTGGTGCAGCTCTACATAGAAACCAATTAGTTTCCAGGTTTTATTATTCAAGCTTAATTGAACAAGCTCAAGTTAAAAGCTGATTGGCTACCATGAACAACTGCACTAAATTCTGAGTGATCCAGTTTCAGTAAATCTCCCCCGCTGAGTTCACTAATTTCACTTTACATGGACTTTTTGACTAATTTGTATACCTAAATAATTTTTACAATTTTAAGTACATAAAAGTTTTTTATTTTAATTTAATACAGTAAATGTGCAAACATTTGATTATTTATTTATTTTAACCTGTTAAGGACCAGCCGCCTTAGTTATACTGCGGGAGGTTGGCTCCCCTGGTTGGCTCCGCTGTATGTTGGCCACTTTAAGAGTTGTAGGGGGCGCGTGCGCGCGCACCGCCAGAGCCGATGCGCATGGCTGGCGGAAAAGTGGCTGTTAAGCTGTGTTGCGCTCCTTTACTAAATCCATCATGCATAAAAATTTGTTTTTTTGTAAATGTATGGGCTACTAGAGCTGTTGAAAGTGCTCTTTACTAGATTGTTCTATGTTTTTGGCCCAATTCTGTGCTGCTGCCTATGTTTTCATTGTGGAAACTAAAGAAAACTTGACTATAATTTGCTTTTACATTTTTTTTAAACATTTTAATTTATTTTTAATGTTCCTATCCAAGTTTAATATGGTGTATATAACCCAAAGTATTATACTTTTGGTTATATTACAGTGGCCACTTCTGGCTGGAGTAATTGTCATGATTGACATACTCCATTGTTTCACTTTTGTAAACAAGGTTTTTTTAAAAAGTTCTTGATGTTAAATTTCAGCCGATGTGTGCATTTAACCACTTGCGGACCGGCACACGCCGATATACGTCGGCAAAGTGGCACAGGTGCGGAAAACAATGTACCCGTACGTCGCTGCATCATCTGCGGCTCGCAGGAGCGTGCCTGCGCGTCCCATGCCTCTCCGTGCTACGATCCGCCGATGGCCCGTGATCGTGGCACGGAGAGGCAGAACAGGGAGATGCCTATGTAAACAAGGCATTTCCCTGTTCTACCTAGCAACATGACAGGGATCTACTGCTCCCAGTGATTGGGAGCAGCAGGGGCCTCCAACTCCCGATCCATGCGCCCGGCCCCTTTCAGGACGCCGGATGCATGGACTCCTATGGCAGCGTGGGCTGGGTTTTTTTTTTTTCTTTTTGAAGCACCTGATTAGAGCCTGAGGCTCTTATAGGCTTCAAAAAAGGGTGAGCCTGGGGCGCAGAGAGTGTGCCCTGATCCCACCCTGTTGTGTGACCGTAGCGTATTTAATTTTTGCTATTTTTACACCACAGTGCCTCCCCGCCAATAAGGAGGCAGGTCAGTGAGACCTGTTTCCCCGATTGGCGGAAGAGACACAATCACAGGGGAGGAAGCTGGAGGAGCGGACTTCTCTGCCACTGCCACTGACACAGGAGGTGAGGACGAGGACTCAACATCCCAGAATGGAGAAGGAGACGCACAGGATGCAGGCGCCATTGCCTGCCCATCCCCCAGCTCGCTGCCGTCACCCGGATGGGGTAAGTGCCGGTCTAATGGTGGGCGAGAGGGGGGGGTCACAGTGGCTGCATATGTTGGGCACATGTTGCATAAGATGGGCACAGGCTGCATATGATGGGCACAGGCTGCATATGATGGGCACAGGCTGCATATGATGGGCACAGGCTGCATATGATGGGCACAGAAGCTGCATAAGATGGGCACAAAAGCTGCATATGATGGGCACAGGCTGCATATGATGGGAAGAAGCTGCATATGACGGGCACATGCTGCATATGATGGGCAAAAGCTGCATATAATGGGCACAGGCTGCATATGATGATCACAGGCTGCATATGATGGGCACAGAAGCTGCATAGATTGGGCACAGGCTGCATATGACGGGCACAGGCTGCATATGATGGGAAGAAGCTGCATATGACGGGCACATGCTGCATATGATGGGCAAAAGCTGCATATGATGGGCACAGGCTGCATATGATGATCGCAGGCTGCATATGATGGGCACAGAAGCTGCATAAGATGGGCACAGGCTGCATATAATGGGCAGAAGCTGCATATGACAGGCACATGCTGCATATGATGGGCGCAGAAGCTGCAAAGGATGGGCGCAGAAGCTGCATAAGATGGGCACAAAGGCTGCATAAGATGGGCAGAAGCTGCATATGACGGGCACAGGCTGCATATGATGGGCACAGAAGCTGCATAAGATGGGGACAGAGGCTGCATATGATAGGCACAGAAGCTGCATAAGATGGGCGCAGAAGCTGTATAAGATGGGCACAGAGGCTGCATATGATGGGCACAGGCTGCATATGATGGGCGCAGAAGCTGCATAAGATGGGCGCAGAAGCTGCATATGACGGGCACATGCTGCATATGATGGGCAAAAGCTGCATATGATGGGCACAGGCTGCATATGATGATCACAGGCTGCATATGATGGGCACAGAAGCTGCATAAGATGGGCACAGGCTGCATATGATGGGCAGAAGCTGCATATGACGGGCACATGCTGCATATGATGGGCACAGAAGTTGCAAAAGATGGGCACAGGCTGCATATGATGGGCAGAAGCTGCAAAGGATGGGCGCAGAAGCTGCATAAGATGGGCACAAGCTGCATATGATGGGCACAGGCTGCATATGATGGGCACAGGCTGCATATGATGGGTACAGAAGCTGCATAAGATGGGCGCAGAAGCTGCATAAGATGGGCACAGAGGCTGCATATGATGGGCACAGAAGCTGCATAAGATGGGCGCAGAAGCTGCATATGATGGGCACAGAGGCTGCATATGATGGGCACAGGCTGCATATGATGGGCAGAAGCTGCATATGATGGGCACAGGCTGCATATGATGGGCACAGAAGCTGCATATGATGGGCACAGAAGCTGCATAGGATGGGCACAGAAGCTGCATAAGATGGGCACAGAGACTGCATATGATGGGCACAGAATGCATGTGATGGGCAGAAGCTGCATATGATGGGCACAGGCTGCATATGATGGGCACATGCTGCATATAATGGGCACAGAAGCTGCATATGACGGGCACAGGCTGCATATGATGGGAACATGCTGCATATGATGGGCAGAAGCTGCATATGATGGGCACAGAGGCTGCATATGACGGGCACAGAGGCTGCATATGATGGCCACAGGCTGCATATGATGGGCACAGAGGCTGCATATGATGGGCATAGGCTGCATATTATGGGCACATGCTGCATATGATGGGCAGAAGCTGCATATTATGGGCACAGTCTGCATAATATGGGCACAGAAGCTGCATATGTTGGGCACAGAGGCTGCATATGACGGGCACAGGCTGCATATGACGGGCACAGGCTGCATATGATGGCCACAGAGGCTGCATATGATGGGCATAGGCTGCATATGATGGGCATAGGCTGCATATGATGGGCACATGCTGCATATGATGGGCAGAAGCTGCATATGTTGGGCACAGTCTGCATAATATGGGCACAGAAGCTGCATATGTTGGGCACAGAGGCTGCATATGTTGGGCACAGAGGCTGCATATGTTGGGCACAGAGGCTGCATATGTTGGACACAGAGGCTGCATATGATGGGCAGATATTGCATATGTTGGGCACAGGCTGCATATGATGGGCACAGAAGCTGCATATGATCGGCACAGGCTGCATATGATGGAAACACGCTGCATATGATGGGCAGAAGCTGCATATGATGGGCACAGAGGCTGCATATGACGGGCACAGGCTGCATATGATGGGCACAGAGGCTGCATATGATGGGCATAGGCTGCATATGACGGGCACATGCTGCATATGATGGGCAGAAGCTGCATAAGATGGGCACAGAGACTGCATATGATGGGCACAGACTGCATGTGATGGACAGAAGCTGCATATGATGTGTACAGGCTGCATATTATGGGCACATGCTGCATATAATGTGCACAGAAGCTACATATGACGGGCACAGGCTGCATATGATGGGAACATGCTGCATATGATGGGCAGAAGCTGCATATGATGGGCACAGAGGCTGCATATGATGGGCACAGGCTGCATATGATGGGCACAGGCTGCATATGATGGGCACAGAGGCTGCATATGACGGGCACATGCTGCATATGATGGGCAGAAGCTGCATATGTTGGGCACAGTCTGCATAATATGGGCACAGAAGCTGCATATGTTGGGCACAGAGGCTGCATATGTTGGGCACATGCTGCATATATTGGGCACACGCTGCATATGTTGGGCAGATGTTGCATATGTTGGGCACAGGCTGCATATGATGGGCACAGAAGCTGCATATGTTGGGCACAGGCTGCATATGATGGGCACAGGCTGCATATGACGGACACATGCTGCATATGATGGGCACATGCTGCATATGATGGGCAGAAGCTGCATATGACAAGCACAGGCTGCCTATAACGGGCACATGCTGCATAAGATGGGAACAGAGGCTGCATATGATGGGCACAGAGGCTGTATGATGGGAACAGGCTGCATATGATGGGCACAGAGGCTGCAATTGATGGCACAGTGGGTGCATTTTATGGGCCACAGTGAGGCTGCAATTGGTGTTTTTTTTCAAAAATGTTCCATTTTGCTTGCGCCCCCTAAAAAATTTTGAGCACCAGCCGCCACTGGGGAGCAGTGATCTCTGTCACGTTCTAGTGAGCCCATCCCCCTACAGTTAGAACATGCTGAGGGAACACAGTTAATCCCTTGATCGCCCCTTCGTGTTTAATCCCCTTCCCTGCCAGTGACATTTACACAGTAATTAGTGTATTTTTATAGCACTGATTGCTGTATGAATGCCAATGGTCCCAAAATAGTGTCAAAAGTGTCCAATCTGTCCACCACAATGTCGCAGTTACGATAAAAATTGAAGATCATTACTAATAAAAAAAAAAATATTTATAAATATTTATAAAAATGCCATAAATCTATTCCCTATTTTGTAGACGCGATAACTTTTGCGCAAACCAATCAATATACGCTTATTGTGATTTTTTTTTTTCGTTTACCAAAAATATGTAGAAGAATACATATTGGCCTAAACTGTGGAAGGCAGGCAGATGACAGGTCAGTCTCCGCTCACTGTGCCAGACTCCTGTTCTCATCTATGGGGAGATCGGATGAAAAGGACCGCCTGTCTGTTTTCATCTGATCCTATCCAATCTGATTCTCCAGACGGATGGAAAATAGGGTCTCTATCCATCTGGATTTCACAGACAGGATCGGATCGGATATCGGCGTTTGTCAGCGGACATGTCACCGCTGACATCTGCCGCTCCATAGAGGTGAATAGAGCATCCGGTCAGGTCCGCCTGAAAAACGAACAGGCAGGCCTGATCGGAAACCCCTTGTGAAAGGGGCCTTAAACAGACGGTAAATCTTCCAATGGGGCCACATGTGACATTTATTTATTTTGAAGAGATTTTCTCCTATTTCCTGCTGTGTTTACAGAACTTTCACTGTCCAATCACAGGCTGGGGGAGGTACAAGACCTGTAAGTGTGATTGCCAACAAGGGTTTTGCCACCAAGTCATGTTTTGCGAAGGAGTCAAATACTTATTTCACTCATTAAAATGCAAATCAATTGATAACTTTTTTTAAATGCGTTCTTCCTGGATTTTTTTATCGCTGTTCTGTCTCTCACTGGTAAAATAAACTTACCATTAAAATTATAGACTGATCATTTCTTTGTCAGTGGGCAAACGTACAAAATCAGCAGGGGATCAAAAACTTTTTTCCCTTCACTGTAGGCACACATTTAACCCCTTGATTGCCCTAGATCTTAACCCCTTCCCAGGCATTTTAGACTGAGCATCACATTTTCATAAAAAGGGGACTGCACTGTAAAGGGGCTCTATAATGATTACAGTGCCCCTTTACAGTGCAGTTCCCTTTATATTACAGTGCCCCTATCTATTACAGCCCCCTTGCAGTCAGATGGTGTCAGTAGGGCAGTGGACAGTTATACTGGAGCAGTAGATGTTGTCAGCAGGGCAGTGGACTGCAGTTTTTTTTTTCTTTCTACCATTTTTTATTTATTTGTTTGCATTTTTTTAACAGCCTTGTTGGGGTGCTTTTGGGAAATATCAGAGGTCTAAGAGAAGGCAATTAATGATATACATTCTTCAATTCTTCTCTCTGCAGCCTCAGCTGTACTGGAGATGAATAAGCAGGGAGCTCTGCACATTCCCCCTGTTTATTCACAAACAAAAGCATTCAGTGATGAATGGTACCAATCATTCACTCTGTTCATTCAAAAAATCAAGGGGCCCGCTACCTTCTTCCCACTTTGCCCACCTCACCTTCTACATACTTTGCCCATAACATATTTCTTTCATGTTGTGCATTCTATCTTCCCATTCTGTCCACTCCACCTTCTGCCCACTTTAATACAAGCATCTGCACAGTTTGTCCACACCAAGCTTTACACTTCTAAAACCCTGCTCCATCCAAAATAGATCGATTAATAACCATTTAAACCTACTCTATTCAAAAACCCTACTCAGTCCAAAATAGATCCATTACTAATCATTTAACTCTACTCTATCCAAAACCCTACTCCATCCAAAATAGATCCATTATTAACCATTTAACCCTACTCTATTCAAAAACCCTACTCGGTCCAAAATAGATCCATTAATGATCATTTAACCCTACTCTATCCAAATACCTACTCTATCCAAAATAGATCCATTACTAACCATTTAAACTACTCTATCCAAAACCCTACTCCATCCAAAATAGATCCGTTACTAACCATTTAACCTACTCGACTCTACTCTATCCAAAATAGATCCGTTACTAACCATTTAACCTACTCGACTCTACTCTATCCAAAATAGATCCGTTACTAACCATTTAACCTACTCTACTCTACTCCATCCAAAATAGATCCGATAGTAACCATTTAACCCTAATCTATCCAAAAACCTACTCCATCCAAAATAGATCCATTACTAACCATTTAACCCTACTCTATCCAAAACCCTACTCCATCCAAAATAGATCCATTACTAACCATTTAACCCTACTCTATTCAAAAACCTACTCCATCCGAAATAGATCCATAGATTTATTTAAAAAAAAAAAGGTTTTGGCTTTAGATATGTTATAAACATACTTTATTTGTCAACATTTGTAAGTCTGGCATTTAAACCAGATAAGAATTTGATTCACAGTCATATTTTATTCACAACACTCACATCAGATCATGCCTAATTAGCCGGTTTTATTATTCTGACTCACATTAAAATATGTAGTTAATGCTTATTGTACAGCTTTATTTCTCCCAAAATTGTAGTAAGAATTGTCCAAGAAAAACAAGTATTATGAGCTGTTTAGCAAGCTGGATATTATACGCTGCAAAAATGAACATTCTTTATTGTGTACTCTATCATTATACTGTAAAAACATTTTCTTTACAATTCTCTAATATTTGACATATATAATTACAGGTTTACTAAACTTGTGACCTTACATTATGATATTTATTTCAGCGCAAAGATTAATAATAATTAATTAGTCAAATACAGCAGAACTTTAAATGGTGTAATTGTATAATCATAGGTTTTTAATGACAATTCCTGCCTTTCTGAATTATGTGTTTAGTTCAGAGACTGCACTGCAATGTAACTACCCATTTGAAGTTCAACCTTGATGCTATTTCAAGTTATATTTAATAAAAAGGCATCATGAAATGTTACATTCAGCTATTTATTTACAGTGATGTGAGCTATTTGTACGTGGTATGTGTTGACTCAATAATATATCATTTTAAATATGGATATCTGTATAATATTAAACATTAAAAAAGGATATATAGGAGCTTAGGCAAGAAACATTTTTTACAGGCCTTTAAAATCTACATTTTATAGACAACCATTTTATTGACGACCATCGAATATACTCTACAACAGTTCAGCATCATGTAACCAAAGGTCGCAGAATTACCACCTCCAAGCATTGGATAAGAAAAATTGTAGTTTTCTGAAATATCTGTGAAAATCTGGATATTTCAGCATTGAAGTCAATGGGGAAGGTGATATCAAGGTGGGTATTTAAAGTGCAAATGACTTTAAAGCCAAATTCCATGTTTTCTGTCACTTTAAATAGTTTTTTGGAGACTAAGCTGTTCCAGGCAAATTATTTCCTTCACTAAGTGCTGGAGTTTCTCAGAATCAGAATACTTTATTAATCCCAAAGGGAAATGATTGAATCTCCAAGCACTGTATGTACTACATGTAGCTTCAGCTACATACAGAACACAGTGCCGGGTTTCGGCTGTGAGACATCGACTTCCTGTCTCACACCCAGGCCAAAGCAGAGTTGGTCGGAGCGGCACTCAGCCATTCATAGGCAATTTTGTATTTTGTGAATAAATACAAAGCTTCCTCTGATTGGCTGAATAACGAGATGTGGTTTGATGCACCCCGTGAATCATCTCCATCCCCATGTAACATTCAATATTGCATAAATGTGCCCTTGGAACTTTGAATGAGGCGCAACACACCCAATTGTAAAATAATTGAATGATATACAGATTTATTGGTAAATACAGTACCAACAGATCAACACAAACAGGTACCTTACTGTCAAACAGATTTGTAGTAATTGACATAATATATTCCACAGCAGTTGGTGGTACAACACATCAACCCTTTGCCCCAGTATACATGTTTCACTATGGTAGGTCATTGACATCGACTACCTTTTTTTAGTCCTGTGGTTTTGGTGGTTGCTTGTTTGTCTTTTTCTCTGCCTATACTCTGCAGTGGACTTCTATTCACACATTTCCCAAGGGCAAATGTATGCAATTTTGAATGTTCCTCTGATTGGCAGAGGGGCAAGCTGATGATATCACCTTCTCCAACTCAATCAAAGGAAGCATTGTATTCATTCACAGAATACAAAGCTGCCTCTGAATGGCTGAGAGCCACTCTGACCAGGTGTGAGGCGGGAAGTCTCTGTCTCACAGCCAGAACCCAGCACTCTGTACTGTATGTGGCTGAAGCTACATGGAGCACATACAGTGCTTAGAGACACTCAAGCAAGCAGTGAAATAAGAAAGTAGGAAATAGCTCCTTTGGAACAGCTTGGTCCAAACAAACTAAAGTCACAGAAAACTTGGAAATCCGCTTTAAATGGGGTTTATGGAAGCAACTTTCCCTGTCTGATTTCTTGATCAATTATCAAAAAATCAAAATCAGTGATATGTGACACCATCTCCACCACCAGGGGAATTGCCCGCTCACCTTAGGGGGCGACCCCACTGGGTCTAGTCCTGCCTTTTAAGATATTAAATCTTGGATGTTCCTGGTGGGGATGTGCTGCTCTATTAGGTCTCTTCAAGCCTTTCTTAATAGAAAACACAAGCTAATCTCTTTAGTGACTCGGAGCAGAAAAAACTTTCATTGAGCAACATTGCATAAAACAAGTGGATTTATTTATCACCTTTTCCTTTTGTTCAAACTAAATGAGATGAGGGGGATTATGAACGAATTTTTGTTCTTGATACTTTGATCTTTGATATCAGCAGTCAAGGATGACATTGTTAAGTCCCAAAGCCTGTTAATTTCATCATTTTTCCATCGATGGGCATTTGCCCTTTTCCAAGATGGTGGATTCTATGCGGGGACACCAGGAGCTCAGAGCTGGGCGTTCCCTTTCTTGTGCTATGTATATATGGAGGTGAGTCAGTACGCCACCCGTGCCCCTGGAAGACGTCATCTTTGACGAAACGGCGTATGGAGGAGCAGCGTGCTGACGTCACCACATACCGCGCTGAACACAGAAGCAACGGGCAGCTATTGAGAGTCGGCTGGCTCGTGTCTTTTGAACGCTTTTTATATACGACATAATTGTAAGTGCAATATTTTAGCTTTTAAATACATGCAATTTTAAAATAAATTATGCTATGGATACCTTCATATTCTTTCATGTATCTGCTGCACAGAGGATATCCCACATAGAGAGTCCGGTGACATCCAGCCATCCAAGTTTTAAAGACCCATGGCTGGGGATAAGAGCCACAGGCACTCACAACCTCCTTAAACAAGAGATCTAAAAAGCTGGTAAGCGGCATTGATATCACTGGTGGAGGAACTTTCCTGTCGCACTTTATCACATTTCCCATGGTGTTGTGGATGTATGTCACTAACGTTTGGAGTGCTAAGATATCACCATTTGGAAAATCACTATGAACTGCACATTCAGTGGGATTTTTATCCAATAGCCCATTGGACGGGACTCTATATATATATATATATATATATATATATATATATATATATATATATATATATATATATATATATATATATATATATATATATATTTGTATTCTTTTTTTGTTTTATATAGCACATTTCACTTGTGATTATATTTAATTATTCTACCAATAGTGTGACACAAGGAGTTGTCCATATCTACTATATTAGATGAATACTCTTTAGGTCACATTTTTTTGATCACTAATATATAGCGCAGCTTTTTTTCTTATATTGTATCTAGTGTGTGTGTCTCACATTGTAGTTGCGGCTTGTTTTTTCATTTCTTATGATTTATTTGGATAGCGCAGTAAAATAACCTTTTTTTCAGCAGGTAACAGGATATCTCTTGAAGAAGTCATGTGATCTGTGATGCAACACGTCGGGAGGAGTTGGTGATGTCACTTCCTGTATCGCTGGTACCCGGTAGTAGCGGTGAGGAGAGCCTCGTATTTTCTCTTGTCTACAATTTGTTAAACCTGCTATACACAAGACGATCATTTTGTGAGAGGGCTACTGTAACCTCTAAATAAATCCACTTGTTTTATGCAATGTTGCGCAATCAAAGTTTTTTTTCTGCTCTGAGTCACTCCAGAGATTAGCTGGTGTTTTCCATTAAGAGCATTAAGAGCAACCTCAGATGCTGGAAAACAACTCAAGCTCTTTCAGTAGCCATGTGAGTATCAATATTCTGTGAGATCGAGCATATGGAAAGCCTCCTTGCCTCTGACAGAGATCCTCATGACCAATTTGGGAAAACTTGGTTATACTGGAATGAGTTTCACTCAACCAGTTTCACGCCTGAATATGAAGCATTGCCCAAAGGTGACTGTGCCAGACACATGTTGGACCATTCTCAGGGAGTCAGAGTACACAAATAACAATAAAATACACCAAAAAAAAAAAAAAAAGAACCTAAAATGGAATTAACTGAATTACCCTAAATATCACCCACCCAGAAAATGTGCCGTCTAAAAAAATTTAAAAAAAAGAAGTAAATTTGCTTTTCAAGCAAATTTTGCTCAAGGAGCTCAATGAGTAAAAAGGTTTCTGGTGAATCAGTTTACTGAAAATTGCATAAATTATCCCTAGTTAATAGCATTGTCACAGCCAATATGCCTCCTCCTCGATACTAGTTAGCACAGGACGCCTAATCCAACAGGGTGCACTGCATCTGAAGGAAGGAGAGAAGAAGAGGATTTCTTTTGTCCTGGGACAATGTGAGAAAAAAAAATAAAAAATGAGGGAGTCTATATCATGAGAGGGGGAAGTGCTTGGCCCACCCCAGGCTGCTAATTGCATAGTGATGGAACAGCAGCTCCCCAGTTTCCTCTCTTCTTCAGTCATCAAGCTATCAGTATTAGTGATATAATAATTTGCAATGCAGTGGACACAAAGAAAGCAATACAAAGAGAACAGGATACTTTTTTATACAAGTACATGGTACAGCAGGCCAGGAATACCTCCTTTTTTGGTAGTGGTAAATAAGCCCAGTGAACAAATAATAAGTACTGACCTTTAGCAACATTACCATTAGAGCTGCACGATTAATCGTTAAGAATCAAAATCGCGATCTTTTTCCCTTCCCGATCTTTAAAGCAGCATGTCACGATTCTTTCTAACAAGTGCAGAGAGTTCTCACAGCTAGAAAAAAAAATAAAAATCCAGGCAGCTTGCCAAGTTTTATCACAACACCACCAATAAGTAGAAACAAAGTATCTTTTGGTTCTTTTATCAAAGGAAAGAACTCCTGCATGTAAATGAAGGAAGTTTAACCATTTAAAGACAAAACCTTTTCTGACATTTGTTACTTACAAGTAATAATCATTATTTTCTGTTAGAAAATTTACTTGGAACACCCAAACATGATACATTTATTATTTTTTTTTAGAGACCCTAGAGAATAAAATGGTGGTCGTTGCAATATTTTATGTCACACCGTATTTGCACAGCGGTTTTTCAAACGCAATTTTTTTGAAAAAATACACTTTAATGAATTTAAAAAAAACTAAACAGTAAAGTTAGCCCAATTTTTTTGTATAATGTGAAAGAAGGTGTTACACTGCGAGAATCGTGAGAGAATCGTGATCTTTATTCTAAGCAAAAAAAATGTGATTCTCATTTTAGCCAGAAATGTGCAGCTCTAACTGCCATGTAAAACAGAAACATCTCTAAGCAGAGTATTAAAGTGAAACTTTCATGAAAATGGAAGGTCACCTGCCACACTGAACTGCCTTGTTGCAGCGTAGTGTCTCTCCCCCTGTATGAGACCATTGGTGTGCAGCCGATTAGAGGTTGCTGATACAGCTAGGCACTGTCTTAAGCTCCCCTGTGGCTCCAGGAATTGTCTTGCCGCGTACACACGGTCGGACTTTTCGTCTACAAAAGTCAGACAGCCTGTCCGACAGACTTCCGGCAGACTTTCGGCGGACTTTCGACGAACTTGCGGCGGACTTTCTAACGAACAGACTTGCCTACACACGATCACACAAAAGTCCGTCGAATTCTTACGTGATGACGTACACCGGACTAAAATAAGGAAGTTCATAGCCAGTAGCCAATAGGTGCCCTAGCGTGGCTTTTTGTCCGTCGGACTAGCACACAGACGAGCGGATTTCGGGGTCCGTCGTAGTTACGAAGTAAAGATTTGAAGCATGTTTCAAATCTAAAGTACGTCGGATTTGAGGCTAAAAAAGTATGTTGAAAGTCCGGAGAAGCCCACACACGATCGGATTACCAGCCAGCTTTAGTCCGTCAGCGTCCGTTGGACTTTTGTAGACGAAAAGTCCGACCGTGTGTACGCGGCATCTCTGTCTGTCTATCCTTGTGTTCCTGGTGGCCTCGATGTCCGCCGGCCACCCACATCCACAGAGAGGCAGAACGGGGATCTGTCAATGTAAACAAACAGATCCCCATTCTGACAGGGAAGTACAGAGTGATCGTCTGATCCTAGAAGATCAGGAACAGCGATCTCTCTGTACTCCCAGTCAGTCCACCACAGTTAGAAGCACCTCCCAGGGAACACATTTAACCCCTTGATCACCCCTAGTATTAACCCCTTCCCTGCCAGTGACATTTATACAGTAATCAGTGCATTTTTTTAGCACTGATCGCTGTATAAATGTAAATCTAAATGTAAATGTGTAAATAGTCCCAATAAATGTGTCCGATCTGTCCGCCGCAATGTCGCAGTCCTGCTAAAAATCGCTGATCACCGTCATTACTAGTAAAAAAAAAAATATTAAATAAAACTGCCATAAATTTATCCCCTATTTTGTAGCCGTTATAACTTTTGCGCAAAGCAATCATACGCTTATTGCAATTTTATTTTTTTTTTTACTAAAAACATGTAGCAGAATACATATTGGCCTAAACTGATGAAGAAATGAGTTTTTTTTACATTTTTTTTGAGGGATTTTTATTATAGCAAAAATTAAACATATTTTTTTTTTTTTTTTCAAAATTGTCGCTCTTTTTTAGTTTATAGCGCAAAAAATAGAAACCGCAGAGGTGAATAAAATACCACCAAAAGAAAGCTCTATTTGTGGGAAAAAAAGGATGTCAATTTTGTTTGGGTGCAACGTCGCACGACTTGCTCTATCCAAAAATAGAAAAAAGCCTTAAAGAATAAGTTCACCTTTAGAAAAAAAAAAAAATGAATGCACATTTTTTTTCAGGTCAGCAGATCGCAGGGGCAATGGTTGTGTACAGCATCGCACGACCGCGCAATTGTCAGTTAAAACGACACAGTGCCGTATAGCAAAAAATGGCCTGGTCATTAAGGGGGAAAATCTTCCAGGGGGCTGACATGGTTAGCTATCGACTGACCTTAGACAGGGGTTGTTGGTTGGGGAAAAGATGTTCTCTCTACCTGGTAAAGTACAGTTATGTTTTAATTACACTAAGCAAAGAGACAAAATATTGCTGGTACAAATTATAATGCAAAGTTACCATCAATCCTTGAATTGCAAGGATAAATCAAGGATGTGCCCTTTGAAACGTGCCTTGGATATTAAACATTCACTTCTTTTGGCCTATTAACCACTTGAGCCCCGGACCATTATGCTGCCTAAGGACCAGAGGTCTTTTTCCAATTTGGCACTGCGTCGCTTTAACTGCTAATTGCGCGGTCATGCAATGCTGTACCCAAACGAAATTTGCGTCGTTTTCTTCCCACAAATAGAGCTTTCTTTTGATGGTATTTGATCACCTCTGCGGTTTTTATTTTTTGCGCTATAAATGGAAAAAGACCGAAAATTTTGAAAAAAAATGATATTTTCTACTTTTTGTTATAAAAAAAAATCAAACTCAATTTTAGTCATACATTTAGGCCAAAATGTATTCGGCCACATGTCTTTGGTAAAAAAAATGTCAATAAGCGTATATTTATTGGTTTGCGCAAAAGTTATAGCGTCTACAAACTAGGGTACATTTTCTGGAATTTACACAGCTTTTAGTTTATGACTGCCTATGTCATTTCTTGAGGTGCTAAAATGGCAGGGCAGTACAAAACCCCCCCAAATGACCCCATTTTGGAAAGTAGACACCCCAAGGAAATTGCTGAGAGGCATGTTGAACCCATTGAATATTTATTTTTTTTGTCCCAAGTGATTGAATAATGACAAAAAAAAAAAAAAAAATTTACAAAAAGTTGTCACTAAATGATATATTGCTCACACAGGCCATGGGCATATGTGGAATTGCACCCCAAAATACATTCAGCTGCTTCTCCTGAGTACGGGGATACCACATGTGTGGCACTTTTTGGGAGCCTAGCCGCGTACGGGGCCCCGAAAACCCAGCACCACCTTCAGGATTTCTAAGGGCATACATTTTGGATTTTACTCCTCACTACCTATCACAGTTTTGAAGGCCATAAAATGCCAAGATGGCACAAACCCCCCCCAAATGACCCCATTTTGGAAAGTAGACACCCCAAGCTATTTGCTGAGAGGCATGGTGAGTATTTTGCAGCTCTCATTTGTTTTTGAAAATGAAGAAAGACAAGAAAAAACTTTTTTTTTTTCTTTTTTCAATTTTCAAAACTTTGTGACAAAAAGTGAGGTCTGCAAAATACTCACTATACCTCTCATCAAATAGCTTGGGGTGTCTACTTTCCAAAATGGGGTCATTTGGGGGGGGTTTGTGCCACCTGGGCATTCCATGGTCTCAGAAACTGTGATAAGCAGTCAAGAGAGAAATCAAAAATTCACGCCCTTAGAAAGCCTGAAGGCGGTGCTTGGTTTTCGGGGTTCCGTACGCGGCTAGGCTCCCAAAAAGTCTCACACATGTGGTATCCCCGTACTCAGGAGAAGCAGCAGAATGTATTTTGGGGTGTAATTTCACATATTCCCATGGCATGTTTGAGCAATATATCATTTAGTGACAATTTTGTGCAAAAAAAAAAAATTGTCTGTCTCTTTCCCGCAACTTGTGTCGCAATATAAAATATTCCATGGACTCGACATGCCTCTCAGCAAATAGCTTGGGGTGTCTACTTTCCAAAATGGGGTCATTTGGGGGGGTTTTGAACTGTCCTGGCATTTTATGCACAACATTTAGAAGCTTATGTCACACATCACCCACTCTTCTAACCACTTGAAGACAAAGCCCTTTCTGACACTTATGCCGCGTACACACGGTCGGACTTTTCATCTACAAAAGTCAGACAGCCTGTCCGACAGCCTGTCCGACAGACTTCCGGCAGACTTTCGGCGGACTTGCGGCGGACTTGCGGCATACTTTCTAACGAACGGACTTGCCTACACACGACCACACAAAAGTCCGACGGATTCGTACGTGATGACGTACACCGGACTAAAATAAGGAAGTTCATAGCCAGTAGCCAATAGGTGCCCTAGCGTGGCTTTTTGTCCGTCGGACTAGCACACAGACGAGCGGATTTCGGGGTCCGTCGTAGTTACGACGTAAAGATTTGAAGCATGTTTCAAATCTAAAGTACGTCGGATTTGAGGCTAAAAAAGTACGTTGAAAGTCCGGAGAAGCCCACACACGATCGGATTATCAGCCAGCTTTAGTCCGTCAGCGTCCGTTGGACTTTTGTAGACGAAAAGTCCGACCGTGTGTACGCGGCATTATTGTTTACATGAAAAAGTTTTTTTTTTTTGCAAGAAAATTACTTTGAACCCCCAAACATTATATATTTTTTTAAAGCAAATGCCCTACAGATTAAAATGGTGGGTGTTTCATTTTTTTTTTCACACAGTATTTGCGCAGCGATTTTTCAAACGCATTTTTTGGGGAAAAAACACACTTTTTTTAAAATTTTAATGCACTAAAACACACTATATTGCCCAAATGTTTGATGAAATAAAAAAGATGATCTTAGGCCGAGTACATGGATACCAAACATGACATGCTTTACAATTGCGCACAAACGTGCAGTGGCAACAAAATAAATACATTTTTAAAAGCCTTTAAAAGCCTTTACAGGTTACCACTTTAGATTTACAGAGGAGGTCTACTGCAAAAATTACTGCCCTCGATCTAACCTTCGCGGTGATACCTCACATGCATGGTGCAATTGCTGTTTACGTTTGACGACAGACCGCCGCTTGCGTTCGCCTTAGTGCGAGAGCAGGGGGCGACAGGGGTGCTTTTTTTTTTTTTTTTTTTTTTTCTTTATTATTTTTTTGCTTTTTTATCTTATTTTTAAACTGTTCCTTTCATTTTTATTGTTATCTCGGGGAATGTAAATATCCCCTATGATAGCAATAGGTAGTGACAGGTACTCTTTTTTGAAAAAATTGGGGTCTATTAGACCCTAGATCTCTCCTCTGCCCTCAAAGCATCTGACCACACCAAGATCGGTGTGATAAAATGCTTCCCCAATTTCCCAATGGCGCTATTTACATCCAGCGAAATCTAAGTCATAAAATGCTCGTAGCTTCTGGTTTCTTAGGCCATAGAGATGTTTGGAGCCACTCTGGTCTCTGATCAGCTCTATGGTCAGCTGGCTGAATCACCGGCTGCATTTTCAGGTTCCCTGTTGAGACAGGAGAGCCAGAGAAAAACACGGAAGACGGTGGGGGGGGGGGCATTCCCTCCCACGGCTTGTAAAAGCAGTCTAGAGGCTAATTAGCCGCTAAGATTGCTTTTACATGAAAGTCGACCGCTGGCTGAAAAGAATGATACCAAGATGATACCTAAACCTGCAGGCATCATTCTGGTATAACCACTCAAAGTTGTGAATGGCGTACCTGAAGACAAAAAAATGGTTAACAATAAAGCACAGTAAACGGTAAAGTATAAAAAATTGCATACCTGAAAAGCAAACATGATAAAACATAATAACAATAAAACATTGCAGAATAGAATACAGTAAAAAAGAGCAGAACAATAGAGAGAATAGAGAGAGAGAGAACAATAAAACGACAACTATTTTTTTTTTTTTTTTATATATATATTTTTTTTTTTTTACACTTTTCTTGTAACTAACTTTTATAACTGTAACCGGTTCCAGGTTCGGGTCTCTCAAAATGCGATGGCATCTTGGGAGACCCTGTGAAAGTGTGCCTAGTCTGTGCAATGCTGTACCCTACGCTAATACTCAACTAGTGCATGGTAGCGTTCAAAACATTCACCAATGCAAAGACCAGGATTGTCAGGACAGGAGGGACAATAATAGCGGGTGTCACGCCTATATCCGCGCTAGCTGCAGACACAATATCTTTTTTGGGGGCGTTCGTTGGGTAGGGGTACTCGGGAGGACATAAAGAAAATGCCTCTCATGCAGCCGACTGCATTTGGTTGGGGATGTGAATGGGGGAAGTACGGGCGCTGCAGAAGCGGTGGGTTCCCAATTGGGATTGGCGAATGCAGTAGGAAGGGCACTATGGGCACGACGGGCCTGTGTTTGTCTTTTTGGTGGCAGCGGGACACTACTTGTGCTTGCCACCTCACCAGCTTGAACTGCACTTATGGGACTCGCCACGTCACCAAGTGTTACTGCAGTGCTGGTTTGACTACGACCAGGGTGTACTAGGCCGCTGGCGCTTGCCAGTTCACCAAAACGCTACCAAAAAATCTGTTGGCGATCGCAGGGATCAGGCCTGACTCTGCGAACGCTGCAGTTATGCGTTTTAGTCTTTTGTAAGTGACAGTGATCGATCGATACTGCACTTGGGTGGGCTGGGCTGGGCCGGGCGGAGGGGCAAAACGCAGGTGCTAGCAGGTATCTGGGCTGATCCCGCTAACACTGCGTTTGTGAGAACCCTAAACTGCTGGGGATGCTAGTATAGATCTGATCGGATCAGATATTGATCCGTTCAGATACTATACCACTAAGGGTGGTGTACAGTGCGTGCGTGGGTGTTAGCGGTACTGGCGCTAACCTGACGCTGCCTGGGGCTGGTGCTTGCCAGTTCACCAAAATACTACCAAAAAAACTGTTAGCGATCGCAGGGATCAGGCCTGACTCTGCGAACGCTGCAGTTATGCATTTAGTGTTTTGTAAGTGTCAGTGATCGATCGATACTGCACTTGGGTGGGCTGGGCCGGGCGGAGGGGCAAAACGCAGGTGCTAGCAGGTATCTGGGCTGATTCCGCTAACACTGCGTTTTTGGGAACCCTAAACTGCTGGGTACACTAGTATAGATCTGATCGGATCAGATATTGATCCGTTCAGATACTATACCACTAAGGGAGGTGTATGCTGCGTGCGTGGGTGTTAGCGCTACTGGCACTAACCTGACGCTGCCTGGGGCTGGTGCTTGCCAGTTCACCAAAATACTACCAAAAAAACTGTTAGCAATCGCAGGGATCAGGCCTGACTCTGCGAACGCTGCAGTTATGCGTTTAGTCTTTTGTAAGTGACAGTGATCGATCGATACTGCACTTGGGTGGGCTGGGCCGGGCGGAGGGGCAAAACGCAGGTGCTAGCAGGTATCTGGGCTGATTCCGCTAACACTGCGTTTTTGGGAACCCTAAACTGCTGGGGACGCTAGTATAGATCTGATCGGATCAGATATTGATGCGTTCAGATACTATACCACTAAGGGAGGTGTATGCTGCGTGCGTGGGTGTTAGCGGTACTGGCGCTAATCTGACGCTGCCTGGGGCGACGCATATCACCGCCGGGCGATCAGGGGGCTAAACCTTTATTCGGTAATAAACGGCGGGTGCCCTGACACTATAAAAAATAAACAAACTAACCAGCGTCACCCGTAACACTTATACGGTGATCAGTGGTGAAAGGGTTAACTAGGGGGCAATCAAGGGGTTAAAACATTTATTCGGTAGTATATGGGGGTCCCTGACGCTATAAAACGCTGACGGCGAACCTAAATATTTATGTCCCTAACTAGCGTCACCAGCGACACTAATACAGCGATCGGAAAAATGATCGCTTAGTGACACTGGTGACAGGGGGTGATCAAGGGGTTAAAACTTTATTAGGGGGGGTTAGGGGGGTACCCTAGACCTAAAGGGGGGTAACAGTAACTGTCCCAACACTGTAACTGTCACAAACTGACACTATGCAGTAATCAGGAAAAAAAAAAAAAAAAAAAAACCTGCTTGGTGTCAGTTTGTGACGGGGGGGGGGGGGGTGATTGGGGGGGGATCGGGGGGCGATCGGGGGGGGGATCGGGGTGTTTTGTGTGCCTGGCATGTTCTACTGTGTGTGTGTGTGTGTGTTGGTGCACTCACATACCTGTCTTCTCTCCTCGGGCCGGAACGGAAATTACCGAGCCGAGGAGAGATGACATCATTTCCTTTGCTGCTGTTTAGCATACAGCAGCAAAGGAATGATTCGATTGGCCGGCGGCGATCGCGAGGGGGGGGCCACGAACGGATGGTCTCCCCCTCACCACCGATCGCCGCTGGACAAAAGACGACCGCCTCGGGCACCCGCGGAAGGCAAATCACGTACCATGTACGTGATTTTGCCTGTCCGTGCCACTTTGCCGACGTACATCGGCTTGAGGCGGTCGTCAAGTGGTTAAAGAATATGTAAACCCAACATTTCATATTTCTGATATGTGCCTGCTGTACCATATACTTGTATAAAAAAAGTATCCTGTTCTCTTTGTGTTGCTTCCTTTGTGTGGAATTCCTGGTGATCCTGACAGTCCCTTTGCTTTCTCATATTCAAAATTGACCACACTAGGCAGGAAAGCACAGTGTGGTCAGTTCTCTAGAAGTTATTAGAACTCAGTACGCTGTCCTCCAATGATCAAACCTGTCCTTACACACACCAAACTCGCACAACCTTTTGCTGGGAAGCTTAGTATTCTGCTGCCCCCCCAGCTCTTATGTAGCTGAGGACAGAGGGAATGTGATCACTAAAAAAAAAAAAAAAAAAAAACAGAGGGAAAACATATTTATAATGTTGTTTTTTTCTATCTAAATAGATATGTTTTGCCTTTCATTTCTATTTTAAATGGAACGAGTTGTATTACAAGGTGACGGTTTACATATACTTTATAATAAAATTGTTTCCCTTCCTTGGACTTCCCCTCGGCTGCCTTCTCTTTCTGATTGGATAACAGAGCTTAAAGAGGAAGTAAACCCTGATGGGTTTACTTCCTCTTTGTTTCCCTACAAAGGTAAAGCATAATGGGCTACTATGCATTGCACATCGCCGTTAGCAGCGGAATGCTCAGTGCGCCTCCTAAACCATGTAGGTTTAGGAGATATTTCTTGGACCTACAGGTAAGCCTTAATCTAGGCTTACCTGTAGGTCAAAGTGGTCTGTAAGGGTTTACAACCACTTTAATAAATATACAGTAATACCTTGGTTATGAGAGTAACTTGGTTTGAGAGCGTTTTGCAAGACAAGCAATATTTTTAACTAAATTTTGACTTGATATACAAGTGATGTCTTGATATACAAGTAGCCTCATGTCACAACTGAATATAAAAGAGAAAAAAGGCACCACTAAGTGTAGCAATATGGTTACATTTAATGAAGGTACAACGTTTAGCAACTCACATGGTTGATGATTAAAACAGGCACTTCTAAGTATGCAGGCATCCGGGATAAATATGTCCACATAGACCATCCTCCTCTCTGCCATTACCGTCATCCCTTCCACGCTGTGCGCCTTGCTTTCAGATCGCTCTACTGCAGGGTAGTCTTCGCGGTCACGATTGCAGACTGACAGCGGTGAGAGCCGGCGGTGGAGACTGATGTGGACAGCTTTAGCCCGGATGCCTGCATTCTTTGATGTGCCTCTTTTATTCATCAATCAATCATGTGAGTTGCTAAATGTTGTACCTTCAATAAAGGTAAGCACATTGCTACACTTAGAAGCGCCTCTCTTCTCTGTTATACTCTGTAGCTCCTGCTGGATTTTGCTTCTAATCCCCTTGTGAATGGACATTTTATGGTTACACAACCTGGTCACATTGCTATAATCTTTTTATATGGACTATAAACTGAAGGATTTATGGATAAATGGTTGTGGAACGAATCATCCGAGTTTCCATTATTTCTTATGGGGAAATTCGCTTTGATATACAAGTGCGGAAATTCGCTTTGATATACAAGTGCTTTGGATTACAAGCATGTTTCCGGAACTAATAATGCTTGCAATCCAAGGTTTTACTGTATTTCGTATGAAAAACATACATTTTGTCCTAGAAACTCTACATTGAGGTTTCAGGTATTATGGTCCCAGTGGATAGTGTATGTATCACAATTCCTTGATAAGGAATTGTGATGGTTGCGCTCCTTCTTTTTTTTTTTTGTTTGTTTGTGCCGGTGGTCAGTTTGTTCCACACTGGCTATTTTGTTTTCTTTGTGTGTAAAATGGAAGAAAAAATGTTTATAAACAAAATAAAAATAAAAAAATAAAAATAAAACTGTTTCCATTCCAGAGTGAAACGTGGTCAAATTCTGCAGGAGAGACAGCTGGAAGCAGCATTTTCAATTGCAGAAATACTGTTAAAACCCAATTCCAATCAAATCTATGTATTTTGTTTTGGCTAGAGAAGGGAAGGGTCTAGTCCCAGTCATAGGTGTGCTCAGCCTATTACATTAAGGTGTGTGCACCCTAAAGCTCAAAAACACATGTGTGTGTTTACATATTTAAGGGCCTGGCACATCGATCTCCCTGCCAGCACATTGAAAGAGAAGTGCATAAGAGCCGGTCAGAAGGAGATCTTTCCTATCTTTTTCACTGGCACACAGAGTGATAATGCTAATGCACATGGGGGAGATTAGGGTGTGCCCAGGCACATCCAGAACACCCCATGCGCAGACCTATGGTCCCTGTCTGTTTTTTAATTGCTGTCCAAGTCCCTTTTGAGGAAATTTCCCCATGTTTAGAAATGAAAACAGAATTTTAGCAGAGAGAGAAATAAAAGAACTGAGAAAGGAGAACAAATAAAATGTCCCATGATTTAATTGGGAACATTTTCCTGCAGTTCCTTTTTCAGTGACTGCAACCCTCATTTCTCATACTATTGTCACAGAGAGGAAGTTCAGGAAAGTTTTCCCAGTGAAATCACTGAATTCGATTTTAAGCCCGGGTTCACACTATAACGGACTGCGGATCTCACAGGAGCGCTGAGCGTCCCTGTTCCCCGTTTCAGGGTCGAATCAGGGCCGATTCTATGCCTGAATTCGGCCCTGAAACGGAGCCAAAGACGCACAGTGTTTTTGTGCAGTGCGCTCCGCAGCCGCCCCGGAGATATGTGAACCGGCTCCATAGGGAGCCAGTCATATTCTCCTGCTATGCGAATTAGATGTGGGGAAACGCACATCTAATTCGCATAGGTGTGAACCCGGGCTAACTTTTCCCCTTTAACTGCTTCAATACCGGGCACTTTTACCCCCTTCCTGCCCAGGCCAATTTTCAGTTTTCAGCCCTGTCACACTTTGAATGACAATTGCACAGTCATGCAACGCTGTACCCTAACGAAATTGTTATCATTTTTTTGGAGACAGATAAAGCTTTCTTTTAGTGGCATATAATCACCATTGGGATTTTTTTTATTTTTTACAAAAAAAAAAAAAAAAGACTGAAAATTTTGAAATAAAAAAAGTTTTTTTGTTAGTTTCTGTCAGAAAATGTTGTAAATAAGTCATTTTTCTCCTTCACTGATGTGCGCTGATGAGGCTGCACTGAAGGGCACTGATGAGGCTGCACTGAAGGGCACCGATGAGGCTGCACTGAAGGGCACTGATGAGGCTGCACTGATTAGGCTGCTCTGAAGGGCACTGATGAGGCTGCACTGAAGGGCACCAATGAGGCTGCACTGAAGGGCACTGATGAGGCTGCACTGATGAGGCTGCACTGAAGGGCACTGATGAGGTGGCACTAATATGCCGCACTGATAGGTGACACTGATAGGCGGCATGGATGGGCAATGAAAAGCGGCACTGATAGATGGCACTGATGAGCAGGCACTGATGGGCACTGAAATGCAGCACTGACTGGCATCACTGATGGGCACAGATTGGCATCGATGATGGGCACTGTTGGGGCTGCACTGATCATCGGGGCACTGATGATCAGTGCCCAGATTACCTGTACAGGCCTCCCCTGCGAGGAAATACCACTGATGGGCTGATTGCCTCTCCTCTCCTCCCACTCTGTCAGTGTGAGGTGAGGAGAGCCGATTACCAGCACTTCTGTGTTTACATGTGATCAGCTGTGACTGTATACTGTGACAAAGCCGATCACATGGGTAAAGAGCCGCGTCATCAGCTCTTTACCGAGATCAGGGTGACGCCGTATCAGCAACACAGAACTGACCTCACCAAATCTCCTGCCAAATCTCCTGAGACTAAGGCTGGCCATAGATGGATCAAAATTCGGCCAGTTCAGCAGTAACCATCAACATTTCAATACATCTATGGGCAGACTGGTTGTACTGATGTAAATCCATCAATCAACTTCAGTATAACCTGTAATTTCTGTTTTTTTCTGTTTTTTTTCTGTTTTTCCCAATCACTGCTGGCGGCTATAGCCATTAATAACCATAACCATTAATACTGACTGTGTTCAAGTAACCAAGTAATTTTCTTTCCTTCAACCCATGGTTGAAGGAAAGTAAATTGCATAATGTATGGCCTGCTTAACAGTCAGTGACTGCAGAGGTATAACGTGACACTACGGATATGCAGATATGGTGCTTTAGGCACAGAAGTTTCTAGACTCTCACATACCAGGGACTGCTGTACTATTTTTAGGAGGAATTTAGCACAAAAGATATTTTTTTAAGGACGCTGCCTAGTCACAATTGCTGTTTTTAGATATTCCTTATAACATAGTAAATCTTCATGTTTTGAGTTCAGTTCAAGTTTAATATTTAAAGCTTTAGGTTAACATTTGAGAAAAGGTTTTCTTTACTGTTCCCTTGGCCTTTGCAGCTGATATTTAATGCAGAACAGCATTTAAAATGCAAACAAAGTATGTTCCAAATTTATAAACATGCCATGGATGGGTATACAGTGATTTTCGGTCCGTTGAGACAGCATTATGCACAGCAAGCTTAGAAGCAGTAGCTCAGCAGCAGAGACAGTGTAATATTATTTTTTAACAAGCACAGCATCCTTTTTATTAGCTCATAACGCTATTTGCACATCAGAAACACATGTTATTCTGTCAAGCAAGACATTTATATATACATTTGAATATCCATAACAATCCATGAGATTAGGAAAATGAGTTGGCAACAATAAACACCTGAAGAATCTGGTATAGAGAAAAGAAGGAGGCTTCAACCATGTCAAAAATCAATGTAGTGGCCACATCCCTGGATTGTGTAGAACAAAAGAATTAACCCCCTATGTTTGGGACTTTAAAGGCCACAGGCACTGATGTGTATAGGAAAAGAATTGTATTGCATAAAAAGAATGGTACCTCTGCAGTGCCTCTGCAGAGAAAAGGGGAGACGCCGCTCAGATCCACACCATCTTAAATACTTGGCACATATATGAAGACAGGGTATATCTGGCGTTACCCATTGATTTTGGAGCTTCACTGAAGGCTTCGGCTAACTCCTATCCTGTTCTTCGGCAGAATACATATTGTCTGTGTTCCATTTCTGGAACCCAGTAGCTGCCGCCTATCTGTTATCAAACAGAGTGGGACTTTGTTGTCCTACATTTTTACCAATCTTGGGCTGGCGTTTGTCTGCACCCCCATCCAGACAGTTGCCTCATTTTTGTCCTCTACATGGAACCACCATTGGAGTTAAACTATTTTTGACCGTACTTATTCCTACTCTCTACCCCTGACGAAGGTGTTAAACTGGAAACGAGTCGGGTACCAGGGATACCATCCACTGGAGAGTACTAATGTTATTGTCATATGTACTGTCAGTTTGTTTTATGTTTTTTTGTCATGTTGGATACATGCATACAGTATTAGATGCTAGACATCTTTTAATGTTTGATCATTTGTAGTGATTTGTAGTGATCTGGTACCATTCTTTTTATGTAATAAAATTCTTTTTCTATACACATCAGTGTCTGTGGCTTTTAAAGTCCCAAACCTAGGGGGTTAATTCTTTTGTTCTGAAAAATCTGGTAGGGTTTGGGGGAAGTTGGGGGAGTGGGGGTCTATCTTTCTTGATACTTTCTAAAGTCTAATTCCAGGCCAATTTTTCATTTTTGCTGTTTTTGTTTTAGATGGTATGGTAGGATTAAATAATTCTGTTGGGTTTCCATTTATATCTCTGACTCTATTGCAGAGACTCACTCCCTGTCCCTGTGATGACCATGAAGGAAATAAAAGAGTTTAGCTGTCACTAAGACAAGATGGAATATACAGCAATTAAAATGTTTCCAGAAATTGCAAACTTTTGTCAGTTTTCTAAGATGTGTTGAAATAAGATAAAGACATAACACAAGTTTTTGACAATTCCTATGTGAATGATAATATCTTATTGTCTCCTTATCTATTAATACATACATAGCATACAAAATAGATTAAGCCTGGTACACACTATAAAGCCTGGTGCACACGGTGCTGAATATGGTCCGGTGTTGGCCGGTTCAACAGAAATCGCCCGACATTTAGCCCGTGTGTACACCAGCCTGTCTGACCTAAGCAGGCCAAACGACCAGCCTCTGTGGAACGGGCATGCTGGAAAACCAGCATCTGATCAGCCCTGGCAGTCAATGGCTGTGAGTGTTGACCGGTGTGTTCTGGTGGGGGGTAGTCCAAACACAATAGCTCAGTGGGGAGATCGCTGTACTAACATTGCATAGTTAGTACATCAAGCTCCTCCAGAGCTCCTCAGTTTTTTTTTTTATTCAGCCCGTTGGGTTGAAGGAAAAAAAAATGATAGAGTGTACCAGGTTTACGTTTTTGTTCGTTTAACCCAGCGGAATAGATCACATGTTACTGCAGCAATCTCCCTCACTGCATTCTGACAGGGGACTCCCTACCTGGCAGAATACTCCCTTCCCTGGCTGCCAGCCCTTATCAGATGCTGGTTTTCTATCATGTCCCATCAACAAAAGCCGGTTGTTAGTCCAGCTTCCGTGAGATAGGCTGGTGTACACACTGACCGAATGTTGGCTGATTTTTCTTATACCGGCTGATATTCAGCCCATGTTTACACAGTCTTAAAATCTAAACCAGCCCACATGACTTGAGATAGCTTGAGAAAGTTTGGTCTGGAGAGCACACTCCCATTATCTTTTTTTTTGTCCTCAGAATCCATGGATCAAAGGTTCTGCCTCTCCTGGACACAATCGCCTTCCCCTGCTGGGGTTAATTCCAGGCTCCTCAGCTATTCAGTCTCCTTCCACTCTCCTCTCTCCTCACTGAGCTGTCTTTATGTCAGGGTACTCACCAAGGCCAAGATGCTGAGAGCGGCTCCCCTTGCAGCTAAGCGCACTCTACCCCTGAAGGTGGTACAGAGGGTAGAGGGGACAGAGAGGCATGGGTCGCCAGCAGGTAGATGGGTCTTGAAAGGAGGACTCTTTCAGAGTAGAGGTGTGGAGCAGAGATGAACCGGACACCTGGACTGAAGTAGAAGACCCGGCTGGGGCTCTAACCCAACAGACCCAGTAG
Source organism: Lithobates septentrionalis (assembly GCA_037952835.1). Lineage (NCBI taxonomy): Eukaryota > Metazoa > Chordata > Amphibia > Anura > Ranidae > Lithobates > Lithobates septentrionalis. Next base: position 790,946 of record JBBDGP010002023.1, on the reverse strand, counting down.
TGGGTAGTCTAGAACTCAGTGGAGCATCAGGAATGTGAATGTATATTTTCTATCCTAACTGAGCCAAGAAGTGCTTATGTAAATCTACAAACAATGAGATCATCTGCCTAACCATTTGTTTGCATTCCCAGGTGGCAGGCAGTGCTGGCAATTCTTCTCTAGTTACCCAAGTTAAGAATCAGAGGTGGTGGATGCCCTTACTTCCAGAGAGCATATGCCTTTCTGCCAGTACCACTCATCCTAAGATTTCCCACCAGATTGTATGCCGAACATGCCAGTGTACTGAAAAGGTAAGATCTTCCTTCCATATCAACCAGGGATAGAATCTTTCAGCCTGCAAGTCCTCAGAAGATAGCTCTATTTCCATGGACTCAACATCTTGAGAACATAACAGCTTCTCTGGAAGGTAACTTAACCTCACAGATCACCCAAAAAAGTATATATTATCGCTACTGGAATCAGAAAAGGAAAGGAGGCATCAAATAAGACTATGGCAAGTTGGTTAGTCACAGCAATTCAACAGGCTTACAGTGCAAGCAGAATACCCCTGCCCAAGACCATAACTGCACACAATACAAAAAACATTACAGCATCCTGGGCTGCTTTTGCGAAGGTCTAGCCAGAAATATTGTGTAAGGCAGCCAGTTGTTCATCCTACAACACCTTCATGGTCCATAGCTGCTTCTCTTACTTATGTCAAGTTTGGTTCTAAAGCCGTGTATTTTTCTGCTTTATATGTTAATTATTAAATATTATAGGCAGCATTCTGTACCATATAGTGAGGTATTTACCATATGTATGCTACCATGAAGTCTCCAGGAAAATCTTAAAATTGTTTTATATTTTCCAATGTTCCTCACCTGGCACATAGTTACAGTACATAGTTACATAGTTAGTCAGGTTGAAAAAAGACACATGTCCATCTAGTGCAACCAAAAAAAAAAAAAAAACATACAATCCCATGTACACAATTCTATACCCACAGTTGATCCAGAGGAAGGCGAAAAAACCCAGCAAAGCATGATCCAAGTTGCTTCAGCAGGGGAACAAATTCCTTCCTGATCCCAATCGTATATTCTCTGGATAAACTTTACCTATAAATGTCAGTACCCAGTTATATTATGTACATTAAGGAAAGAATCCAGGCATTTTTTTTAAAGCAATCTAATAAACTGGCCAGAACCACCTCTGGAGGGAGTCTATTTCACATTTTCACAGCTCTTACTGTGAAGAAACCTTTCCCACTAGACGTAATAGAAATCTCTTTTCCGCTAGACGTAAAGAGTACTCTTTTGTCCTCTGTGATGACCTTAAAGTGCATAACTCAACACCAAGTTCACTATATGGACCCCTTACGTATTTGTACATGTTGATCATATCACCCCTTAATCTCCTCTTCTCAAGAGAGAATATATTCAGTTCCTCTAATCTTTCCTCAAAGCTGAGCTCATCTATGCCTCTTATCAGTTTGGTTGCTCTTCTCTGCACTTTCTCCAGTTCCCTGATATCCTTTTTGAGAACTGGTGCCCAAAACTGAACTGCATATTTCAGATGAGGTCTTTCTAATGATTTGTACAGGGGCAAAATGATATCTCTCTCTCTGGAGTCCATACCTCTCCTAATACAAGAAAGAACTTTGGAAACCGCAGCTTGGAATTGCAAGCTATTATCAAGCTTATAATCTACCAAAACCCTCAGATCCTTCTCCTCTATGGATTCCCCCAGTTATACTCCCCTAGTGTGTATGATGCATGCATATTCTTAGCCCCCAAGTTCATAACTTTACATGTATCAACATTAAACTTCATTTGCCACATAGTTGCCCAGTGAAACAGAGCATTGAGGTCGGCTTGTAAGTTGGAGACATCATGTAAGGATTTTATTCCACTGCATACTGTAGCTTGGTGTCATCTGCAAAGACTAAAATGGTACATTTAATCCCAGACCCTATATCATTTATAAAGGTATTAAAAAGTAAGGGTCCCAACACTGAACCTTGGTGTACACCACTGATAACCTTAGACCATTCAGAGTAAGAATCATTAACCACTACGATCTGAATTCTGTCTTTTATCCAGTTTTCTATCTATTTACAAACTGATCTTTCCAAGCCTGTAGACTTTAGCTTACACATTAGCCGTGTGTTGAGAACTGTGTCAACCGCTTTTGCAAAATCCAAGTATACCACATCCACAGCCACCCCTCTGTCCAAGGTTTTACTTACCTCCTCATAAAAAGAAATCAGATTTGTGGACAACTTCTGTCTTTCATGAATCCATTCTGTCCGTTGTTTAAAATATTTTTTCCAGCAAGAACTCCTCTATGTGGTCTTTTATTAAACTCTCCAGTATTTTCCCAACTATAGAAGTTAAACTAACAGGTCTATAGTTACTAGGTAAAGCCCTTTTTAAATATAGGCACCACATTGGCCCAATGTCAATCCAGTGGTGCAATTCCAGTCATTAACGAGCCCCTGAAAATTAGAAACAATGGCTTTGAAATGACAGAGCTTAATTCTTTTAGGATCCGTGAGTGGATGCCATCTGGTCCAGATGCTTTATCCACCTTTATTGTGTCTAAAGATTTATGGACGATATCACTTTTGAGCCATTGTGGGTCATTTGGGGCTGTGTCAATACCATTGCCATGATGGACATGAGCCCCCCCCCCATGCTCATTTGTATACACAGAGCTGAAGAAAGTATTTAAATTTGCCTTCTCTTTGTCCCCAGTCACCCACTCCACATTATTTTGTAAAGGGCCTACATGCTCAGACCTGACATTTTTACTATTAATATATATGAAAGAATTTTTTGTGGTTTGTCCTGCTATCTTTTGCAATCTGTCGTTCGTTCATTTTTGTGTCGTTGATTTATTTTTTACATATTCTGTTATATTCTTTGTAACATTTAAACAATAGTTTCTTCATTTTTATATTTTTTGAAAGCTCTTCTCTTATTATTTATAGCTTTTTAACTTTGGCCGCTAGCTACATAGGATTTATTTTTAGCCTTTTAAACTTATTGCCCATGGGAATATATTTTGCAGTGAATTTGCATACAGTCTTTTTGAAGAATTCCCATTTCTATTCTGGGAATTCTATTCTATCAATGCCAATATTCCCTTCCAGTCTAAGTCTTGGAGAACAGCAGTCATCCTTGGAAAATTTGCTCTCTTAAAATTAAATAACTGCAGTCTGCTCAAATATTTCAAATAGCTCAAATATTTCAAATAGCTCAAAATTTGTAATAAAAACATCTTTGCCATTCTAAGGCTTCTCTCCAACCACTTATTATCCAACCGCATATTATTTTATATATACTGTGATCCTGTACTTGCCAAATCTGAGACTGACCGCTTACCTGGTTGCAGGTCCTACACATTTAAGGTACTCACCTGCCCAGCGTATCCAGCGTTGTTATGCTGAGATCCGCTTCTTCTCTGCACCCTCCTCGGTCCTTCACCTCTATCTTCTTCTGTGACATTATCGGTAAGCTGCCGGCTTTTCCCGGTTAAGCCGATGGCTTCACCAGTGACGAGCCACCTGGACCCGCCCCCTTCTCTTTTCTCAATACAGGACTATGCCTCCTAGGATATGAGACATGCATATCCCAGGAGGTGATGCAGGCAAAGGGAACGTCATTTGCCTAAAAGAATGATATGCACAGGGGGGCGGGCCAGGCCTTTTTAAAAAATAAATAACTAAACAAATAAACAAAGGAAAAAAATGCCTGATTTTTGCAGCGGAGGAGAGGGGGGTAGATGGGAGGCAACATGTCCTGGAGGGTGAAGTTCTGCTTTAAAGTACAGTATATCTAAATCCAAACATTTTTGTCCTTTTGGTTAGAGTAGGGAAGGGTCCTAGCATTTTGTGTATGTTCCATTGAGGAGATTTGATGTCACTTATTGTCTCACAATACAGTAGAGAGTAAGATCAGATCTCTCCAAAGTAAGTTAAATGCTCTATTAGGAAGCTGTCACTGGAACAAGTGTTCCTATTGGAAGAATTTCTGTTTGTTCCTGACCCAGTGACAACTTTAGGTTTTAGATTTTCCCTCCCTTTCTGCTCCATTGACAATGGTCACCAGGAAAAATAGAAGGGTTAAACCTTCCTAACACAATTTATAAAATTGAATGTGTTCCACACACATACCTCAAAGCCAACAAAGTTTGGGTGCACGACCTAGTGTGGATTTGAGTTTTGGAAAACGTTACATCATTAACATAGCTTGCAATCCCTTCTTCCACATGTTCATTAAAATGTTATCCATAAAAGATGTTGATTATGCTGTCGCGTGTACATGTAGGTGATGTTGTGATGATCTTGTCTTCAGTGTGTTTTAGCTGCTATGGCTTATTTAGGACATAGCAGCTGATCGCTTTGACACATGGGGGGAGCTGCAATAACTGGCTTTATCGGGAATTCTGCAATTCTATAATATTAGAAGATAATGTGACAGGTATGTAATTAGCATCACATTGAATTAGTGTACAGAAATAAACTGTGTTATGTTACTGAGGAGACATAATTTTTATAACTGCACTTTTTTTTATTAAAGTTTCATTTAAGTTTGTAGAAGTTTAATATAATCTGTGCATTACATGTATTATAGATCTTTTAGCTTTATGCAGTTTTAAGAGCGTGAAGCACTGCTGACATCCATCATCCAATCATGTGCAAGCAAAAATGCTGTTTTTTTTTTTTGTGATTGGATATTCTTTGCAAAGTAAATTTTCATAGCGTGCACTAAGCTTTGGGGAAAGTTCCCTGCAAAGTGCAATTTTCCTTGCAAAGTGAAAATCCTATTTGCTTTAGTAAATCAACCCTAATGTTTCAAAATTCAAGGCTGACATCCAAGCCAAAATCACTCCCTCCAAATTATTAAGGTTCAGGTGTTTCCAATAAAAGATATGGGTAATGCTACAGCACAAAAAATATTTTAGAAAATTGTGTGTCTCCATCCTTGTGGCAACAGTTTGGGGAATGTCATTATATGCTCCAGCGTGACTATGCTCTTGTGCGCAAAGCCAGATCTGTAAAGAAATGGTTGAACAGCTTTACATAGAGGAACCAGAGTGGCTTACATAGTTCCCTATCATCTTTTGATATGAATTAGAATGGCAATTACCTTGTCTTGTTCAAAATCAGTACCTGATTTCATAAATGCCCTTCTGGCTAAATGGTCCTATGCATGGCCAGGACAAGATGGGGGCAGAAGGAGCATGTGCCCTGGGTTTAACTTTATTGTATAGATGGGGCACAAAATGTATTTACTATGCTTCAGTTTACCTGCATGGGGATGCACAGGTGTACCATCCATCCCCGTGCAGGCAGTTGCATAGTTACTGTAACGAGCCCCTGCTCGCTCGGTTCCACTCTCCCGACACTCCTCTGTGGCTATTGAATCAGATTGCAACGTCTAATGGTTCAGTCATCAGCTTCATGACAGTCCAGTATTCCAAGGTTCATGACAGTTACATAGTAGGTGAGGTTGAAAAAAGACACAAGTCCATCAAGTCCAACCTATGTGTGTGATTATATGTCAGTATTACATTGTATATCCCTGTATGTTGTGGTTGTTCAGGTGCTTATCTAATAGTTTTTTTAAACTATTGATGCCCCCTGCTGAAACCACTGCCTGTGGAAGGGAATTCCACATCCTTGCCGCTCTTACAGTAAAGAACCCTCTATGCAGTTTGAGGTTAATCCACTTTTCTTCTAATTTTAATGAGTGGCCACGTGTCTTATTAAACTCCCTTCCGCGAAAAAGTTTTATCCCTATTGTGGGGTCACCAGTCCGGTATTTGCAAATTGAAATCATATCCCCTCTCAAGCCTCTCTTATCCAGAGAGAATAAGTTCAGTGCTCACAACCTTTCTTTATAACTAATATCCTCCAGACCCTTTATTAGCTTTGTTGCCCTTCTTTGTACTCGCTCCATTTCCAGTACATCCTTCCTGAGGACTGAAGCCCAGAACTGGACAGCATACTCCAGGTACGGCCGGACCAAAGTTTTGTAGAGTGGGAGAATTATCGCTTTATCCCTGGAGTTATTCCCCTTTTTAATGCATGCCAATATTCTGTTTGCTTTGTTAGCAGCAGCTTGGCATTGTATGCCACTAATGAGCCTATCATCTACTAGGACCCCCAGGTCCTTTTCCACCCTAGATTCCCCCAGAGGTTCTCCCCCCAGTGTATAGATTGCATTCGTATTTTTGCCACCCAAATGCATTATTTTACATTTTTCTACATTGAACCTCATTTGCCATGTAGTTGCCCACCCCATTAATTTGTTCAGATCTTCTTGCAAGGTTTTCACATCCTACAGAGAGGTTATTGCCCTGCTTAGCTTAGTGTCATTCACAAATACAGAGATTGAACTGTTTACCCCATCCTCCAGGTCGTTTATGAATAAATTAAATAGGATTGGTCCCAGGACAGAACCCTGGGGGACACCAGCAATCAAAAGTAAAACTTGTTCACACTCTCCACTCAAGGTTCCCACCGTTCAGCTTTCAACCAACAAGTCTGGCAGATTCAGATGTGTTCTACAGAAAGTTATATAGGCCTCTAGCACCTGTGACAAATTAACCACTCCCCTTAATTAGTAGGCTAAAGGAAGGAAAGAAAAAAACAAAAACAAAGGCTGTTTAAAAAGTGACAGCAAAGGTGTTACAAAAAAAAGTGCAAGGAATCAATGTCAATTGGGAAGCAGCAGCTACATCAGCTGTCTGTACTCCTCCTGGTCAGGGGTCTTCTTTGGGCCCCATGCACACAGGACATTTGATTTTCTCCTCTGAATGCCTTATACTCCTGGTGGGAAAAAGAAACTCAAAAATGCATTAACGCACCTATATGCATCTAGCATTTATGCATTTTTTGAAATTGTTCTGCCCTGAATGCACTAGTGAAGCTTGTGTCCCGAATGCACTGGTGATGGGTTTTTTGTTTGTCTTTAAATGCTCCTCTTCCAATACTCCTGTAAACGCCTATGTGTGCATGGCCACATAGACTAACATAATGGTGCATTTACAGGCTGGAAAAAAAAGTCAAACGCCTGTAAAAGAGGAATTTTTTAAGCCTTGTTTGCATGAGGCCCTAAGTAGAGGAGGGTGGAGGAAGTGTTCCCGTATTTATGGACGGGCGTCCCCTCTAATTACCTCCTGCACTCCTCCTGGATGGGGGCCGCCTTCTACTCGACAGGGGGCTCCTGTATTCCTGCATGGAGTGTTCCTGTACTTGTCTATATTCTTAGATAGTGGTGAAGGGTCCCCTCTGATCATCCTCCTGAACTCCTCCACGATGGGGTTCTCTTTCTACTGGAGGTGGGGAGAGAAGGTTCTTATATTCCTGGATGGGGTCCCCCTGTACTTGTCTGTATTCTGAATGGGAGTGAGAGGTCCCCTCTGATCACCTCCATACACTCCTTGGTAGTGGGGGATATTTAAATATTTCCCCTGTACACTTAGAAATGTGTGTGTGTGTTGGGGGGTCTCAGATTACTCCCTGCACTCCCTGCCCCTGATTACTTCTAGACCTTCATTAGTGGTTGAACTTTGTAGGGAGGGTTTGAAGTTATGCCATATATTTCCACTCAAAGGGACTTTCATTACTCCATCATGGGGCTCTCTGATTCCTCCATTATGGTACAGTATCTCTGACCTCCAGTACAGGGGCCTCCTGATACTTTGTGTCCTTAGTACAGGGGTCTCCTTCGGGGGGCCAAAACAAGAAGGGAGGCAAAAACCACATGTTCCTTTGATGCAATGTTATGTAGAGGAGGGAGAGGGTACACTGGGAGCTTGCGGCAACTCCATTTTCCAGTTGCCTCATTGACAGGGGGGGGGGGGGGGGGGGCAGCAGTGTCACGCCTCTCAGAAGGAGCAGAGGCCTCCATAGCTGCTGTAGGGAGAAATATCTGACATTTTTCCCTCACACCAATGCTGGGGCATTTCTTCCTTCACCTCCATTAGCCCATATTTTTCTGCAGCACAGAATGTGCACCACTATAAACCCTTCAGTTCATTGGCACTATTTTAATGCATACCACAACCACTGCAGACATTTCAGCTTGGCAATGCATGTGCTGTTTTTAGCTCCGCCCACTACTCCACCCAGGGGGGGCACAGTCTGACAACGTTGCCCTGGGTACTGGATGACCCTGTCCCACCAATGTTGCCACGTTTTCACAGAGACTCGACAAAATCTTATATAAAGACTTTCTAGAAGAGCGCAGACTGTTATAGCTGCAAAAATGCCTTGATGATGACCATGTTTTGGAATGGGATATCCAGCATGCTCATGTAGGTATGATGGTCAAATTCCACAACCTTTTGGATATTTTATTGTTAAGTCTAACACATGCATGAGATTTTGTGGCAGCAAACCTATGAGGGGACATGGTTAAATAACTTTATCTGAGTTTTAACAGGTCTTTGTGGGCAGTGTCACATTGGCCAACAGTACTACTGCTGCAGCCAATAATACAAAATTACATTTTAAAAACATGGTATGTAAATATCTACTAATACATACAGTATTATAGTTGTTAATGGATGAAATTTAGATTATATCATGAAGTATACACATCCTATTGTAAATAAGAATATTGGAGTTTGCTCATTAGTTCCACAACCAAATTAAAACAGAAGACTAATGCCGGCCATACACGGTTCGAATTTCGTAAGAATTTTCTTTAGAAAATCGTATGAAAGAATTTTCGTATGAATTTCGCATCATTAGTGGGCTGCAACAATGGCCGATTTTCGTCCGGCAATCGAATTTGAGGAATCGGACATGTTGGAAATTTTCCGAAAAACGAACGATTTTCTAATCAATGATGGGAGAATCGTGCGAGAAATGTAATAAGAAAAGAAAATTTACGGAGAGAAAAGAAGATTCCCGGCCAAGAAAATTCTTTTCTGTAGCAACATGAGGTGAAATTGAAGGCTTGGTCGGCCGAATTTCGAAAATCAATGGTGGCATCATCGGATCACAAAAAAAACGAAATTTCTTATTTTGAAAAGAAAATTCGTTCGAAATTCGACCGTGTATGGCCTGCTTTAGTAAGGAACATTCGTAAGGAACTAGACAGATCTCATAGTTCTCCTTCTTCCTTTTTCAAAAGACTTTCCTCTTGAAGTGTTCGAGTTGTTCTTGTTTTTAAACATGATCCACCTACCTGCAGAGGAAGAGAAGGGTCAAAAGGTCCTGGGTCAATAAAGGACTGGCATTTAAAGTGAAACATTCATTGAGCTTATCTGCATAATGTGTGCTATAAAGGTGGCAGCAACCAATGAGCCTTAGGCAGGCCATAGACGGTGTGAAGTTCCCAACCATGGGTTGCAGGAAAGAAATTTATTTTCTAATGCATGTACCACAGTTTGCTGAAAGCTGCTAAATCTTGTACATTGGGTTTTAAATTAGGATGATTAGACTGTCGTGTGTACATATATGTGAATTTAAACATGCTGTAATCATCTTGCTGTCTTCATTATGTAAATTTCAGCTGCTATGGCTTAATTAGAAAGTAGCAGACGATTGCACTGACACATGGGAAGAGCTGCAGTAGTAGGTTGTATCAGGAACTCTGCAACTTTCTAATATTAGAAGGTGATGTGACAGATATGTAATTAACATCACATCAAATTAGTGTACGGAGATAAGTGTGGCTGTGACACTAAGAGGAGAAGCCATTTTATAATTGCCTTTTGTAAAAAGGTAGATACAAGTTTTCTAAAGTTTAATGTATTCTATGCATTAAATCATTTCTATTTTAAATTGACTATTTTATGCTCTTCCAAGCCAGCATTTGCACTGGATTTTCATGAACAGAAAGCTACTATCTAACCTGCTAAAAACAGGATGTGTTCTTATATTTCTAAAATGGTTAATTCTGTGGTCCGAGTCTTTCCATAAATTTAAGTGTGCAGACCAGTGTTCTTAAAGTATGTGTACTTTTGAACTTAATTTTCTTCCTCTTTTACACAGAGTACGCTCCCAGATGGAGGCATGGCACACAGGGCTCCATTCCTGGTTTGGGAGATGTAATATTATTAAAATGAGTATTTTGCCAAAGTTTCTATATTTGTTCCAAGCCTTGCCTATTGCTTTACCTAGGTTTTATTTTAAGAAAGCTCAGGCACTTTTAAGTGAGTTTATCTGGGCACATAAACGCCCAAGGATTGGGAGATCCTTGTTGATTCTCTCTAAAAGCTTTGGAGGTCTAGATGTTCCTAACCTCCATAGATATTATCACGCAACCCATTTAGGACGCTTGATTGATTGGTGTAGACTTGGAGACTTGAAACTATGGCCAAATCTAGAACAAGCGCCTTGTGATGTATTGTTACATAGAGCCCGTGGTGCTATAATGTCCTTTCACCCCCTCTTAAGACACATCCACTTATTGGGCCTACGACCCAACTGTGCTTTCGGCTTTTATCTAATGGTAGGTTGTCCTCAATGGAGTCTCCATTATTGCCGATATTCAGCAACCCAGGTTGACCCTGGGATTGCGGAAGGGAACCTTTTTTTTTTTTTTTTTTTTTTTTAAATTTATTTTTATTCAAATTTTCCTTATAAGACACAAAGACATAAAGACATATACAAATTGGTTGTCTAGCTTGTACAGGTAATATCGCAAGTACATCAGGTAAAAGAAAAAAAATGAAAGGGAAAGAAAAAGAGAGAAATAGAGAAATACATCCATGCAATACAGTTTTAGCATGTAAGTGAAAAGGGGATTTTTGGAATTTTTGGGCCGCCCCCCCACTGCCCATAAAGGCCTATACCTATTAACTAGGAATTACATTTAATCGTCGATTCTTGGTATCGTAACTGAAGCTAGTCCAACATTAGTAAGCAATGTTCATTTCCTCCAGCCACCCACTCCAAACCTTATTAAATTTCAATTGGCAGCCTCTATTAAGATAGGTATCTTTATATAGTGGAAGATTATCGTTAACCAAACGTTTCCACTGGACATTTGTGGGGGGATAGGGCTTCTTCCATTGAAATGTTATGGTTTTCCTAGCGTAAAATAGAAGCAAACCAATCATCGTGCGTTTAGCTACAGCAGGAACTAATTTTTTTATAAGGCCCAACATACAAATCTCCATAGACAGTGGTAGATTAGTGGATGCAATTTTATTGATTAGGCCTAGTACCTCCCCCCAGAATTGTTGTATCTTTGGACAATGCCAAAAGATATGGGAAAAATCTCCGGGGGTGTAGCTACATCTCCAACACTTAGGGGAGTGGGCAGGATTTATCAAATGAAGTCTGTGGGGAGTGAAATACGCCCGGTGGACTATTTTAAATTGGACTAACTTGTCACGTATAGAGACTAGCGAACTAAAAGGGAAGTCCCAAACACCATCCCAATCTTCGCCAATCAAAGCTGGAATGTCACGCTGCCAACGGGACAAAAGGCCGTCCAACGGAGGCAAGGACTCATAGATTAAATGCTGATATATGTGAGATGTAGGTTTTTTTGTACAACCGGATCTAAGAGTAGTCTCCAGTTTAGACTGTATTAATATACAGGACGAACGTGGGAATTGGGCTTCGAAAGCATGCAAAAGTTGAAGATAACGGAACTGATAGTGCTGCGGAAGATTATACTGGGAGGAAAGCTGACAAAAAGAAAGCAGTGAGGTGCAAGACACCACTTGTGAGATTAATTTTATACCATATCTAGTCCATATCTGGGGGTCAATAGATTTGTAAAAATGTGGTAAATTGGGGTTTAGCCATAGGGGTGTATTAGGGGAAATTCCCATCTGGCTGTGTTTTTCAATAGCCAAGCCCATTTTCCAGGCCCGTAAAGTAGTAAGCATAGACGGAGTTAATAAGTGTGGGGCACATGGGCCTCTGTAAATTAGGTATTGAAGAGATTCCCAGGAGCCTGCCACGGTGGCCTCCAAAGCGGAGGCCACATTGGTTTTATCAGGATTTAGCCACCAGACCACTGTCACCAGCTGTGTCGCCAAAAAGTACTTATAGCAATCCGGAAAGGCCATGCCACCCTGCGATAGTGGCCTCATTAATGTAGTTAACTTATATCTCGGTGGTAAGGAGCCCCAGAGAAACTCTGAAAAGCGTTGGTTTAGTTTAATAAAGAAGGATTTAGGAATCCACTGTGGGGAATGGCGGAATAAATATATGAATTTGGGGATGACCTTCATTTTAAGCAAGTTGACCCTTCCCCATACCGATAGGGGGAGATTATTCCATGCCTTGAGTTTAGCTTTCATATCCCCCACTACCGGATCCAAGTTTAATTTAAGAAAATCTGAGGCTTGTGCAGAGACACAAACCCCAAGATATTTAAAGGAGTCAACCCACTTTAATGGGCTATCTGGAGAGGATGTCAATTTGGCTGCTTGATCTATTGGAAATAGAGTAGATTTTGGCCAGTTTACCCGGAGGCCCGTTACCATGGAGAAAGTGTTGAGGAGTGACAGAGCACCCTGAAGTGATGGACCCGCGTCCCCCAAAAATAAAACCATGTCGTCAGCATACAGGGCTACCCTCTCCTCCAGCATGCCTATCCTAAGCCCCTTAATATGAGGCGATGTACGGAGAGCCTCTGCAACTGGCTCTATAGCTAGAGCAAATAGAGCCGGAGAAAGAGGGCAGCCCTGTCTAGTTCCCCGAAACAGTTGAAATGGGGTTGAGAGTCTGGAGCCCAAACGAATCGATGAGATGGGACACCTATAGATCACCTGCAACCATGATATAAACCGTAGTGGAAAACCCATTCGACGTAGAGTCTCCCACAAAAAGGGCCACTCTACAGTGTCGAATGCCTTTTCTATATCTAGTAGGGCAATAGCTCTTGTACCGGAGTTGTTGTGTTGGGCATGAATATTGGTAAAGAGTCTCCTAAGATTAACGTCGGTTGACCTTTTAGGCATAAATCCTGTTTGATCAGAGTCAATAACCGAAGGTAATAATGGATATAGACGGGTAGCCAGCAGTTTGGTTAAGATTTTCAGGTCATTATTCAATAGGGCTATTGGCCTATATGAGGCACATAGCTCTGGGTCCTTAAGGTCCTTATGGATCAAAGTAAGATAGGCCTGGTGCATTGAAAGGGGCAGATCACCCTTGGATAGGCAGAGGGTGTATAATTGGGCCAGGATGGGTGCCAAAAATGCTGCATGTGCCCTATAAAATTCTATAGGAAGGCCATCCGGCCCTGGCGCCTTACCCAAAGGGAAGGACCGTATAATTTTTAAAACCTCTAAGGCCGAAATAGGGCGTACCAACGATTCTCATTCCTCATTCGACAGCCAGCCAAGTGCTAGTGGATCTAAAAGGTTTTGCAACATCTCTGGCTGGAAGTCGGGGGGAAGAGCAGAGGTATAAAGAGTTTGGTAAAAGGCTTTAAACATTTGTAAGATTTCTACCTGAGAGGTCACCTTATCCCCAGTTGAAGAGCGCAGGCCCGAAACCACTGTGGATGGATATTCATGCTGTGCCAACATGGCCAGGAAACGACCATTCTTGTCCCCCTGTTCAAATAGTCGCTGTCTACCTTTATGCATATCCAATCTTGTAACTTCCGTTAAATGTAAATTTAGTGAACTGCGGGCGGCATTTAATGCGTCAAAATGAGCTGCTGTAGGATCTGTACTATAGATTACTGTTTGATCCTCTACCATCTGTTGTAACCTGTAAGTTTCCCGGCCCTGCTGTTTCTTGACACTAGCGATAATAGAGATATATTGCCCTCTTGTATAGGCCTTAAAGGTGTCCCAGACCGTCTGTGGGGTCGAGGAGCCTTCATTAAGTTCCCAAAACTCAACTAGTCTGGGTGGGATAGTATCAGCCACCTCAGGGTGGGAAATCCACTGTGCCCCCAGCCTCCACAGGGCCGCATCTCGGCGTGCAGACGAGCGAAGCTCGATTACCAGTGGGCTATGATCGGACAACCCACTGGGTAGGTATTTAGCCCCTATTACATCCGTCAACAGGATTGAATTAGAGAAGGCTAGGTCAATCCGTGAGGCAGTCCTATGTGAGGCCGAAAAGCATGAGTATGCCCTAATAGCCGGGTGTTTCCATCTCCATATCTCCTGTAGCCCCATTGCCTGTGCCCATATAGATAGTTCAGAGCTATAGTTTTTTGATGGGACTGGTCTGTCTAAATCTGGGGAGATAGTAGAGTTGAAATCCCCCATCACCAGCAATTTCGCTGGATAAAAAGGAGCTGCTTTTTCCAAAACCTTATATAATAAATCATGTGTAAAAGGTGGAGGAATATAAACATTTATGATTATATATCGCTGAGACCAGTGTGAAAACACCACCATTGCAAACTTGCCCTGGGGGTCTGTGCACACGTCCTCAATAACACAGGGGAATTTCTTGTGTATTAGGATTGAGACCCCTCTAGCATAAGAGGAGTAAGTCGCATGGATGGCCCTCTGAATCCAGGGTTTTTTTAGAGTTAAAACCTTGCTGCCTGTGAGGTGGGTTTCCTGTAGGAGAATAAAATGTGGAGAGTGGGTTTTTAGATATCTTATCAACAGTGCCCATTTAAATTTAGAATTAAGACCTCTCACATTCCATGAAAGGACCGAAAAGGTTTCAGCTAAGGAAGTGGCCATATAGGTTTAAGAAGCCATGGCCAAGTAAAATGACTAGGGGAACACCATTTGGGGTAACTCACAAGCAGCAAGATTTTTACAATATACCATGTACCAGCAATGTTAATTTTTAAGGCAATTTTTGAAACAAGCTTATACAAACCATGACAAAGACCAACATAAAACAACAAAAAAAAATATATACCCAAGCACGAAGTGCTTATCCGACTAAGTCCCATCTCCTCTCAAAAAACAAAAAAAGGAGGAGGAGAGTTGGGATTAGTTTTCTCCCAAAAAAAAAAAAAAAAAAAAAAAAGAACACACACGCAAGCTGCAACTGTATTGCAACTATATTGCAGATATACCCCTAAAAGGGGATATCGTACTACTACTACTATTTGTTCAGGCACCCTATAGCCGAACAAATATATAAAAAAGGAAAAAAGGAAAAACCTATCCAATACCTATCCAAAAAAAAAAAAAAAGGGGACGGGATGGGGAGAAAAGGGCAGGAGGGGGAGGGAAAAAAAAAAAAAAAAGAAGAAGAGAAAAAAGGGGACAAAAAAGGGAGCAACAGAAAGTAATTGAGGTGGGGTTGGGTTCTAATTATCTAACTCTTGGCTCTTAGTGTAAGAGATATAGTCCAAGTCCAAGTCCAAGTCCAAAGGGCTGAGCAATCCAACTCCAAATAAAGTACATTTATCTAAGCATTCATTGGGAGACCACAAGAAAATTTTAGACACTATAGGGGTGCACTATAATGGACTATAGTAGTAAGGATGTTACAAAAAAAAAAAAAAAAACACATGCGTCACCCACGGCCATCTAACCAGGATATAGCGGCCTCCGGATTGGTAAAAAAGAATGCTCGGTCCCCGTCTGCAACTCGAAGCTTGCTGGGATATAATAAGCTAAATTTAAGACCTTTATCCCTTAGGCGTCTTCTGACCTCTGTAAAGGCCCGGCGTCGCTGCTGGACTTCAGGGGAGTAATCAGGAAACAACATGATTTTTGCATTATTAAACCGCAGTTCTTGTTTATCTCTAGCTGCAGCTAATATCTTATCTCTGTCTCTGAAATTCAAAAGTCTCAATAAAAGAGGCCTGGGGGGATTACCAGGGGCTGGAGGGGTTGGTGGAATCCTATGCGCCCTCTCTACCACGAATGTAGGGGGCATAGCAGGTAAGTCCAACAATGATATAAGAAAGGATTCCACAAACTCAGCTGGTTTATTACCTTCTGTTTTTTCCGGTAGGCCTATGATCCTTAGATTGTTTCTCCTCATGCGATTTTCTGTGTCTATCGACTTATCTTGTAGGGCTTTTACCTGCAGCTGCAAAGCGCGAAGGTTCCTGGAGTCTGCACTGGTAACGTCCTCCAGTTGTGAGATCCGACTCTCAGCCTCTACGAAGCGGGATCTAAATTTGTCCATATCATGCCGAATTAAGCTGATATCTGAAGCCAAATGGTCTATTTTAACCATCACCTTTTCATTTCCAGCTTTAATTGCTGCCAGCAGCTCAGCATGGGAGGCCGCGTGAGAGGCTACAGGTGGAGACGGATCAGGGAGCGTCTGCGTGCTAACTGACATGTTTGGTATGGGAAGCCTCGGAGGTAATATCGCGGCGGCGGCAACAGGCGCAACAACAGCAGCAGGCTTAGCAGGCTTAACAGAGCCAAGAGCAGCAGCAGCAGAGGCGGCAGAGGTGGTGGTGGAGACCGCAGGCACTGTGGAGGACCGGAGCCTACCCGGAGATATAGTGGGACCTCGCGGTGCACCGAAAGCCTTTTTCTTTCCCAGGGTGCCTGTATACGAACGGATCTGGTGAGAATCGGCACTGAGAGTCGCTGGAAGTCAGAGAGTCCGCCCGGCCAGTGCCAGAGAAATTTTCAGGATGAATGGTTGGAGCGGAGCTCAGCCCGCACACGTCCTCTCACTCACTCACTCTCTCTCACATCCCGGAAGTGAACCTTTAGCACATTGATTAAACAGAGATGTTACCAGGCTTCCTATTTTGTAATACTAGGGTCTTGACCAGGGGCGGACTGATAACTCATGGGGCCCCCGGGCAATAGGAGATTATGGGGCCCCCGGGCAATAGGAGATTATGGGGCCCCCAGGCAATCAGAGAGTATGGGGCCACATAGTATACACACACACAGTATACAATCACACAGTATACACATACATGTACACACAGTAAACACAGACAGATGTAAAAAAAACACAGATTTATACATACTGTCCCTGGTTTTACTGAGGCTGGCAACCCTGATGGGGCCCCCTAGTGGCCCAGGGCCCTCGGGCAGTGCCCTAATCGCTCAATGGTCAGTCCGCCCCTGGTCTTGACCTACAATACAGTCTCTGATTTTGGGGGATTAATTATATCAATTGGACTTCTGGCAAGCTGCACAGATAAGACATTTTTTACATACCATGCCTACTCCTAGTAGTTTTGACTGCAATTTGTCTCCCTTAGAAGAATATTGTGTCGAGCGGGGCCAACTCTCTCATACCCTTTTGAAGATGTACTCTCTGCTGGTTTCACCTGTGGAAGATTACCAGGTATCTTTTCTCAAAAGATGGGAGGTAGATCTGGATAGAACTTTCTCAAAAGGACAAGGGACTAAAATAATATGGGGACCATTCTCAGTGGTATCGGACTCCGTCCTTTCAGCATAGGTGTTTCCCGAGTGCTTCCGAACGATGTTGGCGCTGTCAGGGGGAAGGCAGGACAATGCTACATATTTTTTGGTCATGTCCTAAGATAAGAAGTTTCTGGAAAGGGGTTCATAAGATTGCTCAGAAATTTACAGATTATAAAATTCCAGAAGAACCGACTTTCTTCCTGTTGCATGTTTCTGAAATCCCCATTCAAATATATAAGAAAACTATTCTTTGCCATCTTTTGAATACAGCTACATCTTGTATTCCCCTTACCTGGAAACAGACACAACTCCCCTCAGTAGGACTATGGCTCAGGAGGGTGGAAGAATTGAACCAGATGAAGGATATGGTTTTGACAACCCAGCAGAAGCGAGAGAAATACATGGAAATGTGGTCCTTATGGAATATGTTTATTTATTCGGAGGAGGGAAGGACTCTTATAGTCCATTGAATGATTTCTTATGATCTCCATATCCTTTGGATCCAGCTCCTGAGTATCACTTTTTCCCCCTTTCCCCTTTTTTTTTTTCCTTTCTTCTCCCCTTTGTTGATGTGTTGTATGTTTTGTATTTTTAATTAAAGAGAAAGATTGGCTAGTCTTTCCCATGGTGACTAGTCGGAAAGGGGAATCTCCCTTTCTCAGGTCGCCGGAAAGAAAGGTTATGTATATTCGATGTATATTTGGAAATTTTGATGTTGTTTGTACCAATATATATATTGGTATACTGTTCATTTTTTCTTTTTTCCCATTATTGTTACATTGATTTAAATTTGTCTTTACCTGATGGAAAAAAAAAAAAAGGATGCGTTGGGACCCAAATGGGATGACAAACCTGTTTTTTGTGGGTTGCAGCTACCTGCCTTTGCTGCTACCCCGCCACTTACCGCTAACCTCCCTACTGTGCTCCACTCCCACCTCAGACATGCATTGAATAAATTCATAATGTGGGAACATGGGACAGGGAAGGTATTTTGTGCAAAGAGTGGCTGTACATACCGGCTTCCTGCAAACACCAATGGCCACTGTGTGACTGGCTGGACTGTTTTTAGGTACAGTAAAAAAAAAAAAAAGTTTATTTATTAAAAATATAATTAAGTTTGTTTGCAACTATTATAATGCTTTCATGTTGAAGTGTAATGACTTTTTCTGCTTTATTACCCATGGTAATTGTTGCGCTATTTGTACTGATCTTCAATAATTACACATGAATTTTATATTCAGCTCCCAAAACAGCTACATTAGGAACATTAGGAAACTCTGTTTTCCTACAATAAAATACAAGAAACATTCATTCCAGGTGGAGTTTTTTTTCGCTGGATGTTTAGAAACAATGGGCAGTAGTCACTTTTGTAAATTTTAGGACACAAAAAAGTTTATTGCAATATGGGAAGGAGGGTAAGGTATGGATCAGGATATCTCCAAGTACACTGGTTCTAAAATATTAGACTAGGCCTCAGTGCTTTCTAGATCTCTCTCTAAAGTCTCTCAATGTTACTTTCAAAATCATGAACTGCGCTGGCTGGACTCCTGCAGAGTTCTGGCTTTTTGACATTGAAGTTCTAGTGCTATCTCAGTCTTTACTTCCAAAAAAGAACAGCATGAAACAGTTCTTGTGTATAACGTCTTACACAACTATATCTCAACAAATGTCTATATGTGGTGAACAGTTGCAGCTTTGCTTCACCTAGGCTTTATGTTCTTTTCTCCACCAGTTGACTCCTTCAGGGATTCCTCCCGGCATCCTTCCATGTTCCTAGACCCAAGGCCTAGGAAAGACTGACTATCTAAGCTGACATAATCACATAGCAAAGTTTCAGTAGGTAATAGAGGGAATAGGAAGTATCTAAGGCATTTAACCACTTGACCTCCAGAAGGTTTACCCCCCTTCATGACCAGGCCACTTTTTGCGATACGGCACTGCTTAATTTAACTGGCAATTGTGCGGTCATGCAAAGCTGTACCCAAATAACATTTCTGTAATTTTTTCCCCACAAATAGAGCTTTCTTTTGGTGGTTCGTACCCCATTGACAACGTCTACTGATGACGAAATGCGTCTGGAGGAAGGCACGTAGTGACATCACCACGCGATTGGACTAGGAGGATGGGCTGCGTGTGTTTGTGCCGGCTGGCATTCTTTTTATATGCATGCAACTTTCTTCTTAAATGTAAGTGCATTACCTCGTTTTAAATAAAATATAATTTATGGAATATTACACTATGGCTAGTCTTTTTTTCTTTTGGGGCATCCATTTGAGCAAAGACGGACACCATAGTTGGAGAGAGGGAGCGATCTGCACGATCCAGTCTACCGTTACCAGTTCTGACATCTGCAAGCTAAAGGTCATGGCTAGGTTAAAGCCACCTGCCCTTTATGCTTGCCATCTGGTAAGCAGATTTCAAATACGGTGGTCGGGCACTCTCCTGTCTGTGTTTACACACTGTGGTGACATCAAGAATTCCAAGTGTTTTATATGGACTTTTTCGCTTTATATGGTTTTGATTGGATTCATTGATTGAGACTTTTTGCAGTGCAGCTTTTTTTATTTCTATTTTACTTCTTGTGTGTATCCCACTGTATGCTGCTGCTCATTTATATTTATGCTTTGTTTACTATTGAGCACTATTTTTAGCGCGGTATCCCATTTTTTTGCTTTATTTTGGTGGTGTTCGATCACCACTGTTTTTTTATACAAAAGGGTGCTGCCAGACTCATCCACCTTACAAACCGCTTAGTGTCTGCTACCCCTCTCTGCCAATCCCTCCATTGGCTGCCACTCGCCCAACAAATTAAATTCAAAATACTAACAATAAGTTACAAAGCCATCCACAACTCTGCCCCCAGCTACACCCAAAACTTTCCTCTTCAGAGAAGCCTATCCTGCCTCTATCTAACAACTGCACTATTTTCTCCATTAGCTCATCCCCCACAGCTATTACCCTTTTGTATAACTTGACCCTCCCTCCTAGATTGTAAGCTCTAACGAGCAGGGCCCTCTGATTCCTCCTGTATTGAATTGTATTGTACTTGTACTGTCCGCCCTAATGTTGTAAAGCACTGCGCAAACTGTCGGCGCTATATAAATCCTGTATAATAATAATAATATTTAAATCATAAATGTGATAGTTATTTTGCTACTAAGAATATTCTTTGAAAGACAACCTGTTTGGAGTTAAAGTGGAGTCCCATCCCCCCCCCCCCAAAAAAAAAATTATTAATGTGCTTAAAAAAATAAAAAAAATATTTGTAGAAAAACATTTTTTTTACTCACCTCTAAATGCCTGTTGCTAGGGGGTCCCTCGTAGTCTGCCTCCTTCGGCGCCTGGGCTCCTGACGTCACTTCCCTTGGCACAGGAAGGGAGATCGCCTCTCCCTCTTGTCAATCATCTGGGACACGTGACCGGTCCCAGAAGATTGCGCAGCCAGTGACAGCGCGCGGCACGGCTTGCGCATGCGCAGTGGATGCCCGGCTGTGAAGCCACAGCCGGGCGCCCACAGTTAAAATGCCGGCGCCGCCAAGCGGAGGGGGGGACGAGCGGGGCTTCGATCCCCCGCATCGCTGGACCCTGGGACAGGTAAGTGTGCGATTATTAAAAGTCAGCAGCTGCAGTATTTGTAGCTGCTGACTTTTAATTTATTTTTTTTTTTTAAGTGAGAACCCCGCTTTAAATGCAAGTTTGTCCTTTGATTCTTTCTCTATTCATTACATTAAGTAAACCATTTCTGATTTAACTAATTCTGGTGTATTTCATTATTGCTTTTGTTATCTAAAGGAAAATATTTTGAACCCAGGGTGTCAGAGGTGGCAGACAACTCACAGGGTCAGGGAAACCAAAGGGGTATTGATTTATCTTGCGACCCTCAAGAAGGCAGCGCTACTTACAGTATATTGCAATTTTTATTTATTTTTATACTAGAAATTGCAGAGATCAGCGACTTATAGCGGGATGCTGATATTGCGGCGGACAACCCGACAATAACTGACACTTTTTGACATTTTGCGGGAACCAGCTGGCTGAAGCTTTTTTCAGCACGCATGTTGTTGTTCGCTCCTTCATTTTAATGGCTGTAGCGGTAGGCAACTTATCTCACTCTAGTTGCAAGAGGCCCAATGCGTATGGTAGATCGTGGATTATGTATCTGGAAGCAGTGTTAGCAGAGGCTCTCTGCATCCTCTATACCTGCTCAATGCTCTTACTGTAGCAGCAAATTTCCCACAGTGTCTATACATAATCCTTAGAATCTCATACCCCATAATGGTGCACGAGGATGGGTGACCAAGAGGAGTCATCCGCATTCCTGTGTAAGTCAGTCTTTCCTGTTTATGTATGATGTAGAAAAGGTCCAGTAACATAGAAATGATTAACTGAACATCCCTATTCTCCGCAGGGCTTGGATATGATGGAAAGAATTAATGTATGTAAGAAATGGGATCCAGTACAGTAACAATTTTTTAATTTGGGCTCTCGGGTTTGAAATAATTAAAAGAAAAAGAAGAACGCCTGGTCTAGCCCCTTTAAAAGTAAAAAAAAGTACAAAAAGTGTAGCTGCTGACTGTTAATAAACACACACTCACCTGTCCCATGATCCAGCAGTGCACTCCCCCCTGCCGTTTTCTCCCTGTGTTCTACCTCGGCAGTGCTGGCATCTTCACTATAGGTTATAAAAGAAAATAAGCCCCAAGGCTAACACTGCACTAGATGATAAATAGTAGCTAAAGTGAATATATGAAAACAAAAAATAAAGCAGCCAGCACCTAAAGTTCAATACAAAAAACTTAAATGAAATAAATAGCAGTGTAAGTGCAGCGTTAGATATGGTGTGAAATTGATTGTTGTATCAATACGTGATAAAGAATTGAATGATCAATATATTAATAAACCATAAATTCATTGAAAAAATTATTATGTAAAAAACAAAAAAAAAAAAAAAATTTCCAAAAAAAAGAAAAAATATTTAAAAAAGAAAAGAGAAAACGTAAGCAACGTCCCATTCAAATAAAGTCCGTGTAAAGTTAACCTCCAGAGGGGAAAAGATGAATTGCAGGAAAAAAAAGTTGTGACACCAATCTCCCCAAAAATCAAACGTGTATTCAGGTCAACACCCAAGTGTAAGGTAGCCTGCTTACCAAAAAGCCGTAACTGCTGATAACAGTCTCACCCAGCACAGGGAATTAATGGTCTCCCCAAAACCAATATGGCATCCAGAACAGCCGTTGATGTTCTATTGTTGCTCAAAGATAGAAAACAAAAACTCCCATAGTGCAGTGTATAAATTCAAATCATTTAATAAAAGAAGAGTTTGCACTTACAGGAACGAAGTATGGTAACAAGCGGTGACAGTTTATCTAAGGTACAATGGCCACCTGACATCAAGAAGACATGTGGCTGAATACATTTCTATACATACTATCCTTCCACGACGGTGATGAGACGAACAACATAGGAAATAGGGAGAAGCTAAAAGAGACGCCGCAGCTCTCATGACACAACCGTTTGTTACCATACTTTGTTCCTGTAAGTGAAAACTCTTCTTTTATTAAATTATTTGAATTGATATACTACACTATGGGAGTTTTTGTTTTCCATCTTTGAGCAACAATAGAACATCAACGGTTGTTCCGGATGCCATATTCGTTTTGGGGAGACCGTTAATTCCCTGTGCTGGGTGAGACTGTTATCAGCAGTCATGGCTTTTTGGTAAGCAGGCTACCTTACACTTGGGTGTTGCCCTGAATACACGTTTGATTTTTTGGAAGATTGGTGTCACAACTTTTTTTTTTTTCCCCTGTAATTCATCTCTTCCCCTCTGGAAGTTAACTTTGCACGGACTTTTTCACTGATCATTATTTGAATGGGACGTTGCTTTAGTTCTCTCTTTTCTTTTTTTAAATATTTTTTCTTTTTTTTGAAAAATGTATTTTTTTTTGTTTTTACATAATCATTTTTTTCAATGAATTTATTGTTTATTAATATATTGATCATTCAATTCTTTATCACGTATTGATATAACAATTGATTTCACACCATATCTAGTGCTGCACTCACTCTGCTATTTATCGTCACTATGGGCACAGCTTGCGGCTTCACAGCCATTTGCCCACTGCGTATGCCCAAGTGGTGCTACGCTCTGTGATTGGTCCCAAAATCTTCTGGGACCTGTCATGTGTCCCAGAAGACTTTGGGAAGGAGAATTTCCACTTCCGAAAATCGGGTACCCCCTCAAAAGCTTAGTTTCACAAACAGGAGATGGGGAGGAGAACTTAAAGCAGAACTTCTTTTTTTGGGTGGAGCTCCTCTTTAAGCTTTGACAAAAAAAAATGGAAGTTGATTGGTTTCTATGCAGAGCTGATCCAAATTTTGCACTCCAGTTTTCGTTAAATCAACCCCCTTGTGTCTTGCTACAGAGCTACAATCTTGCACTCTAAACACTGGGGGGAGACGAAATCTCCTCTTGCTATTTTGCTTTATGTTGTTACATGTTAATAATTTATTAATGCAGACTTTAAAACAATATACTGTATATATTGCCATAATTTTGATATTTATAGACCACAATTTAATCACATAGAGACATTTCGCTACAGGGAACAGGGATTGATGTGAATGAATCTATGTTCTCTTTTCAACACTTCAATATGTTGACAATCTACAAATACAGGACATTAAAACATTTTTGCAGGTGTGAAATCTTAATTCCTTTGCAAAGCATAAAATGGTAGACTTTGGCCAAATCCTGCTCAAATTCTCCAAAAACAGTATGGCAAGTGGTCTCCAGAGGTTTCCGGGGGGGGGGAGGGGGGGGTTTCCAGGTAATGGCTTTAATGCTGATGATAGACTCCAAAGGGAGAGACCGAGCAACGGCCAAGAAATATCTGAAAATATACATTTTTAGCAGATTTCTGGAATCATAAAAATCTGCTCTTACAACCAGCAGACATTTCCTGCTACCATACAAAATTTGAAAATGTTCTTTAGAAACACATAGGCGTGTTTGTTTAACCAGCTGAAATTATTACAACTATAAAACGCAATGGTAATATTGTGTTTATGATGCTGGCACAGAGAACAATGCATTTTATAATACGAGGAATCCAAAAACTATGACGTATTGTATGCAATAGAAATCTTAACTTCTATCATTAACCAGTAACGATCTGAAATAAACACATTTTCCAACAGATTGCCTTCTGTACTACAAATACTGAAAATGGATCATTTCCTTTTATAAGGAGGGAGTTTACTCTGAAAAGAATATAAAAACATGCTACATAAACAGTTGTTAATGGTACCGTAATATATAGGGGTACTTTAAAGATCTCAATCCATGATATTTAGTTAAAACGGTTTTTACACTTGATTTGCATAATCACTTAAAGTGGAGCTCCAGCCAAAATAGGAAGCTCCGTTTGTTTGCCTCCTCCCCGCCCCGCTGCCACATTCGGTACCTTTTGGGGGGAGCGGGTACCTGGTTTTGACAGGTACCCGCTCCCCTTTCTGGCTGACTTTGCAGCAGCAAAGTCATCTGGAAGTTCGGTCCTCCTCCTCCTTTCCCCACAGCCGGGCCATTCACAAAGTGCAGCACACTTCCCTCATGTGCAGTAGGGAACCGGCTGTGAGGCTGCAAGGCTTCACTGCCTGTTTCCCTTACCCAAGATGATGGCGGCAGCACCCGAGAGCCGATTGAAAAATCAGCTGGATTCGTGGACAGGTAAGTGTCCTAATATTAAAAATCAGCAGCTACAGTATTTGTAGCTGCTGACTTTTAATTTTTTCTGAAGGAGCCTGGAGCTCCTCTTTAAAAAAAACCCACATCATAAAGTCCAATTTCCCTCACTCCTATACAGATAATACACCTCCCAGCTCAGATCTCTACAGCACCATGTTGCAGGTATCGCATGGTAAGTATTGTAACAAGTACATATGTCTCTACTATTGATTTAAAATCTAGCACCAGTGGTGAGAGACTCAATGAGCAGCAGCTCTATGCTTTTGGCTGAAGTACATTCAACTTCTTCTTGAGCGTAGGGTAGGTTATTGATATAAAGAATGTCATAAAATGCCTGTTCCTCACCATACATGCTTGAGCGTTCCCAAGGTAGGGAACCAGAAGGAAACTGAGAGAGTCCCTCAGGAGGGGCCCAACATTTTCATAATTATATACAAGCCCCAAAAAAACAGGGAATGTACTTACACACTATTATAATTTACAGGATTTATATAGCGTTGACAGTTTATGCAGCGCTTTACAACATTAGGGCAGACAGTACAATTACAATACAATTCAATACAGGGGGGCACACTAGGTATGAGAGTAAAAAAAATAGGAGAAAAGGATCATGAACACCCCCCCCCGTACTATGTCCAAGCCAAGAGACTTTCATTTGAACATTCAAAGTTCTCAAATTTGGATGCAATATCATCTAGGTGCTAAATGGAATGAAAAGCAATCCCAGTGAAAAAGGACACTCACATTCTCCTTCAATCCTCCCCGCTGATCCTCCAGAGTAAAGGGTAATGGAGGATTCCACTAATGGTCAACTCCTTTCTCTCCTTCACAAACCATTTTTTAATTGGGTATTTGTTTCTATATAGGAGTCAGAGAAGCCAGACTATAGGGATTGTGCTTTTTAAGTGATCATGTAAATAAACTTTTTAACCAAATATCACGGTGTGAGATTTTTTAATTCCCTTAAATTCCCACAATGTACATACTTACCGTATATACCTATATTGTGATGTAGTACCCACTTTAGGAATAATTGATTGTACCAGTCCATATACAGGTATACTTTGTATTTTAATGTGGACTGGTTCTGCAGTGCTTACATCTGTACCTGGTGATGCAGGAAATGTTCACTGGCTGGTAAATGTGTCCAACACAGTGTCCTCAGAGGAGTGCTCTCTTGGTTCTACAACCTTCCAGTGTGACATCACAATAAGGGACAGACACAACAGCAGTTGGTTGAGCAGCAAAAATTGAATTGAAAAATGTGTGATCAACACTGTGGGGGATAATGCCACAGTGGATTTAGGACTTTTTTTTTCAAGAAAAATAGAGATTAGGTAGATTCGGGTAGCGTATGAATAGGGGTATGGGCCTTAGAAAATCAGCTGCAACAGCAATAACTCCAGATCAGGAACTGAGATGCTCACTCAGTTGAGATCAAGTGGTGCAATCCACTTTGCTGGGTCAATTGCAGATTTGCATCTTCTTGTTTTAATAAAAGTTTAGGTACAGGGGTTCTTTGGACTTTTTCTTATGCCGCGTACACACGAGCGGACTTTACGGCAGACTTTGTCCTGCGGACTTTTCGACGGACTTTCCGAATGAACGGACTTGCCTACACACGATCAACCAAAGTCCGACGGATTCGTACGTGATGACGTACGACCGGACTAAAACAAGGAAGTTTATAGCCAGTAGCCAATAGCTGCCCTAGCGTTGGTTTTTGTCCGTCGGACTAGCATACAGAGGAGGGAACTTTTCGACCGGACACGATTACGTCGAAAAGATTTGAAACATGTTTAATTTCTAGGTCCGTCAAACTTTTGGGGAAAAAAAGTCTGCCGGAGCCCACACACGATCGAATTGTCCGACGGACTCCGGTCCGCCGAACCAAGTATGCCATGAAGTCCGGTCGTGTGTACGTGGCATTAGTCTCCTTTTGTACCAAGCATAGACTCCCATAGGCTAGAGAGCTAGAAAAGCCTCTGGATTAAATTTTGGTGTTCGCAAGCCAATTCACTTTTCTCCAACAACAACCTTTTCTGTAAAATAAAAAAGTGAACCCCGGCGATCTTGTAAAAAAAAAAAGTGCAGGGTGTAAACCTATTTAAAGCGAAACTAAATTCTCACTTTGAAAAACCACTAGAAGTTGTTTTTTCTTTTGCAAAAGAGAAGCGCAAAGTCTCCTACAAAAAACTTACCCTCATGCTCTTTCACTTAAGCCTCGTACACACGATCGGACTTTCCGATGGGAATTGTGTGATGTCAGGCTGTTGGCGGAAAATCCGACCATGTGTATGCTCCATCGTACAATTGTTGGTGGACTTTCCGCCAACAAATGTTGGTTAGCATGTTTTCAAATTTTCCTCCAACAAATATGTGTTGTCGGATTTTCCGATCGTGTGTACACAAGTCCGTCAGACAAAAGTCCAAAGTACAAACACGCATGCTCGGAAGCAGAAGCGGTTGGTCTTGTAAACTAGCGTTCATAATGGAGAATTAATATTCGTGACGTGGCAAATTATGAAATCTCCAAATGCAGCGCACAATTCTCTTCTTCTTTAATGGGATAATGAAGCTGCTTTGCTGGTGATACTGATGGAGTTATTGCAAATGAATTTTCAAAGGCTTTTTTTTTCTAGTGATATCAAGAATAATATCATTATGTTTTTTTTTTTTTTTTTTTTATTATCTGTGCAAGTTACCACAACACCATTATCCCCTGGTTTATAAGATCAAAGATACAACTATGTTGGTGTTCCCTGTAAATTTTACTTTGTATTTTTTAAAATGTAACTGCCTACTCGCAAACTGTCGTTTGAAGTAAAACACATTGGCAAGTATTATTCTACACAATTTTTTTATTGTGCATTAAAAAAAAAAAAAAGAAAAATTAGACATGCTATCCGCCAATAGAACTTAACCAGAAAGTGAATTCTATGCATCCAAAAATATAGAAAATATACCAAATCAAATCATTATTCAACCAAAAAAATAATGTCAAAGCAATAAGGCCAATAATAAATAACACATTATCTCCGAAACATGTCTGGTTGATGAACGGCCGTTCAGAAACGAACTGAAAAGCATGCAATGAAAAGCGCAAACTGAAAAGCGCTAAATCAAAATCGCGAAAAGAAAAGCGCGAACCAGCACTCACCAAACTTCTACTAACACGAAATTAGCAGAAGGAGCCCAAAGGGGGGGGGGGGGTAAAGAGCCGAAAAACCACATAGTACGTCTTGTAAATCACTACGTTTGAGCCAACACCCTTCGGACAAAATTCCATGGTTTTGTTGTCGAAAAGTCAGATCGTGTGTACAAGGCATTAGAATGTACACTGCAAGGCATTTTCTTTGTGCAGTGTACAAACTCCTGAACCAATGAATGCAGTGTTGGATGTAGAGGTGACTGGAGGCCAGACCTGTCACCACTGGAGGAGGGCCTAATGAGAGGTAAGTGTGCCATAATGTGCAATATTGCTCATTATGGCAAAAGCTCACAAGCACATGGTGGAATTTAGATCAACTTTAAGTGCAAAGGGCAATACCCATAGCAACTAATTATAATGCATCTCATACTAATCTGCTTTCGGTAAATTGATTTCCAGTTGGTTGCTGTGGATTATTGAGTCTTGTAGTTAGCACTTTGCTCCTTGCACTTCATTTCAAGTTCCTATTTCTATGGTGCCTCTGGATTCTAACAGTTAGACATTACTGGAATGATCAAAAAAGAGACACTTTTTACCTGTGCAGACTACTAAGCAATAAAAAGGAGGGGTGGTTCCATATTTCCTGGAAAAAAAAGAGCCACTGACACCGTGAACGCATACATTCCTTTCCACCTACCAATCTCTTGCTGAATTTAGCACAGGGAGATCATATAAGAACAATGAGGAAAAGGTTGACATCATTTCTGTATAGTTAAGCTTGGTATTCCCTCTTGCTGCACTATGGGCTGGCCCATGAAACATGGGCATAGACACACCATTTTGTCAGGGTGTAGGGTACCAGTCTATCCCATTGTAAGGTAACAATATTAAAGTATTATTTGGTTGTATTTAGAGAGTCAGCAGCCGTTCTATCTTGAGTTTTCTCTTCAGAAATTTCCTTTTGTAGCAGGAGTCCAAATTCAGAACTGTTCCGTAGTCAGTTCTCTGCTTAATGGTGACAATGCACCTGTTCTTACTTCTGCCAGCAAACTATGTCCACTGCTAGTTATTCTATCTTCCATTTCTGACTAGATGCAGTAGGATTTCTCTCTTCATCAGTTTTTTTCTCTTTGTAGACATGCATCAACATGCCCTCTTTGCCTTTTCAAGTATAGCATAACTCGTTGTCTATGAGGGTCTGTATTCAGTGGTGTTGACTTGCACAGTAGTGTTCACTTAGCTTAGGGACTACTGTAGTGTAAAGCTGTATTTCCTTCAACCTTTTATTTAATCAATCTCATTAGCTGAAAACACGCATTACAGGATAAATTGTTTACATTCTCACACTTATCCACCCTATCAACTGCTTCTGAATGCACTAGCACTTGCTAAATGATCAAATGTTCTGTTTTTTTTTTCTAATTATTATTATTATTATTAGCATGGCTAATCCCTACCTAGTCTGTAAAATAAATGCCATGAGACAAATGGAAGCAATGTGGCTCATCTAGTGGTGGTTTGTGTGGTTAGACTCAGGGTTGCCAACCGCCAGTAAATTTACTGACAGTTTGTAAAAATCTGTGATTTTTTTACAACTGCCAGTAAATATCAGGGGCTGATTACTTCATGCTGTGTTGACTTTTTCAGCGTAAATCAAGCAAATTACATTGTTATAGGTATTGTCCGTGTTTTCATATCATGTTTATACTGTTCAAATATTCCCTGTGCTAGTTTTCAATGGGAGTTCTGTAATTTCTCAGGTTGGCAGTAAAAAATGTGCTCCGCCAGTAAATTTTCCATGTTTTGTCAGTAAAAAATTCTGCGGGAGGTTGGCAGCCCTGGTTAGACTGCATTGTACAAGTAAAAACAACACAAGTGTCTAGGCACATATACCACCACCTAGCTGGGGAGAATACAGTCTGCATTGGTTTCTGCTATTCCAAACTCCCAGACCCATGAGACAAAAAGAGGAACACAAATAGGAAAAAGCGCTGTACCATAGCAGAGCCATAAAACTAATCTTGAATGAGTAAAAACATGTCTATTTATTTAAACAATCCAAGGCATACAGTGGACAAGGAACATCCAATGAACAGCGTAGCTGACCCAAGTGTGTCACCTGGAGGTAGATGCCGCATGAGTGACCAGATGCTTGGATGATAGCTGGCAGGGGACAGGCTGAGATTTCAGAAGGAGTGCATGCAGTGGGGCTCAAGGGGGAGGTTCGTCGTTGTCCGGTTAGATGGATGCAGGGAACCAAAGTGGGGTTTCTGCAGCAGTGGGAGAGCCAGCCAGGGACACCAGCAAGGATGAGAGTGGCCAGGGCATCTGGGAATGATGGTGACTCCAGTGATTCATCCATAAAACAAATGTGCATATGTCTTATATCAAAAATATCCTAGTTAGTGGGTGTGTCACATGACAAAAAAAAAAACAGAAATATTATATAAAAGGTTTCTCAAAATATGCTATAGTAAAAACGCCCTCTGACAAAGTGACGATGAAACGCGTCAGTGCGTGACCACGCAGCATCCTACGCCGTTGGATCATCTGTTTACTCAGCCTGGGAGCACCACTCTATGAGAAATCAGCATTGATAGTAATGGGATAATTTTGAGGTTCACATGCCTGTTACATGCTTGCTTTGAATTTTATTATTGTAAGTGCACATTTGTAGGGGGGGGTTTATCATTAATAAATTTTACTGAATTACGCTACGTGCACATTTCTTTTGCTTGTCATGAGCAACACTTAGATGGAGAGACGTAGTACCTGCTGACAGAGATTGTTTAAAACACAAGCGTAATACCTATGGATGTCTGGTAAGTTCATTTCCCTAGGAGATTTCTTCACACATGGTGTGGTGACGGGAACCAGCTGGACTTAACCCCATATGAACTTTCTCTGGACATTTGTTTACTCACGATATATTCATAAATTGGACACAATTATTGCAATCAGTTTTTGTGACTGTTTAGCGCCGCTAATGTTAGAGTTTTTACTATATCATATTTTGAGATTATTGATTTATTATTATAGTGGCTGCTTATGTTGTTTAAAGCGGGGGTCCACCTATCTATCTTTTTTTTTTTTTTTTTGAGTTCATTCACAAACTTTTCTTCTCAGCATTACATACTCACATATTGTGTGTAATATGTCCGCCTGTGTCAGATTTCGTCGGAAAGAATAACTTATATTATTCACTGCAGGCAGTTTCCATCTTCATTGTGGGCATTTGAAGCCCACAAGCATTTATTTCCTGGATGTGGTGAATGCTGTGCTCCCAGCATTCACCGCTCGTTCCCGCACATGCTCAGTGGCATCCTGGGAAGCCTGAGACTAGCTCCCAGGAGTCTGGGAGAGGCTAGAAACACGCCTACTCCCATGGGAGGAGAACCAGGAAGTGCAAAGAAGAATAGAAAAATAAAAGGTAATTGCTGCGATTTAAATTTTTTTAAATGGCATGTCAGCATCTAGGCAAGGAAGAGAATACATACAGATATTGTTCAAAATTTGGGTGGAACCTCGCTTTAACTGCTTGCTGACCGCCGGCTGTCAATTGACGGCCAGGCGGCGCAGCTCTCGTTGCGGGCGGGCGTCATATGACGGCCTCGCTTTCTCGGCCCACCAGGGGGATTGCTGAATAAATGTAAATGGTCCCAAAAATGTGTCAAAAGTGTCCGATGTGTCCGCCGCAATATCGCAGTCACGATAAAAATCACGGATCGCCGCCATTACTAGTAAAAAAATAAATAAAAATGTTATAAATCTATCCCCTATTTTGTAAACGCTATAACTTTCGCGCAAACCAATCAATATACACTTAATGCGATTTTTTTTTACCAAAAATATGTAGAAGAATACAGTACATATCGGCCTAAACTGAAGAAAAAAATTTGTTTTAAAGAAAAAAAAATGGATATTTATTATCACAAAAAGTAAAAAATATTGTGTTTTTTTTTTTTCTAACTTGTCACTATTCTTTTGTTTATAGCGCAAAAAATAAAAAAACGCAGAGGTGATCAAATACCACCAAAAGAAAGCTCTATTTGTGGGGAAAAAATGATAACAATTTCATCTGGGTACAGTGTTGTATGACTGTGCAATTGTCCTTCAAAATGCGACAGCGCTGAAAGCTGAAAAATGGCTTGGGCAGGAAGGGGGTGAAAATGTCCTGTATTGAAGTGGTTAAAAAAAATAATTTGGGGATTTCATGAGCGCTAGGGGGAGGTATCAACCATTTAAGTTTGATTATTTCTCATTTATTAATTATATAAAGGTTTTCACAAAAAAAAAAAATCTCAGTCAAAGTTTTGCCCAATCAGGGCTTAGAATGCACTGTGCAGCACGCAGTGCAATGTGGGGTGCTCGGCGGGCGAACATTCCGCCAAGAGCCCCGCAAATTCAGGTGTTCGCTGAACGGGCAAACAGGCGATGTTTGGGCCGAACTTTTGCTCGGCCCAAAGCGTTCGCCCAACTCTTTTCCTAATATGTGTCTTCTGTACCATGTACTTGTATGAAAAAGTATCCCGTTCTCTTTGTATTGATTCCTTTGTGTGAAATCCATGGTGTTTCTGGCAGTCCCTCTGCTTCCCTAGAAAAACTGACCACACTAAGAACCACACCAACACCAACTAACATACCGTGGTCAGTTCTCTAGCTATGCTGGGAACTCAGCCTGCTCTCCTCCAATGATGAGACGTGTCTTGACACACACCCCCTACACAGCGCTTCACTGGGAAGTTCAGTGTACTGTTGCTTCTCCTCCCCACCTCTTATGCAGTTGAGAACAGAGGGAACAGAGGGTATGTGATCACTTACAAAAATAAATAAATAAAAAAAAGGGTATTGTGTTTTTTATTTATTTATTTATTTTTTAAATAGATTTTATTGAGGGATAAAATCATACAGATTATAACATCAAGAGTATTTGTGTTTTTTGTACAAAGCGGCGGGCGAACATTCCGCCAAGAGCCCCGCAAATTCAGGTGTTCGCTGAACGGGCAAACAGGCGATGTTCGGGCCGAACTTTTGTTTTTTATTTATTTATTTATTTTTTAAATAGATTTTATTGAGGGATAAAATCATACAGATTATAACATCAAGAGTATTTGTGTTTTTTGTACAAAGCGATAGCTGTATCAAAAGTGTCAAGATACATAGCAATAACAATGTGTCATGTAACCTAGAGGTAGCGTAGATGGGCCCCTGATGTGGGGTGGCAACATGTATGAGATAACAGCTCAAAAGCAGTAACATTCAGATAAAAGGGGGTAACTGGATGGATCTATTGAGAAGGGTCCCTAAGGTTACAGGGAAGAAACAAATGGAGGATCCCAGAAAAAGGGGTAGGGGTGAGGGGGAGGGAAGAAAGAAAAAAAGGGGGGAAGGGGGGTGAGCACCAAGTTCTTGCTATGAAGGTAGACATCAGAGTTGCGACTGCAGTACCAATTCTCCGTCGTTTTGTTTGTAGGAGGAAAATAGGTTGATGGGCTAGAGGTGTTCTCGCCAGATGCTTTGTGTCCTGTTGAAAGTTGGGTTCCATTGGTTGTGGGTCTTTCAATAGGAGAGAACGGCTTTCCTGAGGGTGTTGGGGGAGTCCCATAGTATGAGGATGAAAGTTGTCCACAGTTTATATTGTGTTTTGTATACACAATGTTTTGCCTTTCATTTCTATTTTAAACTGAATGGGTTGTTTTATAAGGTGATTCTTTACAATCACTTTAACCACTAGGCGTCCGCGCTATAGCCGAAAGACGGCTACAGCGCGGACTCCAATTGCCGGGAGGGCGTCCCTGGACGGCCTCCTGTTTACTTCCGCATTGCGGAAGTTTTGTGCTGGCCGTGTCCCTCGGACACAGCCAGTCACAGATCACCGTAAACGGCCAATGACAGCGGCCGTTTACGGTGCGATCGGCGGTGCCAATGAGAGAGGATCTCATATGTAAACATATGAGATCATCTCTCATCGCCGGCTCTCCCTCCTCACACAGAGACAGCGTGTGAGGAGGGAGAGCGGAACCGCTGCGGCGGTGAGTGTAAAAGAAAAAAAAAAAGGTGTCCCGCTGTTAACAGTCCCTGCCATCTGCCCTGCCATCTGCACTGTCATCTGCCCTGTCATCTGCCCCTGTCATCTGCCCCTGTCATCTGCCCCTGTCATCTGCCCTGCCATCTGCCCCTGCCATCTGCCCCTGCCATCTGTCCCCAGTGCCATCTGTCCCCACTGCCACGTATAAGTGCCATCTGTCATCAGTGCCACATAGTGCCATCTGTCATCAGTGCCACATAGTGCCATCTGTCATCAGTGCCATCTGTCATCAGTGCCACCTGTCAGTGTCACGTGCCATCTGTCATCAGTGTCAGGTGTCATCAGTGCCACGTATTAGTGCCACCTGTCATCAGTGTCATCAGTGCCACGTATCAGTGCCACCTGTCATCAGTGCCACATATTAGTGCCATCTGTCATCAGTGCCACGTATTAGTGACATCTGTCATCAGTGCCACGTATTAGTGCCATCTGTCATCAGTGCCATGTATTAGTGCCATCTTTCCTCAGTGCCACGTGTCATCAGTGCCACATATCAGTGCCATTTGTCATCAGCGCCACATGTCATCAGTGCCACATATTAGTGCCATGTGTCATCAGTGCCACATATTAGTGCCATCTGTCAGTGCCACGTATTAGTGCCATCTGTCAGTGCCACGTTTTAGTGCCATCTGTCATCAGTGCCATGTATTAGTGCCATCTGTCATCAGTGCCACGTCAGTGCCACGTATCAGTGCCATCTGTCATCAGTGCCACATCAGTGCCACGTATCAGTGCCATTTGTCATCAGTGCCACGTCAGTGTCACGTGTCATTGTCCTGGTGCTCCAGGGCCTTCAAAAGTGTAATAGGTAGTCAACAAATTAGATGTGTAATTTATGCTCCTAGAACACGTGATGGTGCTCCATGCATGTTGGGCCTCTGTATGTGGCCAGGCTGTGAAAAAGTCCCACACATGTGGTATCGTAATACTCAGGAGGAGTAGCAGAATGTATTTTGGGGTGTCATTTGTGGTATATACATGCCATGTGAGAGAAATAACCTATTACAATGACAATTTTGTGGGGGGGGGAAAAAAAAAATCTTCATTTTGCAAAGAATTGTGGGAAAAAATGACAACATCAAAAACCTCACCATGCATCTTACTAAATACCTTGGATTGTCTACTTTCAAAAAAGGGGTCATTTGGGGGGTATTTGTACTTTCCTGACTTGTTCGGGTCACAAGAAATGAGATAGGCCGTCAGTGCATCAGATGTGATCAATTTTTTATGATTTGCACCATAACTTGTAGACTCTCTAACTTTCACAAAGACCAAATAATATCCACTAATTTGGGTTATTTTTACCAAAGATATGTAGCATTATAAATTGTGGCCAAAATTTATGAAGAAAAATTACTAATTTGCAAAATTTTATCACAGAAACTAAGAAAAATGCGTTTTTTTTCAAAATTTGCAGTCTTTTTTCATTTATAGCGCAAAAAATAAAAAACCCAGAGGTGATCAAATACCACCAAAAGAAAGCTCTATTTGTATGAAAAAAAGGACAAAAAATTCATTTGGGTACAGTATTGCATGACTGAGTAATTGTCATTCAAAGTGTGAGAGCGATGAAAGCTGAAAATTGGTCTGGTCACGAGGGGGGTTTAAGTGCCCAGTTGTCAAGTGGTTAATTTCACAAAACTATACTGCATGCACACCTCAATGCCTCCAATGAATGGTCTCCATGGTGCACTGAACCAGTGGTTGGTGCAGGCAGTGTAACCTTGCTGTACCTAAAGATAGTTTTCCCTTTTAATGGGTAACTTCCCTTACAGCTAACAATAACACAGCAAATTAGTGCATCAGTATCCCAGCATGGATATTATTCTGCACACACAGGGTTGGTCTTTGACATTTAGGATCCCAGTAAGAGAGAGGTGAGTATGCGAACATGTTTAGGGTTGGGTGTACAAGGAGGCATAGCTGTGGGGAGAGCTCTTAGTATATAGTGTTCCTCTGTCCTTGGAACTGCACCTAAAATACCAGCACCCAGCTCTCAGCACTAAAAACTGATGGATCTGCTACTAGGTATGTGAATAAACACTTGCCTCCATGCCCTTGTTCCTTTACACCAATAGCTGTGTTGGACCAAGTCAGGGAACTGAAACTCTTCTTTGACATGCCGCTCCCATTTTCATCAAATCTACATTCACCTTGGTTACTCAGCACCGTGAACAACTGTGTTAAAGATATCCATTATCAGTTTTTAGAAACAGTCTACATTTTTTATCTCTTCAGTTTAAATTAAAAAGTTTCTTGGCGAAATGTTGTAAACATCATAAAGAGCGGCTGACACTGTTTTGAGAAATTAATTTTGTGAATGCATAATTTTCTTCCTACTTCCAGATGTAATTTTATTTTATGATCCAACAAAATTATTATTAACTTGGAAAAAAAGTAGTAAATGCCAGAAAAAAAAGTAAAAAAGCTGTATTAAAATGTTGACGTGTTTATCTTCGATTTACCTTCGATTTTTTTCTTACCGTTTTTGTATTTTCCTCTGGACGAAGTTCCTCTGTCCCCTTCTGGGTATTGCCCTCACTGATATCATTGCTATCATCTATATAAAAATTGAGCACCTTTTACTATACTCTCTGGGTTCCTTTTTCCAAGTGTTATTTTTACACTTTTTTTTAACTTATTATGATCTTTCCAGAGAGGGGGTCCCCTCTAATATATCACTTGCTTACACCCCTTTTATTTGTGGACCTAGGACCTTGTTTGGTCCTACAAAAGGGCATTTTTCTGTACATTTACCCCAAGTGATTTCCTTTCATATGTTTTTACAGTACATACTCTTGTGAGTCTATTCTGGAAAGTGAGGACTTCATATGTCCAGTGGATGCCCTATCCAAACAATTGACCGTCAATTGCATGGTATTTTTTCAACAGTATATATCTTTTGATCGGCCCACACATGAAGGTGCTGCCTGGTATATATTCGTATAATTTCTTTAGCAAAATTATAAACGCAACACTTTTGTGTTTGCCCCTATTTATCATTAGCTGAAATTAAACAGCTTTTTCTATGTACACAAAGGCCTATTCTCTCAAATATTGTTCACAAATCTGTCTAAATCTGTGTTAGTGAGCACTTCTCCTTTGCTGAGATAGTCCATTCACCTCACAGATGTGGTATATCAAGATGCTGGTGATTAGACAGCATGATTATTGCACAGGTGTGCCTTAGGCTGACCACACTAAAAGACCACTCTAAAATGTGCAGTTTTACTGCATTGGGGGGGTCGGGGGGTCCAAAACCAGTCTGTATCTGGTGTGACCACCATTTGCCTCACGCAGTGCAGCACATCTCCTTCGCATAGCGTTGACCAGGTTGTTGATTGTGGCCTGTGGAATGTTGGCCCATTCATCTTCAATGGCTGTGCAAAGTTGCTGGATATTTGCAGGAACTGGAACACGCTGTTTTATACGCCGATCCAGAAATCCCAAACATGCTCAATGGGTGACATGTCCGGTGAGTATGCTGACCATGCAAGAACTGGGATGTTTTCAGCTTCCAAGAATTGTGTACAGATCCTTGCAACATGGGGCTGGGCATTATCATGCTGCAACATGAGGTGATGGTCGTGGATGAATGGCACAACAATGGGCCTCAGGATCTCGTCACGGCATCTCTATGAATTCGAAAATGCCATCAATAAAATGCACCGGTGTTCATTGTCCATAGCATACACCTGCCCATACCATAACCCCACCGCCACCATGGGCCACTCGATCCACAACATTGACATCAGCAAACCGCTCACCCACACAACGCCACACGCTGTCTGCCATCTGCCCTGTACAGTGAAAACCGGGATTCACCTGTAAAGAGAACACCTCTCCAAAGTGCCAGACGCCATTGAATGTGAGCATTTGCCACTCAAGTCGATTACGATGACGAACTGGAGTCAGGTTGAGACCCCGATGAGGAGGATGAGCATGCAGATGAGCTTCCCTGAGACGGTTTCTGACAGTTTGCACAAAAATTCTTTGGTTATGCAAACCGATTGTTGTAGCATCTGCCCGAGTGGCTCGATGTGGAGGTCCTGGGCTGGTGTGGTTACAGTACATGTGGTCTGCGGTTGTGAGGCCAGTTGGATGTACTGCCAAATTCTCTGAAACGCCTTTGGAGACAGCTTATGGTAGAGAAATGAACATTCAATTCAAGGGCAACAGCTCTGGTGGACATTCATGCAGTCAGCATGCCAATTGCACGCTCCCTCAAAACTTGCGACATCTGTGTGCTGCGTGATAAAATTGCACATTTTGGAGTGGCCTTTTATTGTAG
This sequence comes from Lithobates septentrionalis, assembly GCA_037952835.1. Taxonomy (NCBI): domain Eukaryota; kingdom Metazoa; phylum Chordata; class Amphibia; order Anura; family Ranidae; genus Lithobates; species Lithobates septentrionalis. The sequence continues at coordinate 752,422 of JBBDGP010002023.1, read as the reverse complement.
CCAGCCTAATGCCGCGTACACACGGTCAGACTTTCTATCCTACTTGGTCCGGCACACTTTCCGACGGACTTTGTCCGCCAGGTGCGCCGGACTTTAAAACGGACGGACTTGCCCACACACGACCGGACTTTCCGGCGGGCTAAGTCCGCCCGTCTTTCCGACGGACTTTCGCCGGAGTTCCGGCGGACTTTCAGAATGAACGGACTTGCCCACACACGGACAAGTCCGTTCATTTTGAATGTGACTCAGGTGCGACGGGACTAGCAAAGGATGTCAATCTTGCCGCTTTTATCGGCGAGATTGACACCTTGCGAGCCCCGTCGCGGGTCATACCAGGCCCTTAGGTCTGGTATGGATTATAAAGGGAACCCCGCTATGCCGAAAAAACGGTGTGGGGTCCCCCTAAAATCCATACCAGACCCCGATCCGAGCACGCAGCCTGGCCGGTCAGGAAAGGGGGTGGGGACGAGCGAGCGCCCCCCCCCTCCTGAACCGTACCAGACCGCATGCCCTCAACATGGGGGGTGGGTGCTTTGGGGGAGGGGGGCGCCCTGCGGGGCCCCCCCCTCCCCCAAAGCACCTTGTCCCCATGTTGATGAGGACAAGGGCCTTTTCCCGACAACCCTGGCCGTTGGTTGTCGAGGTCTGCGGGCGGGGGGCTTATCGGAATCTGGGAGCCCCTTTTAATAAGGGGGCCCCCAGATCCCGGCCCCCCACCCTATGTGAATGAGTAAGGGGTACATGGTACCCCTACCCATTCACCTAGGGAAAAAGTGTAAGCAATAAAACACACTACACAGGTTTTTAAAATATTTTATTAAACAGCTCCGGGGGGGGGGGATCTTCCTCCGGCTTCGGGGGTCCCTCAGCTTCAGCTTCTCCCGGCGTCCGGTTGGTTCTTCTCCGCTCTCTTTTCCCGGTGTTCCAGTTCTTCGGCCGGCTCCTCTGCTGTCTTCAGGTAGCTCTCTTGCCAGCAGAGGTCCGGACTTCTGGGCTTCTGGGCTTCTTGTCTTCTTGTCTTCTCTTCCCCAGATGTTGACACGACGCTCTCTCCGGCTGGACTGCTCTCCGAGGGCTGCGTTGTGACTTATATAGGCAGAGACCCCGCCCCCTTTTGATGTCACAGTCCCTGGGCATGCTGGGACTGTGACGTTTTAGGGGTCGTGGTCAACATCACCCAGTGACCACGCCCCCTAAAACGTCACAGTCCCAGCATGCCCAGGGACTGTGACATCAAAAGGGGGCGGGGTCTCCGCCTATATAAGTCACAGCGCAGCCCTCGGAGAGCAGTCCAGCAGGAGAGAGCGTCGTGTCAACATCTGGGGAAGAGAAGACAAGAAGACAAGAAGCCCAGAAGCCCAGAAGTCCGGACCTCTGCTGGCAAGAGAGCTACCTGAAGACAGCAGAGGAGCCGGCCGAAGAACTGAAACACTGGGAGAAGAGAGCGGAGAAGAACCAACCGGACGCCGGGAGAAGATGAAGCGGAGGGACCCCCGAAGCCGGAGGAAGATCCCCCCCCCCGGAGCTGTTTAATAAAATATTTTAAAAACCTGTGTAGTGTGTTTTATTACTTACACTTTTTCCCTAGGTGAATGGGTAGGGGTACCATGTACCCCTTACTCATTCACATAGGGTGGGGGGCCGGGATCTGGGGGCCCCCTTATTAAAAGGGGCTCCCAGATTCCGATAAGCCCCCCGCCCGCAGACCCCGACAACCAACGGCCATGGTTGTCGGGAAGAGGCCCTTGTCCTCATCAACATGGGGACAAGGTGCTTTGGGGGAGGGGGGGGCCCCGCAGGGCCCCCCCTCCCCCAAAGCACCCACCCCCCATGTTGAGGGCATGCGGTCTGGTACGGTTCAGGAGGGGGGGCGCTCGCTCGTCCCCACCCCCTTTCCTGACCGGCCAGGCTGCGTGCTCGGATCGGGGTCTGGCATGGATTTTAGGGGGACCCCACGCCGTTTTTTCGGCGTAGCGGGGTTCCCTTTATAATCCATACCAGACCTAAGGGCCTGGTATGCACTGCGCTCGCCGCAATAGGAAGATTTGTTTTTCCTATTGCAGCGAGCGCGACATGCAATACCCTCGTGTCGTATTTGGTCCGTCGGACCAGCCTACACACGAGCGGGCTTTCCGTCGGACCAGCACACACACGAGCGGACTTTCCGCCTCGAAACTGAGTCTGACGGAAAGATTTAAAACTTTTTTCAAATCTAGGTCCGGCGGGCTTTTGGGAAGAAGTCCGCCGGAAAAGTCCGCCGCCGCCCACACACGGGCGGATTGTCCGGCACACTCTGGTCCGCCGGACCAAGTATGCCGGAAAGTCCGACCGTGTGTACGCGGCATCAGGCACACCTGTGCAATAATCATGCTGTCTAATCACCAGCATCTTGATATGCCCCACCTGTGAGGTGAATGGATAATCTCGGCAAAGGAGAAGTGCTCATTAACACAAATTTAGACAGATTTGTGAACAATATTTGAGAGAAATAGGCCTTTTGTGTACATAGAAAAAGTTGTAGATCTTTAAGTTCAGCTCATGATAAATAGGGGCAAACACAAAAGTGTTCTCATTGCATTCTATTTTGCTCAGTGTATAAATAAATACATATATATATATATATATATATATATATATATATATATATATATATATATATATATATATATATACAGTATCTCACAAAAGTGAGTACACCCCTCACATTTTTGTAAATATTTTATTATATCTTTTCATGTGACAACACTGAAGAAATGACACATTGCTACAATGTAAAGTAGTGAGTGTACAGCTTGTATAACAGTGTAAATTTGCTGTCCCCTCAAAATAACTCAACACGCAGCCATTAATGTCTAAACCACTGGCAACAAAAGTGAGTACACTCCTAAGTGAAAATGTCCAAATTGGGCCAAAAGTAGTAATTATTTGTGTGGCCACCATTATTTTCCAGCACTGCCTTAAACCCTCTTGGGCATGGAGTTCACCAGCGCTTCGCAGGTTGCCACTGGAGTCCTCTTCCACTCCTCCATGACGACATCACAGAGCTGGTGGATGTTATTTTATTTTATTTTATTTCAGTTACTTACATAGCGCCGTCAAATTACGCAGCACTTTACATATACATTGTACATTTATATCAGTCCCTACCCTCAAGGAGCTTACAATCTAAGGTCCCTATATCACGTTCATATTAGAGTCCTTGTGCTCCTCCACCTTCCCCACAGATGCTCAATAGGGTTTGGGTCTGGAGACATGCTTGACCAGCCCATCACCTTTACCCTCAGCTTCTTTAGCAAGGCAGTGGTCGTCTTGAAGTTGTGTTTGGGGTCGTTATCATGTTGGAATACTGCCCTGCGGCCCAGTCTCCGAAGGAAGGGGATCATGTTCTGCTTCAGTATGTCACAGTACATGTTGGCATTCATGGTTCCCTCAATGAACTGTAGCTCCCGAGTGCCTGCAGCACTCATGCAGCCCCAGAACATGACACTCCCACCACCATGCTTGATTGTAGGCAAGACACACTTATCTTTGTACTCCTCACCTAGTTGCCGCCACACACTCTTGACACCATCTGAACCAAATAAGTTTATCTTGGTCTCAGACCACAGGACATGGTTCCAGTAATCCATGTCCTTAGTCTGCTTGTTTTAAGCAAAATGTCTGCGGGCTTTCTTGTGTATCATCTTTAGAAGAGGCTTCCTTCTGGGACGACAACCATGCCAGACCAATTTGATGCAGTGTGTGGCGAATGGTCTGAGCACTGACAGGCTGACCCCCCACCCCCTCAACTTCTGCAGCAATGCTGGCAGCACCCATATGTCTATTTCCCAAAGACAAACTCTGGATATGACGATGAGCATGTGCACTCAACTTCTTTGGTCCACCATGGCGAGGCCTGTTCAGAGTGGAACCTGTCCTGGTAAACCATTATATGGTCTTGGCCACCATGCTGCAGCTCGGTTTCAGGGTCATCTTGGTCACTGACACACACACGCACACTTGCTTATTGGGCAGTTAACCATCATTCTTCTCACTCTGCTCTCTTGTCAAGTTCTCAGTGTAAACAGTAAACACACATTTAAACAAGCCCTCATTCAACTCAGCAGCTATAGGCATTTTAAGGAAATTATTTTCAAAGTTCACAACAGTGAAATCCCAGTTCTTCATATTAGCCCCCATTCATGCTTGTCTACGAATGACAATGCTCAACATCAAGATTCCTATTCTTTTCTATTGTGCTTGTTTACCTCTCTACACTTAGTCACTTAAAGTGCAAAAAATATACATTTGTGGAACAGTGTTGAGCTTTTTTGGCCCTAGAGACTTGACTGCTGAGGCGCAATGGGCCTAGGTCCCAATTACCATAACACCATGGGATCAAATCCCCACCACCCCTTGCCCTTTAACCCATCAAATAAGACACTTACAACCATTAGGTTGGAAAGGGCAAGGCCACAGCTTTATTAACTCCAACACATAACATGTAAACATATTTAACCAGTGCCAGTCACAGTCGTACTGTGAGCACTCAACCAAAAGAGGTAAGTAGGGGCCTGTCCTTACCATAAGTGCTGGACAGACAGCCTACTTCCAATTTTCCATCAAGGGCATAGCCCATTACAGCAACAATAACTGCTGGCAAGGTCAAGAAAAACCGCAGCAAGCTGTGACATACCATAACAAAAGAAAAGAGGGGCGGGAGGGTGGGCAGCTCTTCCAACGACTTCTCCGAATGAACTAGAATTCCCTGGGGGCACATGTTCCCTCAGCTCAGGCCCATCCCATCCCCCATATTTTGACCAATCATTCTCCTTGTCCCAGCACCTAGCCATGCCCCCATCAGTCAAGGCTCTCTTTCCCTAGGAGGGCTCAAGAGGCCTTCATGCCTGCTGAGGCGCAATGGGCCTAGGTCCCAATTAACATAACACCATGGGATCAAATCCCCACCACCCCTTGCCCTTTAACCCATCAAATAAGACACTTACAACCATTAGGTTGGAAAGGGCAAGGCCACAGCTTTATTAACTCCAACACATAACATGTAAACATATTTAACCAGTGCCAGTCACAGTCGTACTGTGAGCAATCAACCAAAAGGTAAGTAGGGGCCTGTCCTTACCATAAGTGCTGGACAGACAGCCTACTTCCAATTTTCCATCAAGGGCATAGCCCATTACAGCAACATTACTGCTGGCAAGGTCAAGAAAACCGCCATCCGCCCGTCAGTTATTAGCTGGCGGGCGCCCCACCGCAGCCAGCGCCTGTTCGACACCTCGCTGCAGGCCAAGGTTCAATATGTCCAACCCCAATGTCGTTAATGTGAACGCCATCCGATCTCAACAGATCATCAGCAATGTCCCGCTTGATAGCAGAGATTAAGTCCACCGAATGTGTATAATCCCCATCATTCCCTACAGCGTGAAGAATCAAGATGATGGGGCCAGACACGTGGGACCGAAGGCGCAAAACACTCTGGAAGGACCTGAGGCCAGCGTAAGGGGAAGACCAAAGAAACTGGGTGAAAGCGGCCCCCCACAAGGTACAAAACAGCCCTTCTGCCCTTGCCAAAGCTGTTGTTTTTGGTTTTTTTTGACGTACACAACAAAAAACGACATACAGCGCTCAGAGAAGGTAACGTCCTCCGCCAGGACGTGGATTTCAAAACCAGTTCGCAATGCAAAAAAGCCCTGAAAAACGCCCACGAGAAAGTCACTTGGAAGAGAAGGGTCTAAACTGGAAAAAACAAACAGGCGAAACAGAGAAAGGGTACCGGGGAGAATGGTGGGGGAAAAAACCGGGCACTGGGAATCAGGGGAATGGGTCGCACGTCACCAAACCCGCGGGCCCGACGGACAGGGAAAGCTTTTGTGATGAACTTCCACCCCAGGGGCTGGAACCAGAAAGACAAAGCAGACATAGCCAATAAAACTGTGGAACCAGAAGAACCTTATTTAGTAGATAAACAAGGTAAGAAAATAAAGCCACGCGTCTTTTCTGTGAAATGGAAAAAACTCACCGCCCGACACCTAGACCCATTTATCCCACACACGACAGTACGCCGCAGACGACCGCAGGGTAAGCGACGCCCGGAGGAGGTCTAGCAAACATCGGAAACGAGGTTCCACAAGTAGGCCGGACAGGGGAGGCCCTCAAGGGAAGCAGACAGGGCGAGGGCACGGAAACGATCGAGCTGTGAACGAGAGAGAATAAGCATCGGCAATATCATTTGCGGTTCCAGGGACATGCCTAGCTATAAAACATACGTTAAACTGAAGGCACTTTTAAAACCAAAAACGCAGCAACGACACGACTGGAGGGGATCTGGCGGACTGTCGATAGATCACCTGCACCACGCTCATGTTAACGGACCAGAAAACCACCTGGCAATTGCGCAACCACTCGCCCCACAGCTCAACAGCGACGATAATCGGAAAGAGCTCTAGCAGTGTGAAGTTGCGCAAAAGATCCATGCGGGCCCATGAGGCCGGCCAACACTGAGCAAACCACTCCCTTGAAAAAAAAGGGGGGGCACCGAAACCACAGGAGCCTGCCGCATCACTGCATAGCTCCAGCTATGAGTTCAGTACCTCCTCTAGCAACCAACATGATTGGCCATTTAGGACTGGAGAAAAGATAGCCACATCCCCAAGTCATCCAGCATGGGCTTGGTGATGCGGATATAATGGTGGGGGGATTCCTCCTTGTTGATGCCGTCATTGATTGAGGAGCCAGAAGGAAAGGACAGGTGATGGACAAGGCGGTCTTTCCCTCAGCCCTTTTGGGGACCACGCCGAGGGGGGGGGGGAACCTCAGGTTGTGGAAACGGGAAGATCAAACGGGCCTGCCATGCGCCCCAAATCCTTCTGGAGTTTCTCGGCTACGACGGACACGAAGTGAACGGCTGTTTTTTTTTTTTTTGTTTTTGTTTTTTGTTTTTGTTTTTTAAATTAGGTGCCGTGAAGGAGTAAGGGGATACAAAAACCACGGTCCAAACCCTCCAGCAGGATCAAGGCCTCTCTAAGAAAGTGGGTACCTGTCGAGCCAGGGAAGCATTTCTGGGACGATCACTAGAGTCCTCCGGTTTAGAAATGTAAGGCTTAGCCCCCGACCGGGAAAGATGTTGTGTCATGGTTATGCAATAGAGTTTTGTCTGTCAGCTTACCTGTCTCCATGTGTTCATCTCTAGAGACCAGATGACTCTCACCTGACTGCTTTTATATCTCTCCTCTAGCATGGCTCCTATCAGAGAACTCTATAGTAACCACTGCACAGCAGGCCAGCCCTGCTGATAAACCTTTGTGTGTTCAGGCTTCCTGTTTCCTGCCTGCCGTGTGCTCTACGTTTGTTTCTGTTACCGACCTTGGCGTGTTCTCAACTATTCCTGTCTGCTCGTGACCCTGACCTTTGGCGTGTCCCGCACTATACCTGTTTGCCTCTGACCCTGAACCTTGATTCCCTTAATATCCCTATCCTCCTGTTGCCTACTGTGGGTGTGAGCTGAGGGACCCTGGGGGTCGCGACCTGGAGCCAGTTGCAGCCCAGTCCATCCTCACCACTAGAGGCTCTGGTGAACACCTGCTGGCTCTTTGACTCCGTGCCCCAGGGAATCCTACGCTCTAACCCCGGTGGGATCCGTGTTGGTGTTCCAGTGGCCCTGACTTCCTTACCACCCTGACTCCCATCTGCAGCAATCAGCCGTAGGGTCCACTACCTTGCGGTGCATTCCTGATCCCAATGGTGTGCATCTGACACCTATCCTCAAGGTGACCTGACAAGTTGTTTTCCCTTTTGGAAACACCGGCTGGCTGGGTGAGCTCCCCCGCAAAGTGAGCACTCGTGCTTAAAACGGCACGCCGTGTACCACTTGCAGTGGCTCTCATTGAACAGCCAGCATAGGCCTTTTCCGGGGGCCGCCGACACTCCGGAGGGGGCGCCGGCTGGGGACTGAAAGGACGAAGGCCTGTGGGGGCACATAAGCAATAACCACAGGCTACCGTCCTGGCAATCAAAACGAAACTCCTTCCGTGATGCCATTTTATTTTTTGGTGAAACTGGGTGTCATAGTGGAACTGGCCCCCGTACACTTAGTAGGCACCCCAAATGAAAGAGGGATGCAGCTAACTCCCAGAAAATGCTCGCAAAGCACTCCGGCATAAGCACAGAACCCCTGCAGCCAGTTCCCGAACGTTCGAGGAAGCTGCTCAGATTTTTCACCCTGTGCCGCCACGTCAACCCGACGGGATTTGTCGATCGCCTCACGGTCGGGGGGGGGCTAAAGCAAGGAAATCCATAAATTTGCGACACCAGATTCTATCCTTGACGTCTTCCGACAGGTGCATGCCAGTAGGCGAGACGGACCACAAAGCACCACTCGCTGAAGGAGCCGAAAAGAATGACGGGCCCGACACACCCATGTGAGACAGGACTGATTTTTTACGACCGTACCAATGTGTTCGGCCGGCGGACCCGATGCAGCAGCGTCGCTGGATCTACCCCAAATCAACTCACAATCATACTCACTGATACGCGGGTTTGCAGCTGAAGAAGGGCGACCAACAGCAGGTCCAGGAACGCCCGGTGCAGGATCGTCTGTGGGAAGAGCCGGCAGGGTGCCTTGATGACCCTCATCTGGAGGACAGTTGATGTCTGGCGAGGCTGAAGGATGCTGGCGGAAGAATAGGTCCTGAGGCGGCGGTCCGGCCCCAGACCCTGAAGAGCCCGGGGGGGTGATGACGGCAGCCGAGTGGCTTTTGGAGCAGCCGTAGACCCCGGATGGAGGGCTCGCAGTGGGTGCAGCCCCACCTCCTGGACATGGCGTGGGCATCTCCCGCCCTGCCGGGCGCGGGGAGATGGTGCCGTGCCGCAAGCAGGGGCGAGGCTGCAGCGGCAGGCCTCCAATGGGAATCTCCCGCCCTGCTGGGCGCAGGGAGATGGTGGGGGGAGGCTGTGGCAGCAGACGTCCGGTAGGAAGCTCCAGCCCACCCGGGGGCAGGGAGCTGCCTATGGTCAGGGATCCGTGAAGAGGGAACAGGAGCCCGTCGGGCCATCACCTGCCCAGCTGGGCACAGGGAGATGAGGGAATGCAGGGGGCCCGAGGCAGGGGGTGACCAGCATGGGTGACGCTGCCATCCCCCACCCATCCAGGTGCAGGGGGATGTCAGAAGCCAGGGGTGAGCAGCAGGTGCAGCTCTACCCTCCCCCACCCAGCCGGGTGCGGGGGGATATGGCAAGACAGGGGTCAATTGCAGGGGGGGATTGACGGATGCACCACAATACCCCACCCGGCCGGGTGCAGGGGGATGTCTAGGTGTCAGTACAGAGGAAAGGTGGACTGCAGTAGGATTTCAATCTCCCGCCCAGCTGGGCGCAGGGAGAGATGCTGGCAGGTACACGCCAGCAGTGACAGACTGCGTGGAGTAAGGAGGAGGATGGGCGGCCCGTGCAGAGGCTCTGGGCTGGCGTGCCCGGCGTCTGACACCGCGGGATGCACCCAGAGTGAAACCCCCACCCCCCGCCCCGCCGAGCACCGGCGGGGTGGGGGGGAAACATCCATGGAGGCAGCGGGCACATGAGCGGGCGATCAGAGGCGGGAAGCGCAGCGGCTCCCACCCACGCCGCCGAGCGGGTGCCTGTGGAGGGGGGGGGGCGGCATGAGTAGCCTGTACCAACCGCCGGAGCCATCTGGGGCCCCGGGAGCGGGGCGGGCGGGAGGTGTCCCGGACTGCCGTAAGCATGGCTGGCGGGGGGACCCGCCGGGGAAAACTCCGGCTGCGGCTGGAGGCAGGGGGGGGGAGATGGGACCAGTGACTACAGGAGCCCCGGGGGGGGGGGGAGGGAGGTGAGTATGACGGCCTGGACGGGCTGGGGCTAAGTCGGGGAGGAGGACGGGTACGCCTCCTGGCCCTAGGAGTTGAGGGTCCCGCAGGTGGAGGTGAAGAAGGGAGGGGGGGACAGCTCAGGGGTGAGGAGGGAGAATAGCCATCCAGCCTGACCTTGGAGAGCCAGCTCGTGGACCCTGGCCAGCAGAAGATCAGTGTCCATGGCAGAGGTGCAGGGTCCACAGCAGCTCTTCCAACGACTTCTCCGAATGAACTAGAATTCCCTGGGGGCACATGTTCCCTGAGCTCAGGCCCATCCCATCCCCCATATTTTGACCAATCATTCTCCTTGTCCCAGCACCTAGCCATGCCCCCATCAGTCAAGGCTCTCTTTCCCTAGGAGGGCTCAAGAGGCCTTCATTAATTAAAGTACCTGTAAATGTGCACACCTTTTTTGCACTTGAACAACTGTTCTTCTCTGATTTCCTTCTCCTATCCCCCCTAAAACAAAAAAGCCTGAGCTTGCATTCACGTGCAAACACGCTTGCAAAACATTTCAGAAGCGCACAAAAAAAACACCCCATTTAAATCATCCGAAAAACATTCAACTCAGGTGATTAATTATTTTCATGCTGTTACAGAGGTCAGTGATGACTTGTTTTAAAGCTATTTAGAGCTTGTTAATTATATGTAAATGCTGTCCACAATCTGGACACAGGTACACTACTATAAAATGAAAAAGATGTTCAATAAATGTTGGTATTTCTATAATGCACTGCAGTGACTTATCATTGGCTAATTACCAGTTTTATAGATTGTTAATCCATGTCCATGCAGTAAAGAGGAATGCAGGAATGGTGGGGATAGTAAATTTAACATACAGGTATGCTGTGCACAGTGACTAAAATAAACATGATTTATCAAACTGCATAGTTTACCCACAGTCTGTATATAAAAATATAGCCTCACACATTAAGCGATGGGTAACACCATTGGCAATTTCAAAAAAACGGTTCTTGACAACACAATAGCAGGATGCAAAGGTGATAAACAGGGTTTATCACTGCCTATCCTTTATGAAGGGCACCCTGATCCTGCCAAATGATCAAAACAAACAGCAAGAGTAGGTATCTCAGTCCTGGCCAGTGCTACAGTGCAAGTAATGCCCTGTACACACGACCGGTTTTGCTCAAGCTGTCTTGCATATGCACGGTCACACCAATTTCCAACCGTCCAGAACGCGGTGACGTACAACACATACAACGGGACTAGAAAACAAAAGTTCAATAGCCAGTAGCCAATAGCTTCCGTCTCGTACTTGCTTCAGAGCATGCTTCGTTTTTGGTGCATCAGCATACAGACGAGCGGTTTTTCCGATATTAATTTGTTCCGTCGGAAAAATATAGAACATGTTCTCTATCTAAGTCTGTCTGAATTTTCGACAGCAAAAGTCCAATGGAGCATACACACGGTCGGAATATATGATGAAAAGCTCCCATTGGACTCTTTCTGTCAGAAATTCCACGCGTGTGTACGCGGCATTAGAGTTTTGCTTGGGGAACCATAATTAAAAAATCAATACTACTGCTTAACATTTTTTTAGGCAGAATCATTAGAGAGTTTGTGATTGGTGGCTGATGGTTCCACGAAAAGCATGATAATAAGATCTAATAAGGGGGAACTGATCCTGAGGGACATGATGCTATAAAGGCATGATTGAGAGTTGTGCATTACAATTTAAAGGACTCTATAATTGTGAGAACTGTTTCTCCCAATGGCTTGATCTGCTCTGCTCTTTTATATCAATTCACTGTGTTATATAAATATATATATATATATTTTACTGTATATTGTATTATACTCAAAAAAATCTCTTTTTCTATTAAACATAGAACAGTTTGCTTCTGTTTAACCCCTGAGGAAGGAAATTAATATGCATGCCCCTATCTCCCCGTTTCTCCGAAACATGTTGGGATCTTTTGTGATCACACCTCCCATGTGACTCCAGGCTTGAAGTCATTGTGTGTTCCATGAATTAGCACATGTATATGTACTATGTGTCCTATTTACTGCTTTTAGGTGCGTTGATCTGTATATTGTATTTTGTTACTTTGTACTTTAAAAAAAAATTGTATATTTTACATACTTTGGTACTCTTCCAGTTATCCCTTTATTTTTCACCCCTACCCGTATAATCCCCAGGGCATCCCTTTCCAAAATTGTTACATTATGGGATGTCGTAGGGGTTTTTGGATTAACTCTCAGCTGACTTCTCTTCAACCATATTAATTTATATTGTGAAAAGTAGTCCTGAACTAGAAATGTGAGATTTGAGGACTGCTGACTGGCACTTTAGTTACCTTAAACTTGTTACTTTGTTACATGGCCCTGGTATCACCACTCCAAGCCTACTGTGTGTGTGTCCTGACGGCTTTCCCTCTGCTTCAGGTGCCAATCCCAGTAGGAGCACATCCAGCTCCACACCTCCACCACCAGTGGCCGGCCGGTGCTCAATATTTTGGGGGAGGCGGCAAACAAACCACCCGGTCGGCATATGGAGAAATGCCTTTGGACATCCACTTAAACTGCACCAGTATCCATTGTATACTAGCTGACCAATCGGGCCCTTCGCTATGAAGAGGCTTCAAATTGGCCTCCATTTCAAAACATTCAACTTAACTGGTGGCCTCTGCAATATAATCCTCTCCATTCAGCTATATTCAAGGAGTCTCTTCACCCTTTGGGGAGTCTTGTAGGCCAATCACTCTCCTTTACGGTTGCTTCAAGTAGGACCCATAGTCCAGGCGGTCTGCCGTGTCCTCAGTGGTGGGAAAGTGAGCGGCCCACTGCCCCCCCACTGTGGGTTGATAGTGCATTGGCAAAATGATTTTAAAGCATGCAGTCCTGTATATGTGATATGTACCTGATGTGACCTATGTAATGTGATGTAACCCCGAAGAAGATCATTGAAATGAAATTTATGGAAACGCGTTGGGTGTTTCCTTTGTCACTGTGATCTATCAGCTAACAGAAAAACTGCATGGTTCCTTTGTACAATCATGTATAATATGTCACATGACTGCATTTTTGTGTTTATATTCTTTTATTTTGATACCTTGATTTGAATTGGACTAAATAAAATGTAGATTGATTTTACATATACATTCTCTTTTATGCCCGTCAAAGTCCCACTATAGAGGGTTCTGGTTCTGGTGTGCAGCTTTCAGGAATGTGGGCATAAATTCATTATCCCCATCAACAGTTCCTCATGTCAAGAGTGAATATTAATTTGCTATTGTCACACAACTGGGTGGGCCCGAGCCCACCCTTTTTTGAAGCCCATGTGCTTAAGAAAAAAAAAAAACCACTCAATTCCATGCGTCTGGTGCCCTGCATGTAGATTAGTGGGCACGGCGCATGGATTGGGGGGCGGCGTCCGTGTGCCCTGCATGAGCGTCCGCCACTGTCCGCCACTATACTAAGATTAGAATGCACTTGGTTAATGTCAATTGTGATCTTGTACAAGAGTTCCAGCTTCAGCTCAATCCCTGCCCATTAGCCAAACCCACTGACGCATTTCACCCAGATTGGGTTTACTCGTAAGAAATAAATGTAGTACTAAAGCACATGTGCCTCTCTGATCCTTCCAGAGTTAAATTCTGCAATGCTGATAAGTCACCATTGCACATATTTTCCACTCAATAATGCCCATGGCCCAGTAGAGGCATTCTTTTACCATCATTATTTATGTCCCCACCACACATTGTTCACTCTGCAGTTTTTACATTATACAATTTGTGCAGAGTTGTGTTTTATCTGTGTCTGCCCAAGCTTCTGCTGCAACTCTCCCCATACTGGCTGCAATGGATTCTCTGGTCACACTCCCTTTACTGTCTGTATTGCATGTCCTGGTATTGCCACTTTTACATCATGGGGTTCATTGGAAACTGGAGAGTGCAAAATCTGGTGCAGCTCTGCATAGAAACCAATCAGCTGCCGCTTTTTATTGTGAAAGTTTAATCGAACAAGCTAAAGTTAGAAGCTGATTGGCTACCATGCACAGCTGCACCAGATTTTCCACTCTCCAGTTTTAATAAATCACCCCCAATGTTCTCTGACAGCTTTTCTCCCAACTGTACACACTATGATCCCTGACACCTCTCCCCTTCACTGACCATACTATGTTCTCTAATGATTATCCTCCCAACTTTTCACACTATATTCTATGATAGCTCTCCCCAACTGTCCATACTACATTCTGTGATAGCCCCCCCCCCCAACTGTCCATACTACATTCTGTGATAGCCCCCCCCCAACTGTCCATACTACATTCTGTGATAGCTCCCCCCAACTGTCTATACTACATTCTGTGATAGCACCCCCCAACTGTCTATACTACATTCTGTGATAGCTCCCCCCAACTGTCTATACAAAATTCTGTGATAGCCCCCCCCAACTGTCCATACTACATTCTGTGATAGCTCCCCCAACTGTCTATACTACATTCTGTGATAGCACCCCCCAACTGTCTATACTACATTCTGTGATAGCTCCCCCAACTGTCTATACTACATTCTGTGATAGCACCCCCCAACTGTCTATACTACATTCTGTGATAGCTCCCCCCAACTGTCTATACTACATTCTGTGATAGCATTCCCCGAACTGTCTATACTACATACTGTGATAGCACTCCCGCAACTGTCTATACTACATACTGTGATAGCTCCCCCCAACTGTCTATACTACATTCTGTGATAGCTCCCCCCAACTGTCTATACTACATTCTGTGATAGCATTCCCCGAACTGTCTATACTACATACTGTGATAGCACTCCCCCAACTGTCCATACTACATTCTGTGATAGCTCCCCCAACTGTCTATACTACATTCTGTGATAGCACCCCCCAACTGTCTATACTACATTCTGTGATAGCATTCCTCGAACTGTCTATACTACATACTGTGATAGCACTCCCCCAACTGTCTATACTACATACTGTGATAGCACCCCCCAACTTTCTATACTACATTCTGTGATAGCCCCCCCCAACTGTCCATACTACATTCTGTGATAGCTCCCCCAACTGTCTATACTACATTCTGTGATAGCACCCCCCAACTGTCTATACTACATTCTGTGATAGCTCCCCCCAACTGTCTATACTACATTCTGTGATGGCATTCCCCCAACTGTCTATACTACATACTGTGATAGCACCCCCCAACTGTCTATACTACATTCTGTGATAGCTCCCCCAACTGTCTATACTACATTCTGTGATAGCACTCCCCCAACTATCTATACTACATTCTGTGAGCGCACTCCCCCAACTGTCTATACAACATTCTGTGATAGCCCCCCCCCAACTGTCTATACTACATTCTGTGATAACTCTCCCCAACTCTCCAAATTGCATTCTATAACAGCTTTACCCCATTTCCATATTTTTTTTGTGATAGCTCTGCCCCTAACTTTCAACACTATATTCTCTGGTAGCTTTCTATCTTACCACCATAGGTGTGCAAAGCCTATTGCATTAGGGTGTGCACCCCAAAGCTTAAACACATATGCGTGTGCCGCTATGTGTATATATACTGACGGTGTAAGTAGAGCAGTAGAGTGTTAGTAAAGTAGAGGTTGGTGTCAGTAGGGCAGTGGACGATGTCAGTATTTTTTACCATTTTTATTATTTTGTTTTTTTATTATTTTTACATTTTTTTTTTTTTTTTTACAATATGTTTAGGAACCTCATTAGGAGACTTTGGCGAAATATCATGGGTCCAAACAGGGGGAATCTGCATCACACAGGGTGATTAGGGTGAGCCCAGCCCCCCTTGCACACCCTATGCGCACGCCTATGCTTACCACTCAAAGTACCTTTCCTTCACTGTCTGCAGTAAATTCTTTCACAGGTCTTTTTCCATCCGTCCATACTCGAGTGATGGTCTAGGCCTAGTCACACCAACCTTACTCAACAATACTATCTGCTGCATTTAGCAGAGCATGCTCTCCTGTGCTTTTAACTAAAACCTCAACTCAGAGCTCCGTGACTTCTGCCTTGTCACCACTTTAAATAATGTAATTATATACATCATACCACAATTATAATTCAGACCACATGTGCAAGGCACTCTCCTCAGTTCTGCAAATATATGGATATATACTAGATAATACAGTGGACGACCTGCTGAACATTGGAGGCACCTCGTTCATCCACCTCCTGCTATGCATGCACAAGACCTCATCCATCCATCTGTGCTCCTTCAATACAGATGCAAAGCCTAATCTATCTGTTTGTCCTCCTTTCACACACGCAGGGCCTTGTTCATCTATCCATTGTCCAAACACACACAGGACCTCATCTATCAGTGTGTACTCCTTTTACACACACAACCTCATCCATCAATCTGTCCTTCTGTCGCATACATATGTAGGCCCTTGTTCTTCCTTTTGACACAAACACACAGGGCCTAGTCAATCTGTCTGTCCTCCTGCCATATCCACACAGTCCTTCATCAATATGCCCATTGCCTTACAACACTCCCGAGAAACCCTTTGCATTCACCCATCTTTCTGCCAGAAACACACATGCTGGGCCTTGTCCAATGTCATTTTATTCTGTTTTATACATCTTGGACCTTGTCCATTCTCCTGTCACACGCATGGGGCCTCCTCCAGCCAATATATATGTGAGGTCTTACCTATCCGTAATCCTTTTGTCGCACATGTGTATGGCCTTGTTCATGAGCTTGTTGCTCTGCAACACACACATCCAGAGCCTCAACCTTCTTTTCCCTGCACTTGTCCATTCTTCCTTCTTTACACCATTTACATCCATCTGTCTTCTTTCCACACGCATGCATGGGCCAGTACTAACTTTCTGTCCTCCTGTCAAACACACACATGTATGGCCTGGTCCATTTGGAATGTGGTTTGTGTTGTTATGCCTTACATTGAACCAGTGGCGGCTGGTGCTCCATCAGTCGGGGGGGGGGGGGGGTGGCAAACAAACCTGAGACATCTACCCCCCTGGTCACTCCAGCCCGCCACCCCACACCAACCCAACTCCCCCTTTCCCCCAGTCGCCGACACGCTCACTCGCCGATTGATTGGCACTTATCCCATCCAGGTCGCGGCTGTGGCTTCCCCCCTCCATCTACTCCATGTCCCAGCGCCTGCTGCTTCTCTTCCCAGCCAATTGGGTCTTCGGACTCCCGACCAATGGGGTCTTAGGACTCCCAGCCGATCGGGTCTCAGGATCCAATTCCTGATTGGCCAGGAGGAGAAACAGGAAGACATTAGCGCATATTAATTCGGTAATGTCACACAACTACATGGCAAATGAGGTTTAATGTAGAACAATGTAAAATAATGCATTTGGGTGGCAATAATATGAATGCAATCTATACACTGGGGGGAGAACCTCTGGGGGAATCTAGGATGGAAAAGGACCTGGGGGTCCTAGTAGATGATAGGCTCAGCAATGGCATGCAATGCCAAGCTGCTGGTAACAAAGCAAACAGAATATTGGCATGCATTAAAAAGGGGGATCAACTCCAGAGATAAAACGATCATTCTCCCGCTCTACAAGACTCTGGTCCGGCTGCACCTGGAGTATGCTGTCCAGTTCTGGGCACCAGTCCTCAGGAAGGATGTACTGGAAATGGAGCGAGTACAAAGAAGGGCAACAAAGCTAATAAAGGGTCTGGAGGATGTTCGGTATGAAGAAAGGTTGTGAGCACTGAACTTATTCTCTCTGGAGAAGAGACGCTTGAGAGGGGATATGATTTCAATTTACAAATACTGTACTGGTGGCCCCACAATAGGGATAAAACTTTTTCACGGAAGGGAGTTCAACAAGACACGCGGCCAGTCATTATAATTAGAAGAAAAGAGGTTTAACCTTAAACTACGTAGAGGGTTCTTTACTGTAAGAGCGGCAAGGATGTTGAATTCCCTTCCACAGGCGGTGGTCTCAGTGGGGGGCATCAAAAGTTTTAAGAAACTATAAGATAAGTACCTGAATAACCACAACATACAGGGATATATAATGTAATACTGACATATAATCACACACATAGGTTGGACTTGATGGACTTGTGTCTTTTTTTTAACCTCACCTAAATTATAACTATGTAACTGGGTGGGATCAAGACGCAGTGCTCTGCGCCCCGAGCCCACCGTTTTTTAAAGACAATTAGAGCCTTGGACTCTAATCATGTGCTTAAAAAAAAAACACATTAAAATCTTTGCGTCCGGCGCCCTGCATGTAGATTAGAGTCCGGGCACATGGTTTAGGTGGGTGGCGCTCCAGCGCCCCGTATGGACAGGCCACCACAGCATTGAACATTCCTAAGCCTGCACATCCAATACATGCAGCACACTTCTTTGAGGTAATGTACACTATGACTTTTTATACGGTAATATATATAAGTAGAGGCATTTAAAGTGGTGTTCCGGCCAAAATTATACTTTTTAAATAAAAATACCCCTATAATACACAAGCTTAATGTATTCTAGTAAAGTTAGTCTGTAAGCTAAGGTCTGTTTTGTTAGTTTATAGCAGTAGTTTGTTATTTTATAAACTTACAGCAGGCCGTGGCCATCTTAAGTGTGGGCATCTGAAGCCAGACTGTATTTCTTCCTGGATCTCATCCTTGCAGATCTCGCACATGCTCAGTGCAGCACAAGCAGTGTAATAGGTTTCAGGTCAGATTTCCATAGCAACGGAAGTGTCAGAGGAAGTTGCCGCCCCTTCCCAGAAGGCATTGCAAACAGGAAATGATGCGATGAGCCACGGCTAGGGAGGAGGAAGTGAAAAATGAATACAGCAGATATACAGTAGGTGCTGAGAATTTTTTTTTAAAAAATATCCAATTCGTTTGCAGTGCACAGTTTAGTGAGGGATGCTGAAGAGTTGTAAAAGTGGGTGGAATCCACTTTAAAGTTAATGCTGCTGAAAAAAAAGTGTTTTATCCTTACACATATTCAATTCTCCCTGTAGAATAAAGGCTGCTGTTAGCTGCCAATCTCCTCCAATGTGTAATTCATGATTTAAATATAAGCTTATGTAACAGCACAATAATATGCTTTACTGATTGATCCTAACTATAGAGATGACTAGGTCTTTTGCAGCGGTCCTTTAAATAAAGCTTATTGTAATTTTTATGCTCCCTTTAAAAGAAAACTCTTCTTTGGTTATACATGGATATAACACTTAGTATATGGTTACTACATTCATCTTTTATATTTGAATTCAGAACTTTAGGCAAATAGTCATGTAAACTTCTAAAATGCATCTACTATGAACTGAACCATTTTACCTGGCAACATACACTCACCGGCCACTTTATTAGGTACACCTTGTTAGTAACGGGTTTGACCCCCTTTTGCCTTTAGAACGGCCTTAATTCTTCATGACGTAGATTCAACAAGGTGTTGGAAAGATTCCTCAGAGATTTTGGTCCATAATGACACGATGGCATCACACAGTTGCTGCAGATTTGTCAGCTGCACATCCATGATGCAAATCTCCCATTCCACCGCGTCCCAAAGTTGCTCTATTATATTGAGATCTGGTGACAGTGGAGGCCATTGGAGTACAGTGACCTCATTGTCACAAGAAACCAGTGGTGAAATGATCAGAGCTTTGTGACATGGTGCATTATCCTGCTGGAAGGGATGGACATGGTCAGCAACAAGACTCAGGTAGGCCGTGGCGTTTAAATGATGCTCAATTGGTACTGAGGGGCCCAAAGTTTGCCAAGAAAATATCCCCCACACCATTACATCACCACCAGCCTGAACCAATGATACAAGGTAGGATGGATCCATGCTTTCATGTTGTTTCTGACCCTACCATCTGAATGTCTCAACGGAAATCGAGACTCATCAGACCAGGCAATGTTTTTCCAATCTTCTATTGTCCAATTTTGGTGATCATGTGTGAATTGTAGCCTCAGTTTCCTGTACTTAGCTGACAGGAGTGACACCCGGTGTGGTCTTCTGCTGCTGCAGCCCATCTGCTTCAAGTTTCAATGTGTTGTGCATTCAGAGATGGCATTCTTCATTCCTTGGTTGAATTGAGTGGCTATTTGAGTTACTGTCGCCTTTCTATCATCTCAAACCAGTCTGTTCATTTTCCTCTGACCTCTGACATCAACAAGGCCTTTTCCTCCACACAACTGCCGCTCACTGGATATTTTCTCTTTTTTGGACCATTCTCTGTAAACCCGAGAGATGGTTGTGTGTGAAAATCCCAGTAGATCAGCAGTTTTTAAAATGCTCAGACCAGCCCATCTGGCACCAACAACCATGCCACGTTCAAAGTCACTTAAATCCCCTTTCTTCCCCATTCTGGTGCTCAGTTTGAACTTCAGCAAGTTGTCTTCACCATGTTTAGATGCCTAAATGCATTGAGTTGCTGCCATGTGATTGGCTGATTAGCATTTGTGTTATCAAGTAATTGAACAGGTGTAGCTAATAAAGTGTCCGGTGAGTGTATTTGTAATTCTGTTCAGGCAGTCTTGTGACTCAATACTGTACAAAGCCTGGAAGATGACTCTATCTATTTCTTTTTCAGGTCTGAACATCCATCACCTGCATGCTCCTGCTAGATCTCTTCTACTGGCCCCTTTTGTAGGTAATGTATATCTATGTAACACATTAAAAATAAGAGCCTATTCTGTTTAAAGTTCAGTATTGCAATGGGGTTGATTTACTAAAGACAAAGCGTGCACTTTTGTACTCTCCTAAATGAGAAAGCACCAAAGGTGCGATCCGATAATTATGTAGGCAGAGTGCTATTTGTTTTTAACTTTTGAGCTTTTTATTTTTTTATTTTATTCATTTCTTTTTGTTGTTCATTTGAGTTTAATAAATATATATTCGGAATCACACTATGAGGCTCTTCTCTTCTCCCTGCATATGGTAACTATTCCGGATGGATGCCTTTTGAAAGTGATCGGGTGACACAGGTGGAAATTAGGTGGTGAGGGGGACACCAACCGCTTGGATCATCGGATCATCTACATGCTCATTACCCCTGCAGGGGTTGGGCACTCCGGTGAGTGGGGGCACTAGAGGGGACTCCACACGGGACAGCATATACTCATTGGGACAGATCTACCCGCAACCTTTGAAGATACATCAGCTTGCTGCATTAGAACTGTTTTTTTATTCACGGACATATACATTTTTTCATATATATTTTTTTTATATATATATATTTTTTGAAACAATTTATCTGGTTGTTTGGACTCTCTTTTCTTTTTGGTTTTTTCACTTTTTTGATTTTTTTGTGCACTAAAATTGTTTGCACACTACATGCCGATTGTCCCTTTTTTAGTTTATATATATTCTCACATTTTTTTCAACACTATTCAGCTTCACTAGTACACATACTAATTTTCAGTGGGCAACACGGTGTTTTGTCCCCTTTTTAGGTATACCCACCCATACCTTTCATTGCACACATACACATTCTTTGTGTTTTTTGTCATTTACGTTGGTAATGCTTGGAGTTCTATTTACTAATTTTATTTTGTAAAAAATGTTTGTATTTTGGGTACTCAGCACATTTTTTGACCATTCTCAGCACGTATATCTATTTTTTAACAATAATTTACATTGTGTTACACGTTTTACCCACCTAGTATTGGGTTGTTATATTTTCCTTTTGTTAGGAGTTTGTATAGTTTATTGATTTATTATCAGTCTTTATCAGTGAACAGCGCCAATCCCCTATCTCTTCAGACTACATAATTATCGGATCGCACCTTTGGTGCTTTCTCATTTAGGGGGGCTGCAGTTCGGTCACTGGCCCGTCCTAAGCGCGGAACACCATTATATATACTTTTGTACTCTGCAAGTGCAGTTGCTGCAGAGCTTAGTAAATGAGGGGAAGCTCTGCTGACTTCCATCATCCAATCATGTGCAAGCAAAAATGCTGTTTTTTTTTTCCTGGCATTTGATTGGTTGTTCTTTGTAAAGTGAAGCTTTACATCATTTATTAAGCTCTGGAGCAACAGCACTTTACAAAGTGTACAGTCTATTTGTCTTTAGTAAATCAATCCCACTATCTCACCCTGCTCTACACATGCTTAGTTGCTCCATTTTTTTGGCACTGTGTCGAATTTGTAGAATTTGTAGAGGCCAATATGCTGACAGCCTAAAGATTTACTGCTGCGCAGGGGCTCTGGGCTTCATCAAAATGTCAGCCTCCAGCAAGAAGAAACAGGAGCAAATTGCTGGAGGAAATTTACAGCACACATTAATTTTGGTACCATAATTATTAATGTGGAATGTATGTTTAGAGCAGACATTCACTTGTGATAGCTTTACTCAACTTTGGTTGCTGCAAGAGCCTCTCAACCATTCCAATGAGATAAGAGATCCCTTGAGGAACATTATGTCCACTCGGTATTTAGTGGCTTCTCCAGCTTTCATATTTAGGGGGGGCACATGGGGGGACAGGGGCAACTATAAAATGCATATATATATATATATATATACATATATATATACATATATATATACATATATAGATATAGATATAGATAGATATACAGATAGATATAGATATAGATATAGATATATATAGATATATATAGATATAAAAATATATACTGGGGCCCTTTACTACGACCCCACAACAGCCCTTTCACATGTTCTGCAGTGAGCTCCCTTCCTACTGTATTGGGGTCCCCCAGGGTGGCAGAAAACAAGAGATATATGTCACCAGCATACCAAGAAAATATAAGGATCCAAAGCAGTGGGAGAACTATCAGGGTTGCAAAGGTTGTCTTGCCTCCAGGCCCTGGTGTTCTGCCACTGTGGGGTTCCCCAGCCTCCTCTTGCTGTCCTGCCCCTGCTATTGACAGCTCTGGTCTGGCATCTCTTGGAATTTACAAGCTGGTTCTCCTGTCCTAAGGATGGGAGAAATCAGTCTGTTTTTTCAGTAACTGAGAGTCCTGGTGGAGTCCTTCCTGCAACTTGCTCTTCTCCCTGCCAATGAGCATGCAGGGGAAGGAGCAGATCGGGCGGCCGTGGTTGTGTGTGCGCTCGCATTATGCAGTGTCAGCAAGCAGAGGGAGGGGGGAGGAATCACCCACAGGAGCTGACTGGGGACTCTCTCCCTCTTAGACATTGATTTTTTGTAAAAAAAAAAAAAATATATTGGGGGGGGGGCACATGGTGGGGCACAGCATAATGTTGGGGGGCAGGGCCCCCTCTGGCCCCCCCTAGGGACGCCATTGTCTGTGTTGACTCCCAGGACAATGGAACTCTACTGACTGATCACATGGCAGACCCTGGGTGTCTTCAGCAGACACATAAAGATTTCACTTCAATAACTGCCTCTTCACGCCCAGCAACCGGCATCCTTGTTTTTTGTTTAATTTTTTTATTTATATAAACTTATAAACTTTTAATCATATATATTATGTTTGTTTATAAGTGAATGGATTTAGTGCTGACTAAAAGGCAAGCACAACACGGGCTGTGTTCCTTCAGACCCTCTGTCTTTGATTGTGCAGAGCCATGTAGAGTAAAGCCCACACACAATTGGTTTTTCCACAGACAAAGCCTCTGACTTTTGTCCGAAGGGCGTTGGCCAAAAACTTGTCTTGCATACAAATGGCACACAATTGTCTGCCAACAAACACGGATGTAGTGACGTTCTAGATATACTACGAGCCCATAAAGAGGAAGTTCAATAGTCAGGCGCCACCCTTTGGGCTCCTTCTGCTAATTTCATGTTAGTAGAAGTTTGGTGAGTATTGATTCACGCTTTTCATTTTGTGCTTTTCAGTTCGTTTCTGAACGGCCTTTCGTCAACCAGACATGTTGCAGAATTGGAGAAGATAACGTGTTATTTATTATTGGCCTTTGAGTTATTACTTTGACCCAAGTCCAGTCCAGGAACAGGAGGAGGAGGATTTCTTGGACAAAAAATTGGTTGCTTTATTAATCGTGACCAATTATGTCATATGCCTTTGCTGCGGGAGCTCCAGGAGAATAATCCAGATGATTTTCGGAATTATCTCCGGATGACGGACTCCTGCTTTCACCAACTCTTGGCATTGTTCACCCCCTATATTAAGAAGCAGGACATGAGGCTTTTATTTTATTTTTTGGTTGAATACTGATTTGGTATATGTTCTATATTTTTGGATGCATAGAATGCACGTTTTGGTTAAGTTCTAGATAGCATGATTCATTTTTTTTTTTAATGCACAATAAAAAAATTGTGGAGAATAATATCTGGCTATGTGTTTTACTTCAAATGACAGTTTGGGAGTAGGCAGTTACATTTAAAAAAATACAATGTAAAATTAACAAGGGACACCAACATAGTTGTATCTTTGATCTTAAAAACTAAGGGATAATGGTGTTGTGGTAACTTGCCCAAAAACAAAACAAAAAACAAGCATAATAATATTATTCTTGATATCACTAGAAAATAAAAGCCTTTTAAAACACGTTTGGCAGAACTCCATCAGTATCACCAGCAAAGCAGCTTCATTATTATGCCATTAAAGAAGAAGAGAATTGTGCGCTGCATTTCGAGATTTCATAATCTGACACGTCACGAATGATATTTCTCCATTACGAACGCTAGTTTTACAAGACCGACTGCTCCTGGTTTGTCCTTGCTTCCGAGCATGCGTGTTTGTAGTTTGGACTTTTGTCCAACAGACTTGTGTACACACGCTCGGAAAATCCGACAACAGACATTTGTCTGCGGAAAAATTTAAAGCCTGCCATCCAACATTTGGAAAATCTGACAACAGTTGTTCGGTGGAGCATACAAATGATCAGATTTTCCGCCAACAGCCTGTCATCACACAATTCCCAACAGAAAATCTGATCGTGTGTACGAGGCAATCACTGCTGACCCCCGGGACAGAGGAACTCTACTGATTAATCAAATAGCAGACCTATCTGCAGCACGTAGAGGAAGATGTTGCTTCAGTGACTAACTCTTCAGAACATCTTTTACAAACCAGAAATTGGCATTCTTTCTTAATTTATTTTTTTATGTATACATTTTTAAATATACATACAATTGTACATTTAATACAGTGTACAGCCATGACCAGTGGTGGCTGGTGCACAGTATTTGGGGGGGCGGCAAACAAACCCCCCCCCCCACTCTCACTGCCGCCACCAACTAAAGTTGCAACACTCCCACCTCGCCTCTCCTCTCTTGGCCTGTTGCCTTCTATACATAAAAATCCCCATCAGACATGTCTCCCCCCATTAGTGTGAACTGAACACCGCCCACCACCGCACAGCGCTGCTGAGCTTGCCCCCGTCATTCTTGCTCTGCTCGTAGCCGTCCTCATCTCCCCGGTCTGCTCTAAGACTCCCGGCATGGTCTTCTTGTTTCTTCTCCCGGCCAATCAGGAAGCAGCTCCTGAGACCCGATTGGTTGGGAGAAGAAACAGGAAAACAATAGCGAATACTAATTCGCTATTGTCTCACAACTGGGTGGGCTCAGGGCACAGTGCTCTGCGCCCCGAGCCTACCCTTTTTGTGAAGCCAATCAGAGCCTCAGGCTCCAATCATGTGCTTCAAAAAAAAAAAAACCCATTGGAATCCATGTGTCCGTTGCCCTGCATATGAATTAGGGGGCCGGACGCACGGATGAGGGGGGCGGCGCCCCTGTTCCCCTTATGGATGGGCCGCCCCTGCCCATGACAGGGAATTCACAGAGCACTATGTGTTAGCTAAATAGCAAGCACAACGCAAGCAGTTTTCTTTCAGAAACTTTGGGGTTGATTTCTTAAAACTGGAGAGTGCAAAATCTGGTGCAGCTGTGCATGATAGCCAAACAGCTTCTAAAATGTCAGCTTCTTCAAATAAAGGGGTTGTGAACCCTCAGGGTTTTTTTTTACCTTAACCTCCTGTGATGCAGCTGCCCCCCAGAACCCCCCTTTTACTTTCCTGAATCCGGTCTTTCCAGCGACGGGGACGAGTACACCAGCTCCAGCCGGTGTCTCGGGTCCTGATTGGATAGATTTATAGAAACACAGCCACTGGCTCCTGCGTCATTGGATTTGATTGACAGCAGCAGGATCCAGTGGCTGCGTTTCTAGGGAGTGGGATCGAGTCTTGCTGTCTGTGTCAATAGACGAAGCAGCAGGACAAGGGAGCGCGCCCACACGAGTGCCCCGAGGGAGAGCGACTCTCCAACGGGGCACTCGAGAAGAGGAGGAGCCAGGAGGGCCGCTGAGGGACCCCAGAAGAGGAGGATCAGGGCTGCTCTGTGCAAAACCAACTGCACAGAGGAGGTAAGTATGACATGTTTGTTTTAAAAAAAAAGAATCTTTAGATATCCTTAAGCTTTGACAAAGAAAACCTGGTTTCAGAGCTGCATCAGATTTTGCACTCTCCAGCTTTAGTAAATCAACCCCTATGTCTCAGACACTACAGTGCCATGTCAAGCGAGTCAATGCTCTGTCCTTTCAGCTTCCAATACTGAGCTCTGAAAACATTTTTGCTTCAAAACTGAAAAGCTAAATATTTCATCTTTATCCAATTTTAACCGCTTCAGCCCCGGAAGATTTTACCCCCTTCCTGACCAGAGCACTTTTTGCGATTCGGCACTGCGATGATTAAACTGACAATTGCGCCGCCGTGCGACCTTACACCAAAACAAAATTGACGTCCTTTTTTTCCCACAAATAGAGCTTACTTTTGGTGGTATTTGATCACCTCTGCGGTTTTAATTTTTTGCGCTATAAACAAAAAAAGAGCAACAATTTTGAAAAAAAAAGCAATATTTCTTACTTTTTGCTATGATAAATATCCCCCAAAAATATATAAAAAAACTATTTTTTTCCTCAGTTTAGGCCGATATGTATTCTTCTACATATTTTTGGTAAAAAAAAATCTCAATAAGCGTATATTGATTGGTTTGCGCAAAAGTTATAGCGTCTACAAAATAGGGGATAGTTTTATGGCATTTTTATTAATAATTTTTTTTTTATCAGTAATGGCAGCGATCTGCGATTTTTTGGGATGGCGGCGATCTGCGATAAAAAAAAAATTAATAATAAAAATGCCATAAAACTATCCCCTATTTTGTAGACGCTATAACTTTTGCGCAAACCAATCAATATACGCTTATTGAGATTTTTTTTTACCAAAAATATGTAGAAGAATACATATCGGCCTAAACTAAGGAAAAAAATTGTTTTTTTATATATTTTTGGGGGATATTTATTATAGCAAAAAGTAAAAAATATTGCTTTTTTTTCAAAATTGTCGCTCTTTTTTTGTTTATAGCGCAAAAAATAAAAACTTTTTGCTATAATAAATATCCCCCAAAAATATATAAAAAAACAAATTTTTTCCTCAGTTTAGGCCGATACGGATTCTTCTACATATTTTTGATAAAAAAAAATCTCAATAAGCGTATATTGATTGGTTTGCGCAAAAGTTATAGCGTCTACAAAATAGGGGATAGTTTTATGGCATTTTTATTATGAATTTTTTTTTTTTATCAGTAATGGCGGCGATCTGCGATTTTTATCGTGACTGCGACATTATGGCGGACACATCGGATAATTTTGACACTTTTTTGGGACCATTGTCATTTATACAGCGATCAGTACTATAAAAATGCACTGATTACAGGCATACCCCACTTTTAAGTACACAGTGGGGTTTATTTACTAAAGCTGGAAAGTGCAAAATCAGGCTCACTTCTGTATAGAAACCAATGAGCTTCTAACCCCAGCTTGTTCAATTAGACTTTGGTAATAAAACCTGGAAGCTCATTGGTTTCTCTGCAGAAGTGAGCCTGATTTTGCACTTTCCAGCTTTAGTAAATTAACCCCATTGTGTACTTAAAAGTGGGGTATGCCTGTACTGTGTAAATGACAAGTGGGGTAATTTACACAGGGGGCGATCAAGAGGTTAAGTGTGTCCTAGGGAGTGACAGCGATCACTGCTTCCGATGACAGGGAGCGGTGATCTCTGTCATGTCACTAGGCAGAACAGGGAAATGCCTTGTTTACATAGACACGATCGCGGGACACCAGCGGACATCGAGTCTGCGGGACCCGCAGGCGCGGTCACGCCGTACACGGCAGGCGCGTGCGCGCCCACTAGCCCCGCCAATTAAAGGGGATGTACAGGTACACCCGTTTGCCCGCCGCTGCCATTGTGCCGACGTATATCAGCGTGCAGCGGTCGGCAACTGGTTAAAAAAGAAAAAAAATATATATATATTCTTGATCATGATAAATATGAAAAATATATTCAAAAGCACAATACTCTCAATTTATAACGCAAACGTGTAAATGAGAACTAACTAGTTGGCTTCAAATGCCATACAGATATTCATCCTCTGGAGATAACTACAACCTCTACCCACCTTTCTGTCGGCAGAGCACATTTTATAAAATTTGCACATCACTGGCCACAGACAAAGCTTGCAGACCAAATAAAGTCACTTACTGAGCAGATTGTCCTCCTTTTTCCTTTACATTCCCTGCAAAGGTCGGTTTAGAAATCAGATAAGTATATGAAAGAGTGTATGAGTTAAAGCTCCTATGACCTGAAAATTTGAATTAATAATAATAATTATTCTGCTGTTGAATCATGTTATTAATGTTATTAATTACTGTGACTATTACAAGACTCTTTTAATACCTACTTTCCATTTTCCTGCTGTGCTTACCTGCTACAATGGTGGCATTAATTGCAAAGTCACTCAGTGAGCTGAAGTCTTGATTAGTCAAGCGATGATGCACACATCCCCTGCAAATCCTTGAAGTGGAACTTCAGGAAATAATATAAGAACATTTTTTAATTCTGTTAGGCATTCTGTAAAATATATTAGATGTGTTTAAATGCAGCTGGCATAAAAAAAAAAAAATAGAACATGTCTTCATATTAGGCCTGTAAAGCAGCACTCATTCAGGGATCTATTGCTTTGCACACTGCTGTCAGCGTAGGGGCTCATTCACACAGTGACATGCGCCACTGCCCACTCTGAAAAGCAATCCATGCTTCCTTCAGAGGTGCTTTAACCACTTCAATACAGGGCATTTTCACCCCCTTCCTGCCCAGGCCAATTTTCAGCACTGTCACGATTTGAATGACAATTGCGCGGTCATGCAACGCTGTACCCAAATGAAATTTTTATCATTTTTTTCCCCACAAATAGAGCTTTCTTTTGGTGGTATTTGGTCACCTCTGCGGTTTTTATTTTTTGCACTATAAACAAAAGAAGAGCGACAAGTTTTAAAATAAAAACAGTAATTTTTACTTTTTGCTATAATAAATATCCCAATTTAAAAAAAAAATAATAAAAAAATAAAAAAATTCCTCAGTTTAGGCCGATATGTATTTTTCTACATATTTTTGTTAAATTTCTAATGCCCCATATGATAAGCCTGTTTAACTCCCGGATGTCAGGGGGTTGTCCCACACTCCCAATTCCTCCACGCCTTTATTACAGTCATCCCGAAACCGGACAAAGACTTATCATTACCAGACAACTATCGCCCCATTGCTCTCTTGAACTCTGATTATAAAATTTTCACCAAAATCTTAGCTAACAGACAATCCCTACTTCTCCTCTCACGCATACATAAGGACCAGGTTGGTTTTGTTCCCACTAGACACGCAGGAGATAACACTAGAAGAACTATCGATCTTATTGACCTATTGACTAAAACTAAGAGACCTGCGATAGTCCTTAGTTTAGATGCTCAGAAGGCATTTGATCACCTAAACTGGTCATTTTATGTTCGCTATGGCGGCACAGTGGTGTAGTGGATAGCACTTTCGCCTAGCAGTAACAAAGGTCGCTGGTTCAAATCCCAACCACGACACTACCTGCCTGGAGTTTGCATGTTCTCCCTGTGCCTGCGTGGGTTTCCTCTGGGTACTCCGGTTTCCTCCCACACTCCAAAGACATGCTGGTAGGTTAATTGGATCCTGTCTAAATTGTCCATAGTATGTATAAATGTGAGTTAGGGACCTTAGATTGTAAGCTCCTTGAGGGTAGGGACTGATGTGAATGTACAATGTATATGTAAAGCACTGCGTAAATTGACAGCGCTATATAAGTAACTGAAATAAATAAATGAATAAATTTTTTGGCTAGATATGGATTTTCAGGTCCCTTTATACAGGTTCTGAAAGCGCTTTACTCCACGCCCACTTCCCAGGTACAATTGTCTTCCCATGTCTCTCCGCCATTCTCATTAAGTAACGGTACCCGACGGGGATGCCCCTTGTCCCCTTTGCTTTTCATTCTCAGTCTGGAACCTTTGGCCGAAGCTATTCGCTCCCATCCAGGCAAAGGGGGAGTGGCGCTGAGACATCGGGAATACAAGCTGTCCTTATTCGATGATGATATCCTATTAACATTGACACATCCCCATATATCACTTCCTTCTCTCCATGCAACCCTAAATCAATTTGGAAATATTTCAGGTTTTAAAATAAATCCGACCAAAACTGAAGCCCTCCCTATTAACCTCTCAACAGCTATACTCTCGACTTTACAGGAAAATTTCAAGTATCGATGGTGCCCTCACTCAATAAGGTACCTCGGTGTTCACCTGACCTCCTCATATTCTACTCTTTTTCAGGCCAATTTTCCCCCTATGTTTATAGAGATTAACAAATTATTGAAGACATGGACAAAGCTTCCCTTATCCCTTCTTGGAAGGATAAATGTCCTCAAAATGTCAGTGCTCCCTAAGCTCCTCTATCTCTTTGAGACCCTTCTAGTTAAGATTCCAATGTCCCAATTAAAGCTAATCCAACGAAATTTCCTTAACTTTATATGGAATCATAAATCCCATAGGATAGCTAGCACAGTACTTTTTGCAACCCGAGCTGGTGGTGGTTTGGGGGCACCTGACATAATTAAGTATTACTATGCTTCACATCTAAGAGCCATAACTTCTTGGACGTCTAGATACGCCCCTAATAGATGGTCTGAAATAGAAATGGGCATTACAGTACCCGCACACCCATGTTGCATGCTATGGCCATCCTCGGACAAATTCATCTCTCAATTACGTAAAATCAGTTTGAATCCGATGTTGTTTACACTTTCAATATGGAAAAGTTGCTCTAGTAAATATACGCTTTCGTCTCCATGCTCTCCTTTAACAAATATTATTTTTAATCCAGAGATCCCTGATAGCCTTTCTTACGACCCCATGTTGCCATGGACAAAAGCCGGTATTTTTCAACTACGTCACCTGGTTAACCCAGTGACACGTAAACTTCTCACTTTTCCTGACCTACAATCTAAATATAAAATCCCGAAAAAGCCTTTTTACTCTTTCCTCCAAATTAAACATTTTTTTCCCACCAAAATCCTACAACTGACCCTATCCATACCTACTGAATTTGAAATGGTGTGCTCCAGAGGTCCTTACGAATCTCACCTAATATCTACTATTTATAAAATCCTACATGCTGCCTCCCCCATCACAAAGCAGACTCAAACATATATGCGCAAATGGTCCCACATTTTAAACAGACCTATCTTATTAAGTAAATGGAAGAATATCTGGGAAAGTGCATCTTATGCCGCGTACACACGAGCGGACTTTACGGCGGACTTTGCCCGGCGGACTTTTCGACGTACTTTCCGACGGACTTTCTGAATGAACGGACTTGCCTACACACAATCCACCAAAGTCCGTCGAATTCGTACGTGATGACGTACGACCGGACTAAAACAAGGAAGTTCATAGCCAGTAGCCAATAGCTGCCCTAGCGTGGCTTTTTGTCCGTCGAACTAGCATACAGACGGCGGACTTTTCGACCGGACTCGATTTCAACGGATAAATTTTAAACAAGTTTCAAATCTAAGTCCGTCCAACTTTTGAGAAAACAAAGTCCGCTGGAGCCCACACACATCGAATTGTCCGACGAAATCCAGTCCGCCGGGCAAAGTCTGCCGTAAAGTCCGCTCGTGTGTACGCGGCATAAGATATCTAGATGTGTGATTCAGAAGGAAACAACCTATAAAATACTGATGTTCTGGTACAGGACCCCGGAATTTCTATTAAGACAGAAGCTGTTGGGGGGGGTGGTCTGGAGCTGCATGGAGTGAGACGTGTGCTGTAGGAGCTCCGCTCGGGACTTATCCTATTTACCGATCCTATAGGGATTTATCCTCCACAAACGACTCAATCCTCTTACCCTGCTCATCTAACTACACCTGGGCATGTGACCTCCTAAAAGAACCGGCACTGCAGCCAGGCTAGCTCAATACCGCCATGACGAGCGGGACCCGGGAGAGGAAGATGGCGCCGCTCAGTCTCCTGCTCCCGACGAACCTACATCTGGCGACACCGCTAAGGTCCTGGAAGCTATTGCTCTATGCCAGTCTACACTCACCTCTAGAATTGAGGAGGTGAAAATTGATATCTCCTTAATCCGGCAGGATGTTCAAAAATTGCGGAATCGTGTAACCGAAACGGAACGCCAGGTTGGACACGTGGAGGATGACTTACACCCCCTTCAAATCTCCACTGAGCAAATGCAGCATCAACTTAGCATGGTTCTCTCCAAGCAAGATGAGATGGAGAACTGCCTCAGGAGGTGCAACCTCCATTTCGTGGGGTTACCAGAGAAGTCAGAAGGCGCTGACCCCCCTACTTTCCTGGAAAACCTCCTTATCAAAACTTTCGGCAGGGAGGCCTTCTCCTCCACGTTCGTGGTAGAGCGCGCCCACCGTCTAGCGGCAAGGCCTCCACCTGCACGAGCCCCACCGAGAACATTCATAGCAAAACTGCTGAATTATCGCGACTGGGACACAGTGCTCCGGCTCACCCGGGAAAGAGGTGGCAGTGTACCCAGATTTTTCTGCCGAGGTGCAAAAGAAAAGGGCACGCTTTACCAAGGCAAAACGTCAACTCCGCATTCACCACATTAAATATGCGATGCCTTTCCCTGCGCGCCTCCGCGTGACACATGAAGGAAAAGCCCAATTTTTTGAGGACCCTCAAGCAGTTATATCCTGGCTGGAGCATCGAGGCGAGCCCGACGTGGATCCGGCCTAAGCAACATTAAGCAATCTACATCACTATCACTGGCTATCTGTATCTGGACATGGCGCTGTACACATCTCCTATGTCACACTCCTGCCGTATTCTGCTACCTCCAGGAACTGTGAGTAACACTCCACACTATCCTATACGCTAGATATTGGCATAAATCCTCCTGTTGCAACTCTTGTAACTGCACTGCCAGCCATTGCCCTATCCCCCAATAATTTGATGGTCTCGAGCGGTGCACATGCACCCGACACCCAAGAACTGGACAGCAACCCCCGCACCACCGTGCGCTCTTCAGTTTGTTCGCCCCCCTCCGACCAGGTTGGTCGCACCAGCACTGTGGTACACTTGCCACCATTGTTTTTCACCCTACTACAAATGTTTCCCTGTCCAGCCTCTGCCTCCCTAGACTTGTGGGAGGGCAGTG
Source organism: Lithobates septentrionalis (assembly GCA_037952835.1). Taxonomy (NCBI): domain Eukaryota; kingdom Metazoa; phylum Chordata; class Amphibia; order Anura; family Ranidae; genus Lithobates; species Lithobates septentrionalis. The sequence goes on along the minus strand of JBBDGP010002023.1, from coordinate 719,127 downwards.
ACTTATGTCTGCCCTGCTGGATCAGAGTACACGCAGACTCAGTTTTACTTGGTTTTGTTCATTTTTATGTTGTATTTTGTTTCCTTCTGTTAAAATTTATGTCCGCACTGATAAATGGCATGTACAATTCTGACAATTTCTTGTGGTTAAGGTTGGTGGTGATTGACGTGATCCTCCCCCCATGCTCACGGGCAGGGGGAGATGGTCACTCGTATACGGCGGCTTTCTGGTCACAGACATGGGGCCCCTTTGCTGCTCTTTGTGCTCCAGAGGTGCCCTGCATTCTAATATAGACGACTAACTACTATTGGTATATGAGGTTTGCTATGATATGTACCTTCTGTATCCCCCCGGGGATCAGACTGCGCTTCCCTGTCTCTATCACAATGATATGGCAACGCTTAAAATACTGACCTGGAATGTACGGGGTCTAGGAGACAGAGCCAAGTGGGATACAGTTCTCTCACATTTAAAATCGCAGAGAGCAGAAATTTCCATTCTTGTTGAAACCCACCTCGCAGGCCAGAAACAAATGTGCCTTAAAAAACCGTGGGTGGGCTGGATGTACCAGGCCCCCCACACCTCTAACTCCCGCGGGATTGCAATCCTGGTTGTCAAACAGTGCAATTTCAGCTTCACAACTTGCAGTCTGATCCCCAGGGTCGCTCTTTGTTCCTACATGTCACTGTGGGGGGGCTGGAATTCCTGCTTCTGGCCTTCTACATCCCTCCCCCATTCCAGTTTGCAGTACTACAGACGGGCGTAGAATTTATGGCTCAATACCCTTCAATTTGGACAGGGGACTTCAATGCAGTTATAGCCCCACATCTTGACAGGATAAGTCTTGCTAATTCTACACTCCCTACCACCCATGTTACCAGGTTTGGGAAATTTCTCAAAGAATTCGCCCTTACAGACACCTGGAGGCACCTACACCCCACACAACAACGCTTCTCATGCTTCACCCCCTCTAGATCAGCAATGTCCCGCATAGATTACACTTTCCTTACCCCCTCCCTCCTCCTCCACCTGACTGATGCGGGCTTTGATGCCAGGGTGCTATCTGACCATTCACCCTATTGGATCAGACTGCAGATGCCGTCCCCTTCCATCACTCGGGTCTGGAGACTGAACCCGTTTGGCTAACCATCCTTCCTGATTTGGACGGTCTCCAGCGCGAGTGGGAACATTTTTTCCGCACTAATGATGGCACTGCTTTGACTGGGTCCACATGGGAGGCTTTTAAGATACACGCTCGCATGGTCCTCTCCTCGCGAATTACTCAGCACAAGGCCATATCCAAACACCTCATATGTCAGGCAGAGGAACATCTCCAAAATTTAGAGCAGGCTTTCCAGAACAACCCCTCGGCTGCGAACGCCTCCCATGTTCACAAACAGTCCAAACTCACAAACCAACTACACTTTGAAAAGGCCAACCAAGGCATTCTCTTTAGCAAGCAGGGTGTTTATGAACACGGAGAGAGAGCTGGTAAGCTCCTTGCTTACATGGCACATCTCGAACACAAACCCCCGGTGGTGGTCTCTCTTCAGACGGCCACCGGGGCCATAACTACTGACCCCGATCAGGTTGCTGAAGAGTTCAGGTCTTTCTACTCGAAATTATACCCCTCCACTTCCCACCGTACCCAAACTGAACTTACAGAATTCCTACAAGCTATAGACTTCCCCACACTTTCGCCTATACAAACCGCCCAATTGGAAGCACCCATAACCGTTGAATGCATAGCAGAAGCCCTGTCCCTTCTTCCCACATCTAAAGCTCCTGGCTCCGACGGACTCCCCCTTGAGTTCTACAAGCAATTCGGCGACACCCTGATCCCTAGATTAAGTAAATTATACGAATATATATTTGATTCCAACACCCTTCCGAAATCCATGAACGAAGCCCTCATAGTCCTTATCCCTAAACCAGGAAAAGACCCCTCACTCCCTGAATCATATAGGCCCATATCCCTCCTTCAACTCGACGTCAAAATTCTCACCAAAATCCTAGCCCTACGTCTCAACAAGGTTATCTCCAGCTTAATACACCCTGATCAGACAGGCTTTATGCCAGATAAAAACACGGCCTTTAACCTTCGTCGGCTTCATATGACTCTCCAAACCCAACACGCAAACATCGGCAGTAGAGTAGTGGTCAGTCTTGACGCTGCTAAAGCGTTCGACTCAGTAGAGTGGAACTATTTATGGGAATGCCTTACAAAATTCGGCTTCGGCCCAAAGTTTATAAAATGGTTCCAGCTACTTTACTATGCCCCCACAGCGTGTATTCAGGTGAATGGCAGAATATCCCCCTTCCTTTCCGCTATCGCGCGGTACGAGACAGGGCTGTCCTATTTCACCCATGCTATATGCCTTGGCAGTCGAACCCCTTGCGATAGCACTTAGGTCCCACCCAGACATCAAGGGCCTCCGCAGCAGTGAGCTAACAGAGGTGATAAGCCTCTACGCCGATGATATGCTGCTGTATCTGGCCGACGCGGGTCCATCACTTCAGGCAGCTCTGCAAGTAATCACAGCATTTGGCATGTACTCCGGGCTCCAGATAAACTGGGCTAAATCCCAAATCCTCCCCTTAGACCTAGGTGCCCCTACATCTGAGCAGGCCGCCCTCCCATTAGTTAGAGCAAGCATTATTAAATATTTAGGTATACACATATCCCGCTCTATCCCCGATTTTATAGCACTCAATATCGAACCACTATTCCACACTCTAAAACTCAAAACGCAGGTGTGGTCCAGACTTCCCCTTGGGGTCATGGGTCGCATCAATCTCGTAAAGATGATTCTCCTTCCCAAACTACTGTATATATTTTGGCAGTCACCAGTCCATCTACCCCAACGCATATTCAAAGCAATGGAATCTATCCTCAATACTTTTGTATGGGGCTCCTCTCGCCACAAATTGTCATGGAAAGTCTTGAAGTGCCCATCTGATCTGGGAGGCACTGCACTCCCCGACCTCTACATCTATTACATAGCTGCTCAACTCTCCCACTTCTTCCACATCAACCTCTCAGACAAACACCGCTATACCCAAATGATAAGCTCACAGTCCCCTGGCATGATCGCACATCCCTTTCAAATCCTCCTCTGCGATCCCCGCGACTCAACCCACACCAGCACTAGGGGACCAATGCTAGCACAACATAGTAAAGTCTGGAGTGCAGCCATGCGCATTGGTCAAGCACCCTCTCCGCACTCCCATACCCCCTTATGGGATAACCCCAACCTTCCTGAACTCACCTCTCTCCCTGACCGCGATCTTTGGGTCTCCAAAGGCATCATATATCTAACACAAGTAGTAGCCCATGGAATGGTCAAACCCTTTCAAGCACTTAAAGATGAATTTGCCTTACCAAACCGCATGCTCTTTCGTTACCTCCAAATCCGACACGCACTCAGCACGCAGTTTGGCGGCCTCTTCCCAGCCCTCGAAATCCTGCTCCCTGTGGATATAATTATGGGTAGGGACTCCAAAAAATTGATTTCCCAACTTTATACCTACCTTATGAAACCCGCTGCCGATGCTGTTGCTCACCAGCTAAAGCTGCGCTGGGAGTCAGACCTGAGCAGCCTCACGGGTGAGGACTGGGAGGAGGCCCTTGCCAATTGCAAAGCAGCCTCTCCTAAACTTTCTGATCGCCTGTCTCATTTATATATGCTCCATAGATCATACTTAACCCCACGCCGCATATTCAAATACAGACGCGATCACGATCCAAACTGCCCGAACTGTGGACACAGCACAGCCTCCTTTTTTCACCTAATGTGGACCTGCCCCTCCATGCATGGGTTTTGGACTCAGGTGGTAAAGTTCCTACACGACCGCATGGGATCTCCAATAACCCTATGCCCCCGCCAATGTCTGTTAGGACTCCTTTCGCTCTCTGAAAGCGAAAAATACTTAAATATTTTCCTACAAGAAACACTATTCCTTGCCAGACTACAGATTGCCAAAACATGGCTAAGGGGGGCTCCCCCCACTTTACAACAGTGGATCAGAGCAGTCAATACCACTCTACCGTATAAAAAGTTAATATATGTACACAGGGGCTGTCCAGACAAATTTTACAAAATCTGGGACAGATGGCTCGAAGACACTTCAACTAACGAATAAGCTGATCGGACTATTCCCACCTACTTCTCCTCTGGGCCCCTCATCACTGGACCTCTCCTACTCGATAGCTAGCTATACTAGTCTGTGTAATTCTGTCGCCTCACAATACCAACCAACTGTTTAAGTATAATGAAAGTACTTTGTCATTTCTAATGTTTTGTACGCACTACATGCCAATTGAACTGATCCGTAACTGTAGTGCCAGTTGCACTAAACAAACCCGTGTTTTACTGTATCCTTTCTTTTATGCTCAATAAAAGTAATTTTTGATTAAAAAAAAAAAAAAAAGACAGAAACTGACAACCTCTGGGCAGTGCTGGAGATGTGGTTCATCTTTAGACACCCATTTCCACATATTTTGGGAATGTCCTTTGATCGTGCCATGCTGGTCACAGATTTATGCCCTTCTGGAGAAGGTCCTGGATATCCCTGTACCCCACCAACCTATACATCTCTTACTAGGCTTGCCCCTCCCAAAAACGCCAAAAACCCTCAGGAAACTAATGGCTTTCATTTTATTAGCAGCTAAACGGGTTATACCCCAATGTTGGTTAGCCAGTATCCCTCCTACTTTTGCACAATTTTTGTCAACCATCGCAGATATTCGCAGGATGGAACGTATCACAGCCATAATTGATGATTCCCTCCCTAGATTTAATACTATATGGGGGAACTGGGACTCCTCTGAATATAACATAGAGAATCCCCAGGTAGTCCTGAGTTAAGGGGGTGAAATGACAGATTATTTTATTGTACGAGTAAAATAATGTCAATGACCACAACATTGCAATTGCTTCACTAATTAATCCTCTTATTCTTTACCATGATGTGTATGTAATGTCTGATAATCATTTGACACTTTAGGTTACTTTCCTCGATGCATAATATGCTACAAAATTTTCTTTCATTAGGATTATATTGCCTTTGATGACTTTCTATGTGAATGTATACTCTGTTTCTGTATACTTGAAAATACTTAATAAATAAACGTAAAAAAAAACAAAAAAAAACGCAATAAGCGTATATTGATTGGTTTGCGCAAAAGTTATAGCGTCTACAAAATAGGGGGTAGTTTTATGGCATTTTTATTATTTTTTTTTTTAATAGTAATGGTGGCAATCTGCGATTTTTATCATGACTGTGACATTGCAGCGGACGTATCGGACACTTTTGACACCATTTTGGGACCATTCAAATTTATACAGCAATCAGTGCTATAAAATGCACTGACTACTGTATAAATGTCACTGGCAGGGAAGGGGTTAACACTAGGGGGGCGATCGAGGGGTTAAATGTGTTACCTAGGGAGTGATTCTAACTGTAGGGGGAGGGGACTCACAAGGGGAGGAGACCGATCGGTGCTCCTCTGTACTGGGAACACACGGTCGGTCTCCTCTCCCCTGTCAGGACGTGGATCTGTGTGTTTACACACACAGATCCACGTTCTTGCTCTGTTATCGGGCAATCGCGGGTGCCAGGCGGACATCGCGGCCACCGGGCATGCACATTGGCCCCCGAGTGACGCGGCGGGCGCGCGTGCGCCCCCCAGACAGCCGGAAAGCCAGGGACATCATATGACGCCCGCCCAGGATGGGAGATCCCTCCTGCGGACGTCATATGAATATGGGCGGGATGTAAAGTGGTTAACCACTTGACCTCCAGAAGGTTTACCCCCTTCATGACCAGGCCATTTTTTGTGATCCAGCACTGCATTATTTTAACTGACAATTGCGCGGTTGTTGAACATTGTACTCAAATAAAATGTATGTACTTTTTTTCCCCACAAATAGAGCTTTCTTTTGGTGGTATTTGAGCACAACTGCATTTTTTTTTTTTTTTTTTGCGCTATAAACAAAAAATTGTGAAAAAAAAAAAAATAAAAGTTTTACGTTCTGCTATAATATATATCCAATAAAAAAATGGAAAATATCAAATGTCTTCATCAATTTAGGCCAATATGTGTTTTGCTACATATTTTTGGTAAAAACAAATCCCAATAAGCGTATATTGATTGGTTTGCGCAAAAGTTATAGCGTCTACAAACTGGGATATTTTTATTTATTTATTTACTAGTAATGGCGGCGATCAGTGACTTATGATATTGGAACTGTGATATTGCGGCGGACATTCTGACACTGACAGACACTTTTGACACTTTTTGGAGACCAGTGACACTAATACAGTGAAAAAAAACATGCACTGTCACTGTACTAATGACACTAGTTGGGAAGAGTTTAACACCAGGGGTGATCAAAGGGTTAACTGTATGCCTGTAGAAAACATGATCCGCACTCCGGTTGTTGCTCTTAAAATTTAGTCAGTTGACGCGTTTCAGCCTATAAGGCCTTAGTCATAACTGTATGCCTAGCCTGTGATTCAGTGTACTGTGGGAGGTACTTTTACTAGGGGTAGGTGTGGATCCATGTCCCTCCTTTGCAGGGACACAGGATCCACACCTTCCCTCCTGACAGATTGCCATTCTGCCTGTGTACCAAACAATCAGCGGGTGCTGGCAAACATTGAGTCTACGTATATATACGTGATCTGGCGCAGAGGTGCCTCCCTGTAGAAGTAAAACTGCTATAGAGCAGACCTTAAGTGGTTAAAGTAAGATTACAGACATTTGAAAGGCGTTATTGCCACCTCCTGAATGCCTGCTTTTTTTTTCGATCACAAGGGGAATTTTTTCTATCCCAATGGAGATTTTACATTTAACTACTGTGCTAAAACTGCCATAGCTGTATTTGGCATGCAGTTGCATTGTGGTTCCATAGCTTTTAATGGGTGAGTTTGATAAGCATTACCATCTGTCAAACTCGCCATGTTGAATTAAAATTGAGACACGGTAAAGCTTGACGGCCTTAGCAGTGTGTACTCCCCTCTCCAGCCGGCCATGTTTATTTGGAGGTGGAATTAGGGTTGCCACCTGTCCGGGATTCACCCGGACAGTTCGAGTTTTGAATCATGTGTCCGGGTTTCAGTCCACCTGAAACCCAGACATAATATTCAGACAGCAATGTAGCTCAGAACAGTGCCTGATAAAACGGTAACGGGGAACTAAGCACTCCACATTACTGTTCTCTTTAGAGCATCCAAAGGTGTCCCAGGTCTTTTACAATCCTATAGAGCAGTGATGGTGAACCATGGCACCCCAGATGTTTTTGAACTACATTTCCTATAATGCTCATGCACTCTGCATTTAGTTGAGCATCATGGGAAATGTAGCTCCATAACATATGGGGTGCCAAGGTTCGCCATCACTGCTCTAGAGTATGCTAAAAAAAAATTTTTTGCTGTGCGCCACTAAAGTGTTCATGTTTGGCTTGAAGAAGAAGTGGCAACCCTAGGTGGAATGCCAAGCCAACTGTTTTTACCCCCCCTCCATCCCCCCTCCCCCGCTGCCTGTGTAAACTAAGCCTAAAACTCTAAAACTCTGATCATGGTTACAGGGATTACCTCATCAATCATCTTTTACTATCCAATCAGTAGACTGGGGCAGTAGAGTTGGCTTATGGTTCTGTTTACCTGCAAGAATTACCCAGTACTTCTGGCACAAGGGAGCATGTGACTCTCGGTACTTCCTACAACTGTACAACATTGAGTGCCTGAGCGGGCATCCAAGTGCTGGCACATTTGGACTAGGCATGTGCAATTCGTTTCGTTCCGAATTTGTTTTTTAACTAATTTCGACAAATTTGTTAATTCGGGAATACCCGAATTAACGAAAACCCGTTTAACAAATTTTTTCCGAATATTCGTAAATTCGATAAAATTGGACATTCGTAAATTCGGGCATTCGTACATTCGCACATTCGTACAATCGTACACTAGTAAATTGGTAAATTCGTAAATTTGTAAATTGGAAAATTCGGAAATCTGAAATAATAGTTAACTAATAATAACTTAACTATTAGTAATTACTAGTAACTTTTAAATTATAGGTATTGTAATTTCCTTTCAAATTTGTCTGTTAGTGAACGTAACACATACAAATTTATGCAAAGTTATGAATGATCCGAAAAAACGGAATGGAACGTAATGAATTAATAATAATAAATAACAATAATAATAATAACAACGTTTTGTTATTATTATTTATTATTAATTTGTTCCGTTCCATTTGTTTAGATGCAGCATTTGTTTTGGATAATTCGTAACTTCGGATAAATTCGCATTTGTTACGTTCACTGACAGTCAAATTTGAAAGGAAATTACAATACCTATAATTTAATAGTTAGTTACTATTTCAGATTTTTGAATTTTCGGGTTTTTGGATTTTCAAACTTCGAATTTACAAATTTCCGAATTTTCTAATTTACAAATGTACGATTTTACGAATGTACAAATGTAAAAATGTACGAATGTACGAATGAACGAATGCTCGAATTTACGAATGTACGAATGAACGCATTTACGAATTTACGAATGAACGAATTTAGAAATCGCGAATGACCCGAAAAACGAAAAAAATAATAAACTAATGAAATGAAAACGAAAATGAATGAATTTTTTGGCTGTACACATGTCTAATTTGGACAAAGGGAGGGTCCTTAAAGAGACACTGTCAACTTGCACATGCAGAGAAAAGTTACAGTGTCCCTACAAATAACCTCATTGATCCCCCTATACTCACCTTACCAGTATTCCCTTACTGCTCTTTTCTCTCCTGCAGTTATCTACTCTTCCCAGAACTTCTGAGTATGGAGGAGCGTGTGATCTCCTCTGTTATGATAGTTCTCAGGTCTAGCAGTCAATCATCAGGCCCAAACACTGTCACTGACAGCACCCCCAGGTCTCCAACTCTAGTCCTTTTAGTATGGACAAGGAGTGGTGAGGGATTACCGGTAAGGTGAATATAAACAGGCCAGGGGCAATTTGTCCTGTGTGGGCAAGGCAACAGTGTCTCTTTAACTGTGCATAAGCTCGGACATTAAGCTGACCAGAAGAACTTATGTTAGGACTTTGGAGGTGCTCCAGTGAGCTAATGGTGTGACGAGGGAGGGAATAAAAAGGAAAAATCTGTAGCATGGGGGGGGCAAGCTATCCAGAGAACTAGTTAACCACTTCCCGCCCGGTCAGTAGCATATTGACTTTCAGGGAAGTGGTTCTGTTATCCTGACTGGGCATCATATGACGTCCAGCAGGATAACATGCCGGCGTGCGCCCGTGGGTGCGGTGTGTCAGTCTGACATGCCGCATCTCCGATCGTGATAAGAAGCCTCTGTCAGAGGATTCTTACCACGTGATCAGCTGTGACCAATCACACCTGATCATCACGTGAACCAGGAAGTGCCAGTAAACGTCATTCCTCGGTTCGTGCTGACAGGGAGAGCTGATCGGCGGCTCTCCCTGTCAGAGGGAGCAATCTGTGCTGATAATCAGCACATTTATTATCAGCACAACCCCCTCGGATGTGCCAATCACATGTCAATAGGTGCCCAGCAGTGTCCCCATAATAAAAGACTGCCAGTGCCCACCACAGTGCCAATCAGAGCCCACCACTGTGCCAATCAGTGCCCGTTACAGTGCCAATCAGTGCCCAGCAGTAACACCTGTCAGTAACACATCAGTACCTCATCATCAGTGCAGCCCATCAGTGCCATCTGTCAGTGCCAATCAGTACCACCTATCAGTGCCAATCAGTGCTGCCTGTCAGTGCCCATCACAGCTGCCTGTCAGTGCCCATCAGTGCTGCATATCAGTGTCGCCTATTGGTGCCCATCAGTGCTGCATATGAGTGCCGCCTATCAGTGCCCATCAATTCTACATATCAGTGCCTCCTCATCAGTGCCCATCAGTGCTGCCTCATTAGTGCCCGTCAGTGAAGGGGAAAACAAAATTTTATGACAGAAACTGAGAAAAACTTTTTTTTTCAAAAATTTGAATATTTTTTTGTTTGTTTAGCAATAAATAAAAACCCCAGAGGTGATCAAAAACCACCAAAAGAAAGCTCTATTTGTGGGAAGAAAATGATAAAATTTAGTTTGAGTACAGTGTTGCATTACCGCGCAATTGTCATTCAAAGTGCAACAGCGCTGAAAGCTGAAAAATGTTCTGGGCCGGAAGGGGCAAAAGTGCATGGTATTGAAGTGGTTAATTTGCCTTAATGGGCAAAGCACAGATTTGCATTAAGACCCCTTTCACACTGCCGACGCCCGGCGTCAGCGGTAAAGCGGCGCTATTTTTAGCGCCGCCTTACCGTCGTTTTAGTGGTACTATTCGGCCGCTAGCGGGACGGTTTTAAAAGGGGTTAAATCCGTCCGCAAAATGCCGCCGGAGTGGCGTTTTGCCGGCGGTATCGCAGGGCTGCCCCATTGATTATAATGGGGAGCAGCAGTGGAGGAGCGGTGAGTTCACCGCTCCTTCACCACTCCAAAGAAGCTGCTGGCAGGACTTTTTCTGACACCCTGCCAGCGCATTGCTCCAGTGTGAAAGCCCTCGGGCTTTCACACTGGAATGCATGGAGCAGCTGTTTTAGGGCGTTTTTCAGGCGCTATTTTTAACGCTATAGCGCCTGCAAAGCGCTCCAGTGTGAAAGGGGTCTAAAATAAAGATATATTTCACAGTCAACGTTTGACTTTGGTGTAAATGTTCAATAACAGTGTGTACTGAAAGTGCAATTCCAGCCTCTGAGTGTTTTTTCAACAGAACCTTCCTCCAGACAAGTCACTGTGCCATTGCAGTTGTAACCTAGACTTATAGACATTTAAATCCTTGTTAAGTCTTATAAAGAAAACCAATCACTATTGATGATGGGTCCTCTGTTCTGCCACGACTCTTAAAACCACTCAGTCCCCACCAACACACCCAGTTAGAGGTGGAGGACCTCTCACACCTGGATAACATAAGCATTAGTAAGTGACAGATGTATAATAATGCCCAGAAATTAGGCCAAAGACTACCAGATGATAAGTTAAGTAAGTGTATTATATCAAAGCAGGTAAACAATGCAAGATCTGTCATCAAGCAATAAGCACTTCAAAGTTGCAGAACTAATAAAGTGAACACTGGCCTATAACAGAAATAAAAAAAGTTGGCTAGTTATAAAAGAAATTGCTATACTGCAACATTGTTAGTCCAAGCTTAAACTATGTATGAGCGGAGTCAGACCCAATTAACTCAATGGTAATGTTCTTGAGTGCACTCTATAGGGATACCCCAGATATGGGTATCAGCAAGTGTTCCTGAGCAGGATACCCCTGATAACGTGTTTCGGGCGTGGCCCTTTATCAAATCATTGATGATGATGATGATTTGATAAAGGGCCACGCCGGAAAACTGTTATCAGTATTACAGCTTGCTGACAGCTTTCCATGTGCTCTACAACTGCATCTTTGTTCCATCCCAAGCCTTGTTGTGGTGAGTCAGTTCAACATCACTCTGTGTTGGTGACGTCACATCCAGCGCGCCACCCGACCACACCAGCTGCATCCTCCGGCGCTTTGGAGTCCAATGTCTGGTCTATTGGGGTCCTCTCCACATCACTGACCCTTACGGGTTCCACCAGTGGTCTGTCATCTCTTCCATTGGGTGGATGCCCATGCGACATCTGGCACCTATACACCTTTTGGTTGTCCCCAGCACTGGCCTTGATATGCCCAAGTTAGCCTGCCAAGGTTTGGGTGAGATTGACGTTCAATATCAAGCATGATGTTTAACATTCATTGTCTGTCAGCCATGTTTTAACCTTTTCCATTTTTGGAATACTTTGATTTTACAACAAAATCTTTTTACACAAACCATGGCATAGACATTTTTATGACTTCTCTGAGGTATGCCTCAAGTGGTTTGTAGCCATCACCCCCCAGAGCTGGATTAAGAGGAATCTTTTGTTGTTTGTTCTCGCCACTCCCAGCAGATGACAGGTCCAAGTCCACATGCTTGGCAGTTAACAGTTCCAGCCATCAAATTCCGGAATCTCAATCAGTTTAGGTTAACCCACGTGGCTCAGCATCCAGCTCTGGGTCAGGCGTGTGAAGTCTCCAGCAAGCTCTGGCAGTAGGCCTGTCCTCCCTCCAATGCAGGCCAACAGGCACAGGCAGCAAATCCTCTTTGTGTGACTCCCTCTACTGTACAGCTGTGGGACGTCCTGCTGCAGGCCCTCCCAGCACAGCTTTCCTTTCCTGCAAAAGACCCTCAGTGTGTCTCCATTACCCAGGAAAAGCAGCCCCGTCTCTTCTCTGTGTGCTGCCTTTAATCAAGCAGATTCATTTTACATGTACAGTATCTCACAAAAGTGAGTACACCCCTCACATTTTTGTAAATATTTTATTATATCTTTTCATGTGACAACACTGAAGAAATGACATTTTGCTACAGTGTAAATTAGTGAGTGTACAGCTTGTATAACAGTGTAAATTTGCTGTCCCCTAAAAATAACTCAACACACAGCCATTAATGTCTAAACCGCTGGTAACAAAAGTGAGTACACCCCTAAGTGAAAATGTCCAAATTGGGCCCAATTAGCCATTTTCCCTCCCCGGTGTCATGTGACTCATTAGTGTTACAAGGTCTTAGGTGTGAATGGGGAGCAGGTGTGTTAAATTTGGTGTTATTGCTCTCGCTCTTTCATACTGGTCACTGGAAGATCAAAGAACTCTCTGAGGATCTGAAAAAAATAATTGTTGCTCAACATAAAGATGGCCTAGGCTATAAGAAGATTGCCAAGATCCTGAAACTGAGCTGCAGCACGGTGGCCAAGACCATACAGCAGTTTAACAGGACAGGTTCCACTCAGAGCAGGCCTCGACCATGGTCGACCAAAGAAGTTGAGTGCACGTTCTCAGCGTCATATCCAGAGGTTGTCTTTGGGAAATAGATGATTGACTGCTGCCAGCATTGCTGCAGAGGTTCAAGGGGTTGGGGGTCAGCCTGTTAGCGCTCAGACCATACGCCGTACACTGCATAAAATTGGTCTGCATGGCTGTCGTCCCAGAAGGAAGCCTCTTCTAAAGATGATGCACAAGAAAGCCCGCAAACAGTCTGCTGAAGACAAGCAGACTAAGGACAAGGATTACTGGAACTATGTCCTGTGGTCTGAAGAGACCAGGATAAACTTATTTGGTTCAGATGGCATCAAGCGTGTGGGGTGGCAACCAGGTGAGGAGTACAAAGACAAGCATGTCTTGCTTACAGTCAAGCATGGTGGTGGTGTCATGGTCTGGGGCTGCATGAGTGCTCTGGCACTGGGGAGCTACAGTTCATTGGGGGAACCATGAATGCCAACATGTACTGTGACATACTGAAGCAGAGCATGATCCCCTCCCTTCGGAGACTGGGCCGCAGGGCAGTATTCCAACATGATAACGACCCCAAACACACCTCCAAGACGACCACTGCCTTGCTAAAGAAGCTGAGGGTAAAGGTGATGGACTGGCCAAGCATGTCTTCAGACCTAAACCCTATTGAGCATCTGTGGGGCATCCTCAAATGGAAAGTGGAGAAGCGCAAGGTCTCCAACATCCACCAGCTCTGTGATGTCATCATAGAGGAGTGGAAGAGGACTCCAGTGGCAACCTATGAAGCTCTGGTGAACTCCATGCCCGAGAGGGTTAAGGCAGTGCTGGAAAATAATGGTGGCTGCACAAAATATTGACACTTTTGGCCCAATTGGACATTCTCACTTAGGTGTGTACTCACTTTTGTTGCCAGCGGTTTAGACATTAATGGCTGTGTGTTGAGTTATTTTGAGGGGACAGCAAATTTACACTGTTATACAAGCTGTACACTCACTACTTTACATTGTAGCAAAGAGTCATTTCTTCAGTGTTGTTACATGAAAAGATATAATAAACTATTTACAAAATGTGAGGGGTGTACTCACTTTTATGAGATACTGTATATACATTTCTTTTAGGCAACATCTGACATTTAAATCATGTAGGCTACTTTAGAAATAATATTGGCTTCTCCAAAGTTTTAAAACTCCAGAGCATGATACATAGATCATTGATGTATTTCCAGCTGTTCTGAATTAGAAGATTGCAGATACAAAATGCTTTCTTTGATGAACGGGAAGCCAAAGGTTAAGCATCTCCATCCATACAGATGGTCATTTTCGATGAGCTCCTAAATAGAGTTACTGACATCATAGTTTTTTTTTTGTTAAGTGCATAGCCAATGAGAAGAATTGTAATGTGAATTTTCTGACACAAATATGTCAATATGTATATACAATATTATAAAGTCAATAGGTATATACTGTATTATTTCTCCTTATGTTCTTAATACATTTTACTATTTTTAAAACAACTTTTAATAAAATAATACCTGATGATCATGCCACAAAGGTCCTTGTTCAGACACTACCTGTTATAGGGTGACAACACTCTGTCCCTGTCTCCCAAATGAGCTCCTGGCTTGTCACATTGGATTCTACCTGGGTTGTTACATTGAAGCAGGGGCGTAACTAGAAATAGCAGGGCCCCATAGCAAAATGTTGTATGGGCCCCCCCTGCAAACAGCCCCCCCCCCAAAGCTGCCCTAGTGTCAATGCAGCGTGACCTGTGCTACATATAGTGTGACCTGTGCACAATGCAGCGTGACCTGTGCCCAATGCAGCGTGACCTGTGCACAATGCAGCGTGACCTGTGCACAATGCAGCGTGACCTGTGCCCCATGCAGCGTGAAGTGCCCCATGCAGCATGACCTCTGCCCAATGCAGCGTGACCTGTGCCCAATGCAGCTTGACTTGTGCCCAATGCAGCGTGACCTGTGCCCCATACAGCGTGACCTGTGCCCCATACAGCGTGACCTGTGCCCAATGCAGCATGCCCTGTGCCCAATGCAGCGTGACCTGTGCCCCATACAGCGTGACCTGTGCCCCAAACAGCGTGACCTGTGCCCAATGCAGCATGACCTGTGCCCAATGCATCGTAACCTGTGCCCAATGCACTGTGACCTGTGCCTCATACAGCGTGACCTGTGCCCAATGCAGTGTGACCTGTGCCCCATACAGCGTGACCTGTGCCCCATACAGCGTGACCTGTGCCCAATGCAGCATGACTTGTGCCCAATGCAGCGCATAGCCCCACCTCTTGGCCTGATGCCTTTGATGAGTCACACGTCCCGCATTGGATTGGCGTTCTGTCTATCAAAGGCGCTGGGCCAAGAGGTGGAGCAATGTGACGTGAGCCCCAGGAACACTGGAAGTTCTAATGAAAGCTATTACATCGGGCAATTCAACTCTCTGCTGATCCGGGTGGCTTGCCTCTTCCTCTGCACAGGTGAGGCTGTATGGGGCACAGGCAGACCAGGTTGTATTGGGCACAGGCAACGCTGCATTGGGCACAGGTCACAGCTTGCCTCTTCCTCTCCTCTCTCTTCCCCTGGCTGGGAGACTGTGCCGGCGGTGCTCTCATCCTCACTGGGCCCCACTTGGCTGCGGGCCCCATAGCGCCCGCATGGGTCGCTATGGTGGTAGTTACGCCCCTGCATTGAAGACTACCTGAGTTGTCATATTGGATCCTACCTGGATTGTCACAGTGAAGACTAAAAGTAGCCCTTTCAACACACAGTAGGCACAGTGCATTGTTGTCACCATCAGGAAATGCTCCCAGAGAAATTATGTGGGTGTTGCTGGAGTGCATGTGTAGCGGTCTCCCCAACTTCCAAGGGCCTTAAGGTGACCCCCAGAGCCCGGGAGAACTGACATTCCTCCTCAGGGTGCAGGTTATTAGGCATAGTGGGTGTGGTGCAAGGTGAAAAGATTGGGTGGAAGTCGCTTTTGTTAAAATGAACAAAGAGAGAGTTTTATTTCTCTTAACAGGAACGTTGAGGAGAGAGGGTTTAGGGTACAGGACACCCTTAGTCAAATGCAATAGCAATTAAGACAACTCCGCAGGCAAAAATAGAACTGGCAGACAGCCATACAGAATGAGGGCCTTTAGGCTGAATGCAGCAATCAGTATCTTGTAGCAACCGCTGTCTCCTATAGCAAGAACTTCTCTCACAGTATCCTACTGTAGATCCTCCAGTTTAACTCACAGTATCCCACTGTAGATCTTCCAGCTTAACTCACAGTATCCCACTGTAGATCCTTAAGCTCAGCTTGCCGTCTCTCCCTAGACTTCTTGGACTCTCAGCCACCCGCTGGATTCCCAAGCTTCACCCACAGCTAACCGTTGTACTTTATCTTCAAGCTTTACTTACAGCTCCCCGCCATACTCCTTCAAGCTTTACTCACAGCTACCCGCTGCCTTCCTGGATGAGTCTCTACTGAAACTTTCCCACCACTCCACTGTCCCCGGCTAGTGAAGCTTCTGCTCTGGTACTTCTTCAGAACTTCATCCTTTCCCAACTTGCCTCTGGTAACAGAAGTGGTCGTCCCTTTGTGGCAACTGCTTCCCTTTTACCTCTGACAATGACCAGGTTCCCCTCAGGCCGAGCCTCTAACACATACAGTTCCGCCTCAAACTTTAGGCTTAACCTTGGCTGCTCCTCCTTTGCAGGACCCCGAAGTGCTGGATAGGCCTTAAGTGCATCTAGCAGCCAGCATGCATTCTGGATAGGCCTCAAGCTCCAGGTCTAGCAACCAGGAGCTTCTCAATACACGCTCACCCAGGCCACAGCCATGGGCGGGAAGAACCCCGATCACATGACTCCTCCCAAATAAATAGCCTATCCCAGCATACACAGTGGTCAAATAAACTCCTGCTGATTGACTGAGACAACCTAGTTACCCATTACCTGCATTTATGGTAATCCATCATTCAAATGCCAAAAGCAACAGTGCCTCCTATTGACAGAAGAGAGAGACTACCCCAAACTCAGACTTAGGAAAGGAATCAGTTGATCAGCCTACCAATTAGCCAGGCTAGTTACCACCTTGCCCAACTAGATTTATTAGCAGCCCTGTTTAGGACCAGGGTGCTAAACATGTATACAGAGAGTGGCTGCAAAGAGGCTACACCAGCAATGCAGAAGTTGGAAAAACAATTTTCAAAGGTTTTTTTTGTTTGTTTAATAAAAGGGCAATATACAGTACTTTAACAAACTACATAGCTACATTTAGGGCAAATTCACACTATTCCTGTACATTCACACAAATTAGTTAATACATATTTTATAAAGCACGTTTTAATAAGGTGGCCATATATTTCAAATGGGCTTTCAAAAGAGCACAACACAGATCTACTGCTCCTAGTAGTTGGGAACAGTGATCTCTGTCATGTCCCAGTAAGTCCATCCCCCCCACAGTTAGAAACACTCATAGGGAACACATTTAACCCCTTGATCGCCTCCTAGTGTCAACCCCTTCCCTGCCAGTGACATTTACACAGTAATCAGTGGCTATTTTTAGCACTGATCGCTGTATAAATGTCAATGGTCCCAAAAAAGTGTCAAACGTGTCCGATCTATCCGCCGCAATGTTGCAGTCCTGATGAAAATCGCAGATCACCGCCATTACTAGTAAAAAAAAATATTAATAATAAAAATGCCATAAATCTATTCCCTATTTTGTATATGCTATAATTTTTGAGCAAACCCATTAATATACGCTTATTGCAATTTTTTTTTTACCAAATATATGTAGAAGAATATATATCGGCCTAAACTGATTTGTTTTTTAAAAAAATAAACGTGAGATTTTTTTTTATAGCAAAAAGCAAATAATATTGTTTTTTTTTAAAAATTGTTGCTCTTTTTTGGTTTATAGCGCAAAAAATAAAAACCGCAGGGGTGATTAAATACCACCAAAAGAAAGCTCTATTTGTGGGAAGAAAAGGATATCAATTTTGTTTAGGCACAGCGTCACACAATCAGGCAATTGTCAGTTAAAGCGACGCAATGCCGAATCGCAAAAAATGCTCTCGTCAGGAAGGGGGTAAAACATTCCGGGGCCGAAGTGGTTACGGCACCTGCAGCTCTTTTTCTCAACCTGCCACACCAGGTGTTCACATTTGTGTACTATGTTGCTCTAAAATGCATGTACATTGTGATGTGCTGGTGTTGGGATGCCTTTCAAATAAAGGAAAAAAAAAGGATTTGGAGATTTGGGGGAGGCTGAGAAGACTAGAAATGACTTTTTTGATGTAAGAATGAAGTTGAACAGATTTTTTTTTCTTTTTAAACCACAGTTTAGTGGCACTTTAATGATGACAGAATCTTAAGAATTATGGGCATGAACATTTTTGATTCACATGAAGAATTGTTTTTATGCAATTCTGTCTGATTAGACCAGTGATGGTGAACCTTGGCACCCCAGATGTTTTGGAACTATGTTTCCCATGATGCTCATGGACTCTGCAGTGTAGTTGAGCATCATGGGAAATGTAGTTCCAAAACATCTGGGGTGCCAAGGTCCGCCATCACTGGATTAGACTGTATCCAGCCAATCAGGATTTATGAATTGTAAGAGTGTCTGGAAACTGTACAAATCTTTATACAGATATTCAGGTATGGGTGGGGGAGAAGCGATAACTGATACCTAGGATTGCTCCTACTCTCTTGTGCACTATGTACGCTCCCCACCTGTTTATATCCTTTTCACCTTCTTGCGTTCTTCCGTGCTGATTCTCTCAGCCACCCTCTCCCCTTTATCCCCCCCCCCACCTTCTTTATTATTATTCATTTTCAGTATCTCTCCACAAATGGTATAGACTCAGCAGTGTTTCAGCATAACCTCTGGAGTTCTTGGACCTGTATTCCAGTTACTTGCTTTGTAATTGTGATTTGATCCTTTCTCTTTATCACTCAACTTCCTTCTTACGTAGTGTTATTATGCATCCACTCCAGTACCACTTGGGTGGATTCCTACTGCCCTTTGCTATTCTTGTTGAGAACCTATTTCTATGTTTGCACCTTTTAATATGTTTTGTTGCCTATGTGTACCTGTATTTGTACTGTGCACTTTAGATATTCCAATAAACTACTTATGGAACCAACACTCTTCGGCATGATGGCGCTGTGGCGGGGAGAACTTTATTCATATTTTTTGGTCCTGTCCTTCAATAACTATATATTGGGCACAAGTGTTCTCAGTAATTAACGGTGGCTAGCAGCTCCATTACTCCTTTCCCGAGGGTGTGCCAGCTAGGTCTGGTAGAGGAACTAGTCCCTAGGGTGGCAAAGAGAACCATGATTGGTCTCCTACTATTTTATGGCAGGAAAACTATTACGCTATGCTGGAATAAACGGACCCATCCCCTTCTATCTTTTTGGAAAAAGCAAGTTAACAATGCTCTGCCCTATTATAAAGACATGTTTCTTCACTGAAGTTGCCCCAAGAAATACGACAGAGTCTGGACCAAATGGCTAGTGGAACCTTCCATATCTGTGGATAGTTAATACCTGTACTTGCTACCTAACAGTTGTTGTCCGTAGTTCAGCGTGTGCACTAGGGTCTCTTGGGCTCCTAAAATTGACACGACCAGGATGGTCAGTTATACACCAGTCTTCTTATGCCGCCTACGGCTTTTCCGACGGGATTCCGCTCAAGTTTGCCTTGCATACACACGGTCACGCAAAAGTTCGCAGAAATTACGACCGTCAACAACGCAGTGACGTACAACACTACGACGAGCCGAGAAAATGATGTTCAATGCTTCTGAGCATGCGTTAAATTGTTTCCGAGCATGCGTAGGGATTTTGCGTGTCGGAAGACGATCGCATTTTTGGATTGGAACTTTTCCCGACCGAAAAATTGAGAGCATGCTCTCAATCTTTTGCTGGCTGGAATTCTGCCAGCCAAAGACCAATGGAGCATACACACAGTCGCATTTTCCGACAAAAAAATCTCATCGGTCTTTTGTGGGCCGAAATTCTGACCGTATGTACGCAGCATTAGGCTCTGTTTCCACTACTGCGACTTATTTTGCGACTTGACACATGTCAAGTCGCATGACAAGTCAAAACCCATGTATTTCAATGATCCCCGTTCTAATTGGTGCGACTCAAGTCGCAGCGACTCCAGAAAAGGTTCTTGCACTAATTTGTTCCGTCTTCGGTGCGACTTTCTCCATAGAAAGGTATTAAGTCACAATGCAGTCGTATGTACATGTCTGACACCGCGACTTTGTTGCGACTTACACGGAAGTCTACGGAAGCACATGATCTCTGCTTCTCCCAAATACATCACTTCCTATATTGATGTCTGTGAGTGTGGAAGACAGCAGGAAGCATGCCTAGGGCTAGAAAAAACAAGCGACAAGTGCATGACAATGAGGAAATTATTAGGCTTGTCAGACAACGTCCGGCAATATATGACCTCAGAGATGCAGGTTACAAAGATCATGCAAAGAAGGAGAGAGCATGGTTGGAAGTGGCTCGCATATATTATGAGACCTGGGACTCTTTATCAGCCACAGAACGTTCTTCAAAAAGTAAGTGGTTGATATATGCTGCTTAGCACTTTGTGCCTTGCACCTATTTAAATATTCTGCAACCAATGGGTGTGTGTTAACAATGTGCACTGTGTTTTCTTGGTGGGGACCGCTTCTCCTGCCAGGAGATCACAATGGTTTGGCAGGAGGGAATCCCTTGTCAACACTATCTGTGTTGATGGTGGAATTTATATAGTTACTTTCGTGTAACCTGTGGCTGCAGGAAAGTAAATCTGTGTGTGTGTGTGGGACAACAAATAATATTTGACCACGGTCCTAATAATATAAAATAATATTAAAGATGGCCCTGTCAATATCCTCCAGCACATGTCCAATTATGTAGGTGTCACGGTTAATATATTTAGCGGTTGTTTTAACACCATCCATATCAATTATGCAGCCTAGCAAATTAATTACCTATAGGCAGTTAATAAAGTTTTTTGTTTTAATTTATTATTTGCTTTATATTTTGCAGTGCACTCATTACAAACTCGATGGAGAAGTCTCAAAGACTGCTACAACCGGTACTTACGAAAATTAAAAGAAGGAAGGAGTGGTTCCGGCTCAAAAAGATTAGCCCCATATGCCCATGCCGGGGATCTTGATTTTTTAAAACCAGTGTTGGAAATGCGAGAGTAAGTTATCAGCAGGCATATGTTACGAATTGTACATCTCAAATTGTAATGCTTACTTTACAAATCTGTGATTTGTATTTCAGAACCCAAGCAAGCTGGGAAGACAGCACATAGGGTTTGGCAGCAGAGGATGAGTCAGAGGAAGCTGCTGCGGAGGAGGAGCAAGAACAATTCCAAGACAATGTTGACAAGGAACTGTTCGTAGATGAATCAAGGTCAACATCAAACTCAATGAATGAGGAGGATGCAGAACCAGGGCCTAGCAATGTCTCTAGGCCTTTGCGAAGA
Organism: Lithobates septentrionalis; assembly: GCA_037952835.1. Lineage (NCBI taxonomy): Eukaryota > Metazoa > Chordata > Amphibia > Anura > Ranidae > Lithobates > Lithobates septentrionalis. The sequence continues at coordinate 697,739 of JBBDGP010002023.1, read as the reverse complement.
TCTTCAAAGGGAAGTGCCCGGCCTGTAAAACCCATGGAAAAAATTTTAAATGTAGTTAGTCAGATGTCCACTAAAATGGCTGAAAACCAGTGTGAAGACACAGCATTTCTTACTGTAATTTTAGGCATATGTAAACAGGTACCCCCTGAGAAACAATATGCACTCAGGATGGCTTTGATGTCAACTGCTCAATCATTTGTGGGTGAGGGGCCAACAACATCCTCAGCATATATGCAACCCCCCCTTCCCCAATATCCCCCTTATCAACAATACACTCACTTTCCAAGTACACAGTATGCTCCACCAATAAACCGTCCATACTGTGACCAGTATGGTAATATGCTGAATCCCTCAAGGCCACGCATGTTGCATCCAATTCCTGCCCCCTCTACCTCTACCCTTGGCCCCCCAACCACTCACCAACTTAGGCAGCCTACACCCAGTCAGGTTCCGCCTTTTCTGGAAAGGAAATATTACCCTGGTCCATCAGTGGATTTCCCTGGACCAACCAATAGTTCCGTTTCCGGGACCAATGAAAACAAAACATACGAGCAATTGTAATTTTCGATAATTTTTTATGTGGGTTTAACACTTGTTCTATATTTTTTGGTTGGTTGTGGAGGCCAAAACAACAACTGTAGAATTTTTCAGTTCATGGAAGTTCTTTCTTTATTTTTTCCTTTTAGAAAAAAGATTTGTCTTGTAAAAAAGATTCAGATTATATATTTTATTTTTTTTATGACTTTTATTTTTGTGTTTTTGAAAGTGAAATCTTTTATTATTTGCATATTTGTTGTGCTTGTTAAAAAGTAAAAGAAAATGGTGTAGTTCACCAAAAACCAAAAAAAAAAAAACATTTTTGGTGCATTCTTGCACAAAAATCTGGAAAATAAATATTATTCTGGTTACATTATGCATTTTCTGCTTATCCTTTTTTAGAATTTGTGTTCAAGACCTGTTATTCTGCATTTGGATGCAATGAAACATAACAGACATTTAAATAATATTACAATAAAATGCATGAATTACATTATGTAATGGCATCCTGCTGCCAGGGGACAGAACCAGCAGCAGACATAAAATAAGACGAGAATCCCTCACGCACAGTGGCACCATTGGTGGTGCCCCTACTGGCACTCCATTGTGCACCTTCCAGATTGTGCATGAGGGAATCTTCAAAAAGGTAGCCATCATGAATTCGAACAAAATTATGAAGCACACATGCTGCTTTTACTGCAGATATTGCATTCTCAAGTTTTAAATTAATCGGTGTATGTAGCAAACGCCACTTGTTGGCTAAAATGCCAAATGAACATTCTACCACTCGTCTTGCCCTCGTTAACCGGTAATTGAAGATTCGCTTCTCTTCACTCAGACACCTATTGGAATAAGGCCTTAATAGATGCTCACTGAGAGCAAAGGCCTCATCCCCAACATACACAAATGGCATTGGCGGCCCATTTGTTCCTGGCAACGGACAGTCCTGTGGCAGGTCCAGACCATTTTCCCGCAACATTCTTCCAAACGATGATCTTTGGAAAATACTGGAGTCTGAGCTGCTGCCATATGATCCTATGTCTATATAGGTAAAACAATAATTGGCATCAGACACTGCTAGTAATACAAAAGAAAAATATTTTTTGTAGTTAAAGTATTTGGTTCCACTGCCGATGGGCATCACTACCCTCATATGTTTTCCGTCAATTGCCCCGAGACAATTCGGGAAATTGCAACGATCCCAGAAAACTTCAGCGATCTTGCACCAATCTTCGCAAGTGGGCTTCTTCAGGACCAAATCCCTAAGGACATTCCAGATGTCTCTGCAGGTATCGTGGACAATATTGCTGACAGTAGTTTTGCCAACCAAAAACTCAGAATGCAAACTTGCAAAGGAATGTCCAGTTGCCAGGTACCTAAAATGGAAAAGTACATACAGTTTATTATAATGATACATATTTACACTAAGCTACTTCAATAAACTAAAAAAAAAAATGAGCTAGGAAGGAGGTGCCTGAGGAAGTGAAGGAAGAAGAGGATCAGGAGAAAGACACTGGTGATGTAGAGGCAAAGTTAATATTGTAAAAACAATCTCACGCACAATTACATGCTAGTATTTTTTTTTTTTACTTCATGTAAAGAGGATGAAAGAATGCTGTGGATATCCAAATGCCACATAGAAGAAAAAGTAGGTATGAAAAGTTACCTCAATGTTATAATGAGTCTTTCTACAGCTGGAATACTCCTTCGGAAACTTGTGTTTTGTCGCTCTAGATGGCTAGAGAGCAAAGCCAACAATTCATCAAAACTGGAAAGAGATAAAATATGGCTATTATTTACATTGACCATGTAAAAATAAAACATTTACAAATCGAGTTCCATTATTATAACAATTTGAACAGGTTATAGTTAACACTTCTAGCTATTCAAACCTTAAAATTCTAAAAAGAGTCATACTGACCAGGCATATACACATTTTCCTAAATATATCTGGCAGCATTTGCAAGTTGACATCAAAAAATGTTCTCACCTTCTAATTGACATCCTTGTGTAGTTGAAGAATTTGTCTTCATGAGCACGGAGGTCGTTGTAAAGGACCCCAAACTGGCCTCTCACTTCCCTTTGGGCGATGATGGGATGGATCCAAAACCTATGCCTTCTTCTCCTCCGGTTATCCTCCTCTTCTTCATCTATAAATGCTGCTACAGCAGCCAAAATGACTGCTGACCCAACATATTGCATAGCCAACATGTTTGCTAACATACAACATGTGACAACGAAAGAGGAAGGGGAAATAAGTAAGCAGGATAAGGAATTACATCACTATGGCTAAATCGCAGAACATCCAAGTCGCACAAAGTCATATTTAAAGTCGCAACAAAACGCACCACAAATCGCATTGCAAAGTCGCAGTGTAAATCGTGCGACTTTGGGGACGCACTAGTGGAAACATAGCCTTAGTGTTTGTGTTGTATGTTACTGCAGTTTTAAGGCCACCCTGTACTACAATTACTGTTTTTTGTTTTATTGCCTTCTCGACCCTATGTGGGCTAAGTACCTGTGACTGGAATGTTTTGTTTGTGGTGTAGGTACTTTTGTATGTTTTGTATTACTGTATATAAAAAAATCAATAAAAAAGAGGACTTATGGAACCAATAAAAAAAAAAAAAAAATCAAAAATAAAAGGTTAATACACTGTCACAAGTCCCACCTGGGCATATGAGGAGAGAACACATAGAGACTAGGGATGGGCCAAACACCCCCAGTTCGGTTCGCACTAGAACATGCGAACAGGCAAAAAGTTTGAGCGAACATGCAAACCTTATTAAATTCTATGGGACATGAAAATGAAAAATCAAAGGTGGTAATTTTAAAGGCTTATATGCAAGTTATTGCCATAAAAAGTGTGTACTGCCCCAGGGGACATGTATCAATGCAAAAAAAGTTTTTAAAACGACCATTTTTTCAGGAGCAGTGATTTTAGTAATGCTTAAAGTGACACAATAAAAATAAAATTTTCTATATTTAATAAAGCACGATTTGGCAGCATTGGTAGGACCGATTTGTTGTATGTTTTCTTGTGAAGAGAGTTGTAGGAGAAGAGCATAGTCTTCTGGAAGGTTATAATCTGTGAATTTTTGAGAGATATGGTGCACCTCTTCGCGGCAGTGGTCTGATTTTGGAGAAGACCAAAAAATATGCACATCAACAATTCTTAACCAAATATGATGAAAGGCAACTTTTCAGTATTGCTAGAATGTCAACCAAGCATTAGACTTTAGTAAACCAAGCCTATGTAAGCTTCATGAAACAGAAGACTAGTGAAGACTAAAATTACTATAATGGAATATTAGCAAATGTGTGCAAAGCGCTACATTGAAAACCATTTTTGACATTAATATTTCATTCTCAGTGTCTTTGAAGAATTAGGCTTTTCATCTCCAATACGTTTCAATATTTTCCATCATTTCTTTTTTGGTGCTGAATTACTGTAGTACTGAAGAAAAAATGTGGCACTAGAGAATAATGTATATGAATATTTCAAGACTGGAACCTGTGCTTAATAATTGTGCCCATATTTTGTCCTGTTTACTGGACTCGGGTGCCCTATTTAACCTCACACAGGAACTCGCTCTCAGCTTCAAAATGGAATTGTCTTTATTATCTTCTGGTGAGCTTCCAGGAAAACGACATACCCTGGCCACAAAGCAACTGCAAGCAACCACCTTGTAAAAAGAAGGTCCCGGAGCAGAGAGGAGCAGGGGATCAGCGCAGGGACAGCATGACTTGTGTGGACTGCACAGTCAGGCTGTTTACGCTGGTCGCTTTCCCCTTTAAGGATAAGGGAGGGGCTGGTGCAGAGGAGGAGGCAGAAGGAAATGTAGAGAGGAGAAGGGGGGATGTGACGTCAGTGGAGAGCGCCGGGGATGAAGATTCCCACCCACCCTCCCTGAGGTTATGGCAATAGGGGACGTTGGTTTTAGTGTGGCAGTGGTTTGGGTCTGTGAGGAGGAGGAGATTGATGGTATGGAGAGTTTACACGGTTGGTACCCATATATAATATGGGCTGTTTAGAGTTTACACGGTTGGTACCCATATATAATATGGGCTGTTTTATGTACCTTCCGGTTATGAGGGGTTAACCAGGAAGGGGAAAAGTTTGGTCACTGAGAAGGTTGGGTACTGTCTCACAGTCTGGGGTTAGCGACTGGAGGCCTTAAAAAGTTTAAGAGTTCATATGCAGTGACCTGTGGGTGGATTCCCCTCCTAGACTCCAATAATTCCGTGAAGTTATTTAAAAGTTATTTAAAAGTTATTTATAAAAATGTTATTTATTGGTTTTATATTTTATTAATAAAAGGCCGACAAGGCCATTTACTCCACCACCTTGTCGCGTCATTTGTGGGAGGTATTAGAGGTTAATGGTTAAGGGGTAGCTTCTAGGACTGAAGTGTAGTCCTTCACAGGTCATGTAAAATTCTTCCCAAATTTTCATGAGTATGTAATATTAGGGTGAGAGTAAACTACACAGGAAAATTTGCACAGGGTCAAGATTTAATGTTTCTTGGCTCTAAGCACCCTGGTACCACTCTCCTAAAAAAAAAACATATTTTTTTTGAGTGAATAGCATACTGTACTCTTCAAAGCCCATGCAATGGAGGTGCCAATATTATTGTCGGGCGCAAATACATAATATCCTTCATAGTTAGGGATGAGCAAAACTGAGAGTTTGCATTTTCCTGAAACCATGGCTCAAATGTGGAAATTTCTACAAAATGTAGTCATTGTAATTGGAGTTAATAGGGGAAGGCAACATTAAACACTGGCCCTCCGGAAGGTTTACCCCCTCCCCCTCCTTTTCTGAGCAGGCCAATTTTTGCGATACGGCACTGCATTCATTTAACTGACAATTGCGCAGTCGTGTGACGCTGTACCCAAATAAAATTCATGTCCTTTTCTTTCCCACAAATAGAGCTTTCTTTTGGTGGTATTTGATCACCTCTGCGGTTTTTATGCACAAAAAAAGGCCGACAATTTTGGAAAAAAAAAATATATTTTTTACTTTCTGCTATAAAACATATCCAATAAAAAAAATTAAAAAAAATTAAATTTCTCCATCAATTTAGGCCAAAATGTATTCTGCTGCATATTTTTGGTTAAAAAAAAAAAAAACAATAAGCGATTGAGCGCATATTGATTGCTTTGTGCAAAAGTTATAGCATCTATAAACTATGGGATATTTTTATGGAATTTTTATTTATTTATTCTTACTAGTAATGGCGTCGATCAGCGACGTAAAGCCGGACTGCAACATTGCGGCAGACAAATTGGACACTAAGACCCCTTTCACACTGGGGCGTTTTTCAGGCGTTTTAGCGTTAAAAAAAGCGCCTGTAAAGTGCCTGAAAGAAGCCTCATCTGCAATCCCAATGTGAAAGCACGAGCCCTTTCACACTGCCAGCACCCGAAAAACACTGGTAAAGCGCCGCTTAAGACCCCTTTCACACTGGGGCATTTTTCGGGTGCTGGCAGTGTGAAAGGGCTCAGGCTATCGGCGCACCCAGCCCGGTGACAAAAGCGCTGCAAAGAAGCTGCTTGCAGGACTTTTTTCGATGCCCTGCCAGCGCAGCGCCCCAGTGTGAAAGCACTCAGGCTTTCACATTGGGATTGCAGATGAGGCTTCTTTCAGGCGCTTTGCAGGCGCTATTTTTAGCACTTTAGCGCCTGCAAAGCGCCTCAATGTGAAAGCAGCCTAAGTGACACTTTTGATACTTTTTTGGGGACCAGTGACACTAATACAGTGATCATTGCTAAAAAATATGCCCTGTCACTGTATTAATGAAACTGGCAGGAAAGGGGTTAACATCAGGGGTGTTCAAAGGGTTAAATGTGTGCCTAGGGAGTGCTTTCTAACTGTGTGTGTGGGTGCTTTAACTGTGGGATGACAGAGATCCGTGTTCTTACTTAGCAGAAACACAGGATCTCTGTCTTCCCTATTCACAGAACAGCGATCTACCTTGTTTACATAGGCAGATCGCCATTCTGTCTGTGTCAGGAACCTGCTAATTGGCTCTGGCTGTGTCCAATCACAGCGGGAGCAGGTTGCTGGCGGCGCAGATATCATTCTGTTCTCGTCCAATGATCAGACTTGTCCTGACATGTCCCCCCTGCACAGCCTTTCACTGAGAAAATCAGTGTGCTGCTGTTTCTCCTCCCGTAGCTGCTATGAAGCTGAGAACAGAAGACTTTAACCGCTTCAGCCCCAGAAGATTTTACCCCCTTTCCTGACCAGAGCACTTTTTGCGATTCGGCACTGCGTCGCTTCAACTGACAATTGCACGGCCGTGCGACGTTGCACTCAAACAAAATTGACGTCCTTTTTTTTTTACCACAAATAGAGATTTCTTTTGGTGGTATTTGATCACCTCTGCAATCTTTTATTTTTTGCGCTATAAACAAAAAAAGAGCGATCATTTTGAAAAAAATGCAATATTTTTTACTTTTTGCTATAATAAATATCCCCCAAAAATATATAAAAAAAAACTATTTTTCCTGGTGCCTCCATGGCAGCATACTAGTGATAGAGCTCCGCCTCGACTCCTCCCTCAGGACCAGTGAATAGCATAAATTAGAGACGTAGTCCCTCCCCCAACATTCTCCTTTTTTTCCTCATACCTCTTGTGCTGGTGAAGAGTAGCAGTACGTCCATACCTCTGCATTCGGCAGCGTCCGCCGGGTTTAGCCTTTCCCGTGCGCAGTCCCTGTTCTTGGGCCGCTCACAGCGCTGATAAGACTGGGAACCCCTCTGTGGATCTGTTGGGGTCTTCTTGCAGGGTTTCCTCACTGGAACGCAGTCTGCCACCATATCCTATGATGATGGCGGAGGAGTCGCAAAAGGATCAGCTCCATTCTGCCAGGCTTGTGATTTTTCATTTTTTTCTGTTTCCATATAAAAAAAAGAAAGAGAGTTGCATTTGTATTTCGCCCCCTCTTTTCCCTTCTGCATCATTCCTTTTTTCCTCCCTGGGAAAGAAAATATAAGAGGCTGTAAGATATTTATTAATACCTGTAGGTTGCAGACTGCTGTTGTAGGAGCGACATCCATTGTCCTGTTACTGTGGGGGGCCGTGTTTTGTTTTGTTTCCCTTTCCTTGTAGGCAGCGTGGCTCGGCGTCCCCTTCGTCCTACTGCGCATGCGTGATCCGGGAAGCTAAAACAGCCGTCGCTTGATGGGTGTTTTCTCGGCTTCCCGGCGTCGGCTCTACTGCGCATGCGCGGGCGCATGCGCGGTCTCTCAACGCCGCGGCGGCCATCTTTGTTTCAGGAAAAAGGGACAATTTTGCCCTTTTTCCTCAAAAAAAAAAAAAAAAAAAAGGGGGCAGAGTGTCTGGGGGTTCATGGGTCTACCCCACCCACCCTTAGGCTATTTAAAATCGGCTTTGGGGGCTGGTGGTCAGAGTTTCCTCAGCTGTGCCCTGCTAAGGTCTCTCTAAGCTGCTCTGTGGTAAGCATTCCAAAAAAAAAAAAGTAACAAAGTGGATTATGTGCCTCTAAAAAAAAACAACAAAAAAAAAACTTCTTTTTCTTTCCTTACCTTTCCTGCTATTTTTTTCCGCAGCTGATCCTTATGCCCATCTCCGAAATGAGCCATTCATCTCGCAACAAAGATCCTCACACCTCCGTTAGGTATGGGACCACCTATACGTGAGTATAAAAAAAAAAAAAGTGCGCTCGCTGGCCTGACATGATTTTTTCCTTAAAATCATAGCCCTGCCCACTCCAAGAGGACCAAAAAATCCTCAAGGCACCGCGATGACGACAGCCCAAGTCGCAGATCTCGGTCTTCACGACACCAGTCCCGCTCGTCAAGACGTGAGTCCCATTCTTCTCGACATAGATCAAGATCCAGAAAACGGGATCGGTCCCCCTCTCCTAGATCCTATAAGAAGAAGAAGTGCTGGACCTGTGGGGCTAGTCCGCTGCCGAACAAAGTAGTCTGCAAGGACTGTTTCGCGGACTATGCGTCCAGCCGCGAGTTAGAAAACCAACAGGTGGTGGACCTGCTCAAAAGAACTATGAAGGACTCCTTCTCTGAGCTTGCGGCCTTGGTTCCTGCCCAGCCAGTCCTGCAGACGTCCCAGGCTCAGGATGTTGAACTTGTTCTTCCTGGTCCATCTGCAGCCAGTATGCCTCTACCTCCATCAGGCCGACTGGCCAGAGATTCCCCACCTGAAGACCTCTCGGGCGATTCGTCAGATGAGTCAGATCGTTCTGGCTTCAGCCATTCATTGGTAAAACCATTTATTCAGGCAGTTAGAGCTGCAATAGCTTGGGAGGATACTGAAGAACCTCCCCAGGAAGCAAAAAGCTACTTCCCATTTCTTAAAAGGAAACAGGCTTTCTTCCCTTTGATGGGAGAAATTTGTCAAGTCATTCAAAACGAATGGTCAAGAACTGATAAAAAGCTGTCTTTGGGCCGTTTCAATAAATTGTATCCCCTACCGGAGTCGGGAACACAGTCACTGAACTCCATGCCGGTGGTAGACGCATCAGTGAATATTACCCTGCCTTTGGAAGATCCCGCTTCTTTCAAGGATCCTCTTGACAGAAGAATCAATCTGGATCTCAAGAGGAGCTATTTAGCTGCAGGAGCGGCATGTAAGCCAGCGATCGCCCTCACCTCCGTATCTAATGCCATTAGAGCTTGGACGGATAACATTGAAACAGCTCTACGCCAGGATGTCCCCAAGGAAGACATAATTAAAGCCTTGGAAGAAATCAGAACTCAGTAATGGCGAAAAGGGCCTTGTGGTTAAAACCCTGGACGGCGGATTTGGCTTCCAAGCAAAATTGGTGCAAAATCCCGTTCGACGGGAAGGCATTATTTGGAGACAAGATGGATAAAGCCATATCTAGGTTGTCAGGAGGAAAGTCAGGTATGCTTCCCCAAGACAGAAGGATGCGAAGATCCAGAGGGGGTTCTTCCAGGTTCCGACAGTCAAACCCTAGAGATTTCAGACAATCCAGGCAGTTCAGAGACGGCAGAAGACCCTGGAGGGGCACTCAGGCATCCTTCTTGGGCAGAAAGTCGAAGGCCCCTCCGACTCCACATGAGCAGAAGCAATCCTTTTGACGCCAGATTAGCCCAGACACTCCCGGTGGGAGCCAGACTAAAATTCTTTCTTCCAGGCAGGATGCGTACTTACACGTGCCAATTCTACCTGCCTTTCAGAAGTATCTCAGATTTGCAGTAGGTCGGATCCATCTGCAGTTTCAAGCCCTGCCCTTCGGTCTGTGCACCTCCCCAGGGTGTTCACCAAGATTCTAATATCTGCTCTGGTTCCCCTGCGGGAGAGGGGTTTGAGGATATACCACTATTTGGACGACATCCTCCTCCTAGCAAGCAGTCCGGGTCAGTTGGTGTATCACCGGGACATTCTTCTCCAGTCCCTGAGAGAACTAGGATGGTTGATAAACTCAGAGAAGAGTCAGCTTGCACCTACACAGCGGATGATCTATCTAGGTGCGATGTTCGACACCCGGGAGGGGACAGTGTCATTACCATTCCTGAAGATGAGGATTATTATCCAGAAGATGGTCAAAACCATTGCGAGCCGGTACCTAACGGCATCGCAATGCCTGAGCCTCATTGGCACAATGCCTGCCTGTATACCGATGATTCCTTGGGCCCATTGGCATTTGAGGTATTTTCAGATGGGTTTCTTGGCGCAGTGGAAGAAACAGCGACTCTCTCAGGCAATTCTGCTGACGGGAGCAATGCGCAGGAGCCTTCATTGGTGGACTCTCCCGGAAAACCTTGCCAAACCTCGTCATCTGGGTTCCCTCTCCTGGATCACAGTTACGTCCGACGCGAGTGGACAGGGCTGGGGAGCCCATTGCGGGGAAACCAGGATACAGGGAAGATGGTCCTGTTCCACCCAGGGGGTAGTATCCAACATACTGGAGATGAGAGCAGCATTCTTGGCACTAACTTCATTGGCTTCTCAGATCAGAGGCCAGAGAGTACTTTTACGCCTGGACAACAGGGCAGCTGTCGCGTACCTGCAGAGGCAGGGGGGCACTCGCAGCACATCACTCCTCAGGGAAGTAGAGCCGATTATGCTCTGGGCAGAGAAGAACGTCCTGGACCTCAGGGCGATGTATCTCCCGGGAAGGTTGAACACGGAAGCAGACACGCTGTACTTCTTGGACAACAACGAGTGGGCTCTTCATCCCCAGGTTTTCCGTCAGATTGCCAACCTCTGGGATCCTCTTCAGGTAGACCTATTTGCCACTCCGGAGAATGCCAAACTGACCAGATTCTTCTCTCGCCTGCCGTATACGCAAGCCGAGGAAGTAGATGCCCTGTCATGCCCCTGGAGGTTCACCACCGCATATGCCTTTCCCCCCCAGCCATTAATATTCAAGTTCCTCCTGAGACTTCTCAGAGAGACAGTCCAGGTATTGGTAGTACTCCCATATTGGCCGAAGAGACCCTGGTTTCCTCTAGCTATGCGCCTCAATGTGAGCCCTCCAGTCAGGATCCCTCCTTTCCCTCAACTTCTGACGCAGGGCAGTTTAGTTCATCCAAATCCTCAGAAGCTCAATCTTCGAATCTGGAAGTTGAGAGGCGAAGGTTCGAGGCCCTAGGATGTTCCCCAGGGGTCATAACAACCCTCCTAGGAGCTAGGAAGCCAGCAACCAATGCTATATATTCCAAAATATGGGACAAGTTCTTGTCATTTGCTACCTCAAATGAGTTTGATCCAATCTGTCCTTCTACATCAGATGTTCTCGGTTTCCTCCAGACAGGACTTGATCTGGGTCTTGGCCTAAGTTCCCTCAAAGTGCAAGTAGCAGCAATTTCTGCCGCAACAAATAAAAGATGGGCAGAAGAGCCCTTAGTAGTCACTTTCCTCAGAGGAGTGTTAAAGATTCGTCCACCTGTCAGACGGTCTTTTCCCAAGTGGGATTTATCCCTGGTCCTTGAAGTCCTCTCTGACCATCCATTTGCCCCAGTGGAACAACTGGCAATATGGAACATAACACTAAACACGGTTTTCCTGCTAGCCATTACATCTGGTAGAAGGATCTCAGAACTCCACTCTTTAGGAATAGGTGATGACCACATCTCTTTCTTCCACGACAGAGTGGAACTTCGTCCCCTTCGGGGGTTCACACCTAAGGTCACTACTCCAAGCCACCTTTTGGAGCCCTGGGCACTACCAGTATTTACTGAAGCAGATTCGGAATCTTGTCACGAGCTGGACATATCCAGAGTGCTCAGAGCCTACCTAGAGGCCACCAGATCCTTCAGGTGCTCGGAAAGACTCTTTATTGTACCATTCGGTAAATACAGGGGCAAAGAAGCCTCCATCAGAACTCTGGCATCTTGGGTGGTAAAGCTAATCCAGAAGGCATACAGGATGAAGAATATGGAACCTCCATCCCGAGTGAATGCTCATTCTACAAGGGCAGTCTCAACCTCCTGGGCAGCAAGGGCTAACGTGTCATTAGAGACGGTGTGCAGGACAGCCACCTGGTCTTCTCGCAATACTTTCCTCAGACACTACCATATCGACCCAGGAGCTCTCACAACGGTTGAGTTCAGGAGAAGGGCAGTCCAGGCTGCAATGTCTCATTCTAATTAAACATTTATTGTTAAGCATTATCCCACCCGTGTCAGCTAGTTATTTATCACTAGTATGCTGCCATGGAGGCACCAGGAAAACGGAAAATTGTATCATACTTACCGTAATTTTCCTTTCCTGGTGCCTATCCATGGCAGCATACGCTCCCACCCTCAGTATTCTATTTTACGGAGAATGTTGGGGGAGGGACTACGTCTTTAATTTATGCTATTCCCTGGTCCTGAGGGAGGAGTCGAGGCGGAGCTCTATCACTAGTATGCTGCCATGGATAGGCACCAGGAAAGGAAAATTACGGTAAGTATGATACAATTTTCCGTTTTTCCTCAGCTTAGGCCGATATGTATTCTTCTACATTTTTTTGGTAAACAAAATTGCAATAAGCGTATATTGATTGGTTTGCGTAAAAGTTATAGCGTCTACAAAATAGGCTATAGTTTTATGGCATTTTTATTATTATTTTTTTTTTACTAGTAATGGCGGCGATCTGCGATTTGTATTGGGACTGCAACATTATGGCGGACACGTCGAACAATTTTGACACATTTTTGGGACCATTGGCACTTATACAGCGATCAGTGCTATAAAAATGTATTGATAACTGTAAATATGTCACTGGCAGGGAAGGGGTTAACACTAGGCGGTCAAGGGGTAAATTGTGTTCCCTAGTGTGTGTGTATTCTAACTGAAGGGGGGAGGGGACTGTGTGGGGGAGATGACAGATCGCTGTTCATACTCTGTATGAACAGACAATCTGTCTCTTCTCCCCTCAGAGAACCAGAAACTATGTGTTTACACAGATCCCGGTTCTCGGTATGCCCCGGTATGTACCAGAAACAGCGGCTCCCACAAGCATGCGTAGGAGTGACGTCATCGTGGCTCAGGCCACTTGCAGCGCCGGAGACTGCGGCCCCGGAAGAAATGCCGGGGGAAGATGTCAGCCATCTCAGCAGTGTGCGGGCGCCACTGGAAGGGCTTTGTTCTAAGGTAAGTATTTCATAATGCGCTAGTATGCGACGCACACTAGCACATTATGCCGCTGTCTTACAGGTCTTTTTTTTTTTTTTTTTCGCATTCAGCGGTTTACAACTGCTTAAAGAGACTCTGAAGTGTTACAAGTGCTCCTATCAAAACATCCTGGCCCTGTTCTTGTGCAAAAAAATACAAAGTACACTAAATATAATAAACTAAACTGCCCTAATCCCCCCCTTCAAAAAAAACTTCTAAAAAAATATATTTTTTCCAATCAAATATACTAAGCAGCCTAATGAGTAAAATTGAGAGGTCACAATTTTTTTGGAAATTGCATTTTTTCAGCAATTTTGGGAAAATGCTAACTCTCAATTTTGGTTATTCCTACTGATATCATAACCACCTTTCTTTTGCAACAAATTCCACCAGTACCCCATGCATTTTTAAATGGAAAAAACCTTTAACCACTTGCCGACCGCCGCACGCAGATGTACGTCCAAAGTTTGGCAGCGGATATTGTGGGCTGGCAGCAGCTAGCTGCCATAACCACGGTATCCCCGTTTTCGTGCGGCGGTCGGCTTTCAGATAAAAGTGGTCTCTGCGGTGGATTCGTCGCGAGATCCCTTTTATCGGTGGCGGGAGAGTGTTCCCTTCCTCCCGCCACGATCCGGTGCCCTCTGCCGCTTACCGGAGCCGTCGGTAGCCGTGGAGGCGATCTCGTCTATCTCCTTGCTGTGCCTGGAGACGAGTGAGGCCAAGATGGCGCCCACTCGTCTCCATGACACTGCAGGGCGGAAGCAACATCAAAACGTCACCTCTGCCCATACGTCTTAAAGGCACATTTTTTTCAATGTCATTTTTTTTAAATGACTTTTTTTTTTTTATTGCATTTTAGTGTAAACATGAGATCTGAGGTCTTTTTGACCCCAGATCTCATATTTAAGAGGTCCTGTCATGCTTTTTTTCTATTAAAAGGGATGTTTACATTCCTTGTAATAAGAATAAAAGTGACACTTTTTTTTTTTTAAACAGTGTAAAAATAAATAAAATCATGTAAAATAAATAATAAAATTAAAAAAAATAATAATTTAAAACCCCCCGTCCCGACGAGCTCGCACGCAGAAGCGAACGCATACGTGAGTAGCGCCCGCATATGAAAATAGTGGTCAAACCACACATGTGATGTATCGCCGCAATAGAGCGAGAGCAATAATTCTAGCCCTAGACCTCCTCTGTAACGCAAAACATGCAACCTGTAGAATTTTTTAAACGTCACCTAGGGAGATTTTTGAGGGTAAAAGTTTGACGCCATTCCACGAGCGATTTTGAAGCGTGACATGTTGGGTATAAATTTACTCGGCGTAACATTATCTTTCACGATAAATTAAAAATTGGGCTAACTTTACTGTTGTCTTATTTTTTTTATTCAAAAAAGTGAATTTTTCCCAAAAAAAGTGAATTTTTTCCAAAAAAAGCGTGCTTGTAAGACCGCTGTGCAAATACGGTGTGAAAAAAAGTATTGCAATGACCGCCAATTTTTTCTCTAGGGTGTTAGAAAAAAAAAACCAATAATGTTTTTTTATAATGTTTGGGGGTTCTATGTAATTTTCTAGCAAAAAAACGGTTTTAAACTTGTAAACACCTAAAATCCAAAACGAGGCTAGTCCTTAAGTGGTTAAGAAATGACTGTACTATAAGATGCAATGTTTATTATTAACTTCTGTAAAACTTAGTACAGCGTTTTCCTTTTTATGTGAATTTATAAAAAAAATTCTGGACATAATTGAAAATGTCAGTTTCACTTTTTCTATAATATGGAAGAAATTATGAGTGTAATAAATTCAGCATCTTCCACTTTTGTTTGTAACTTTATAAACAGTGTTAAAATTGAAATCATTTAAAAAATACATTTAAGCTTTTTTTTTTTTTTCCAGTAAAACTGAACCAAGTATGCAATCAGTCTAGACACTTTTTTTTTTTTTTTTTTTACTGGTTACACATGCATTTCATTACAGTATTTATTGTCTCGATGCAATTAAATTTATGATTAAAAAAACATAGACAATCGCCTTAATTTTGCTGAAGTGTCTGCATACTAATTAATTGTGAGAGTAACATTTCCAGGTATTTATTACCTCCCCTCCACCCGCCTTCACCGGCAATCCTTCATCTGCTTTTAGTCTCCAAGGACATCTTTGTTTCAGGCAGCTACTTCATGGACTGTATGCGTGATCAGAACTTGACATCATCATGTGAACCTTGGTCTCTGTGCAGCTCTGTGAATTTATTGCAGTGTGTCCACTGGGGGAGAGGAGACTGAGGAAATGCTTGACTGATCACATTTTCTTGCCATTTCCTTTGCCAACACCTTATATTGTCTATGACTGTGCTTTTCTTTCTTTAGGCTGGGTTCACATATGAGCCGCATGTGGCTCACAGCAGGGGTCCGGTGCGTGCTGGTTCACCGCTTCAGGTAGGGTTGCCACCTTTTCTTCTAGTCAAACCCAAACACTTTAGCGGCGCACGGCAATTTTTTTTTTATAGTATAAACTATACATATATTTTGCTATTAAATAACATTTCTAATCATATGAAGTTAATAACAAGAGTCCCCCTTTACATCAGAGTCCACAGAGTTCCCCCTTACACCTTTCACTGTAAGGGGGGACTCTGCAGACTCTGGTGTAAGGGAGAACTCTGGGGACTCCAACATAAGGGATGCTCTTGAAACCCGGATTTAAGGGGGAACACTGACAACTCTGATGTATGGAGAAGACTCTGATGTAAGGGGAAATACTGTGGCCTCTGGTGTAAAGGGGAACTCTGATGTAAGCGGTGCTCTGAGAACCCTGATTTGCCTTAGTGTACTCACTCAGAGGCAGGAGAGAGAAGGGGGAGACTTCAGTCACAGACAGGGATGGATGGTGAGTTCACTCACCCTTTGGCAGTCAGCACCTCTCATCCAGATGTATCTGAGATTGCTGGACTTCAAATTTCCGGCCCCAACTTTCCTTTTCTGAGGCACAGCGCCGGGGATTGGAGTGTGTTTTTTTTTTGGGGGGGGGGGGGGGGGGCGAGTTGTTAGTGCTGGCTTTGGGCAGTGTGAAAGAGTATAACAGATACAATCAACTTAGACAACTGCAGCCAGCAACCCTGCTGGGAAGCCATAGTCCAGTCTAAATAATGTGTCCGGGTCTCAGACATTCTGAAACCCAGATGCATGATTCCAAATCCGAACTGTCCAGGTGAATCCTGGACAGGTGGCAACCCTAGTTTCAGGTCCAATTTCACCCGAATTTTGGGCTGAATTCGGACCTGAAATGGACCAAAAGACGCACAGACGTTTTTCTGCAAAACACACTGGACCCGCTGCGGAGATATGTGAACCGGCTCCATAGAGAGCCAGTCAAAATCTCCTGCTATTGCAAACTGGATGCGGGGATCCAGCATCCAATTTGCAATGGTGTGAACCCAGCCTTAAAGTGGTTGTAAACCCTTACATATACCCACTTAAGTGATTAGTCCCAGTTAGTGTTGGGCAAACTGTTTGGGCCGAGCAAAAGTTCAGCCCAAATATCGTCCAATCGGGTGTTCACCGAAACACCCAAACTTCCTGTGCGTTCAGCAGGATGTTCGCCTGGCGAGCGCACAGTCAATATGCTGTTAAGGAGCGGGGCTGGGAAGACAGCTGCTGCGTCCTTTTTTTTTTTTTTGAAAAATATTTCTTGGGTTTTATGGCATACAAAAGTATAAAAACTTAGTGCAACAAAAGTTACAGAGTATTAATCGTTACAATCTATAACGTTCAATGACTTCTCATAATAGTTAAAAATACAAGCTTGTCATATTAGTTAGATCAAGGGAGAAGTAACAGAAAACATAAAAAGAAAAAGAAAAATTAGGGGAAAGGGAAGACGGGGGAGTTCATGTTTGCCATCTTATCAACACTATGAAGCGTAACTTTGCTAGACATATGAAATCTTAACATCTAAATACCTTCAGGAGTGGAGGCAGCGTTTGAATAAACGTGGGGGGGTGGAAGCCAAGGGGCACAATGGATTTGTGGATATCCTACGGTGGGTTAAAAGTAAAGGAATCTGGGGTGGGGGGTATTTTGAGTCGGCCAAGAGAGTTGGTGAGATCTTTTGTCAAGTACCATTTCGTGTAGCGAAATGGGTTCATTATCTCGATCAGTGCCTGCGGAGCGAATGTAGCTTCAATGTATTTCCTCCATCTTTTGAAAAAGCGGGAAGTCGATCGGAGATTAACGGTGATGGTGTCCAGTCTCTCTAGATGGAAAAGTGATGCCAGGGCTTTTTTAAACATTGTTAGGGTAGGAGGAGTAGCTGATATCCAGTGAGACATAATAGTCCTGCGAGCCACTAGAAGACACAGGTGAGCCCAGTGTGGAATATTTTGTGAGACCGTCGTTGGCGATGAGAGTGAAGGGGGTATGCTGAACAGGCATAGTAGGCGGTCCTTAGTGCACTGAATTTTGTGGACCTCGTTGATGTAAGTGATCACCTTAGTCCAGTAAGCATCAATCTTGTTACAGTCCCAAAGCCTGTGTAGTAAAGTGGGGCGAGGTAAGTTACACCAGGAACATTGCACTTGGGTGGGGTCCTTCTTGTTGAAGCGGAAAGGGAAATAAGCTCTGTGAATGATCTTGAATTGTGTTTCCCTCCAAGATTAAGAAGCAGTAAGGTTGCGGACTGTCTTGTACCCCTCAAGGATTTTCTCTGGCAGAGATTCGTCATCTAATACGTGTGACCATTTTTGAAAGGGTTTGAGGGCATACTTCCGTGTTTGATGTTGTATGAGACAAGAGTAAATATTGGAGATGGAGTAGTTATTGCTTTTGATGAGAGTATCAATGCAAGATGTTTCAAGTGGGTTGGTACTAGGACCCAAGCAAGATTTGAGATAGCTGATGAGTTGGTGATAGAAGAAGACATGAGTTGGTGGTAGGGAGTACTCCCTCATCCAGGTTTGAAATGGTTTGAATTTGCCCGGCTTGTTGAGATATAGAGACGAGACATCTGTGAGGCCTTTAAGTTTCCATTGGCCAAAAGCTTTATGGATGATAGATGGAAGGAACATAGGGTTCCCTTGTATTTTGAGGTATTTGGAGATGCTGGATGGCATTTTGAGCAATTTTCTTACTTCTCTCCATGCAATGACCGTATCCTTAATGATTACACTTGTTTTGAGGTGGGGGGTAATGTATTGGGATTAGAATGAAGGATGGCCGAGAGGTCATATGGGTGTACCATAGCCTCTTCTAAGGATAGGTTAGAATATTTAGACCCACCAGTCAGCCAGTCCAAGCCCTGTCTAAGTAAACATGCCAGGTTGTAAAAACGCATATTGGGCAGTCCCGTCCCACCCTCGCCCTTCGGGAGACATAGTTTCTGTAGCGCTATGCGAGGTTTCTTGTGAGACCATATAAAGGCAGTTAGGGCCTTCTGGAGTTTTTGGATGTCTGAATGCTTAATTAGAAGAGGTATGGTCTGCATTGGGTAGAGTAAGCATGCGAAAGACACCATTTTGAAAAGGTGACATCTCCCAAAGAGCGAAAGAGGCAGGGACCCCCAGGCCTCCAACTCCTTCACAATTTTAGTTATCAAAGGGGGGTAATTCAAAGAGTACAGAGAGGATGGTTCACGTCCTATTTTAATGCCCAGGTATGTAATATGTTGGTTGGCTATGGCCAGGGGGGATAGGTGTTTCCATTTACTGGAGAGATGGGGGTGTAATGGTAGGATCTCGCTTTTATCAAAATTGATTCTGAATCCCGAGCAAAGTCTGAAGTCTGAAAAAAGTTGCTTGAGTCTGTCAAAGTCTGTTATAGGGTCGGTGGAGAACAAAAGTATGTCGTCTGCAAAGAGCGCCGAACGAAGAGTGTGGTTCTCCAGAGTGATGCCACTGATTCCATCGGCTGAATTTAGTATTCTGGACAGGGGTTCGATTGCTAGATTGAACAGGAGTGGAGACAGGGGGCAGCCCTGTCTCGTTCCTTTTGATAATGGAATCGTGTCTGAGATAAAGTCAGGGGTGACAAGACGTGCGGTAGGGGATGCGTACATTTGTAAAAGGAATCGCATAATCGGTCCTGAGAATCCAAATTGTGTCATCACTCTGAAGAGCCAAGAGAAACTGATGTTGTCAAAGGCCTTTTCCGCGTCTAATGACATGATGGCAATGTCTTGGTTAGGGTGAGTTTTGGCGTATTCCAGAGCCATTAACACTTTGCCAATGTTTAGGGTAGCCGATCTACCCGAAACAAAGCCAGATTGGGCTGGGTGTAATAATGATGGCAATAGGGGAGCTAGTCGCGACGCAATTATTTTGGATAGGATTTTGACATCAACATTGATTAATGATATCGGTCGGTATGAGCCCGGTAATAGGGGATCTTTCCCTTTCTTAGAGATTAGTTTGATGTGGGCCTGTGTTCCCGTAGGAAGATAGGGCCCTCCGTCCCACATAGCTGCGTATACATGTTTTAGGGTGTCCGGGATGAATTCCCTGGTTATTTTATAGAATTCGGCGGTGTAGCCGTCGGGTCCCGGGGCTTTGGCCGAGGCCATGTCTTTGATCGTAAATCGAATATCATCAACAGTAATGGGGGCATTAATCGTCTCTAATTGTGTGTGGTGGAGTTTGGGTAGACGTATTTTGTCGAGCAGTAAGTCGGTAGTAGGTAAGTCAGTCGGGTCAGCTTTGTATAAATTAGTGTAGTATTCCACGAGTAGGTTGCTAATTTCAGCTGGGGAGGTGACCAGAGAGCCTGTCTTAGCTCTAAGAGCAGAGATATGGGTAGGACGTCTGGGGCCTGAGCACATCTTGGCCAGGAGCCTACCAGCCTTGTTTCCAAATCTATGAAAATGTAGCTGAGAGTATGACGTTTTGGCCGCTTCATGCTGTTCTGCCCAGAGGTCAAAGGTGCTTTTGGCCTGTCTCCATTTTTGTATGTTCTCTATGGTGCGGTTTAATGTGAGCTGTTCATGTGCCAAGCGTAGGGCTTCGCTTGACTCACTATATTTTTGCTTGGCTCTTTTTTTAAACTGGGTTGTGTATGAAATTATTTTACCCCGTAAGAAGGCCTTGCCTGCTTCCCAGAATAGGTTAGGGTCTGTAATGTGAGCCCCATTAGTGGAGATGTATTCCTCCCAAGCGTAGTATAGTGTATGTTGAAAGTCCTCATTGTCAACTAAATAGGAGGGGAAGCGCCAAGTAGGGGAGGGAGAGGAGCGAGCTGTTTGGGTTAGATGAACCACGATTGGGCTGTGGTCTGAGATCACAGCGTCTTGTATGTCTGGTGCGCTGATTACGGAGCTTAGGGCCGGGGAGGCAAAAAAATAGTCTATACGTGAGAACGTATTGTGCGGGGGCGAAAAAAAAAGTGTATTCCCGATCCGTTGGGTGCATTAAGCGCCAGACATCCACAAAGTGCATGGAGGCGACGGCTTGTGACAGTAGGGTAGATGCAGATGATGACGGGGTACGGGTGTGTGTTCTATGTGTAGGGGAACCTGTGCGATCAGCTAGGGAGGACATGACTGAGTTAAAATCCCCACCCAATAGGTGTAACGTCTCTGGTGTAGTTAGCACCCATTTCACTAAATCTTGAAAGAAGGAGGTGTCAGGAGAATTGGGAGCATAGATGTTAGTAAGTGCTACAGGTTTGTCATCTATAGTCAGATGTAGAGTCAGTTTCCTTCCTTCCGAGTCAACCTTGACGTCCCTAACAGTGTGCTGTAAATTCTTGTGCAGAAGGATAGCAACACCCGCTTTACGGCCTACTGCTGGTGAACCATAAACAGAGCCCACCCACAATCTATGAAGACGCTGCAGGTCGTCTGCAGCCAGATGTGTCTCCTGAAGTAGAGCCACATCAGCCCGGAGACGACGCAGGTGTCTGAGGATGGACATACGTTTGTTTGGGGAGCGTAGCCCCTTAACATTCCACGAGACAAACTTTAGGTGACTCCCAATTGCAGACTGTGACATAATTGATAGTTAAAAGTGTTTTGGTTGAGGGGGTTGTATAAGAACCCCTTTGTAGATGTGTTATCTACTTTTTGAGAGCCATCAAAGCGCCTCGGAGCCCCTGAAGACATATGAACTAAGTTGGCAAACATGAACTTAAACATTTCTAAGCAACAATAAGTTATAAGCATTAATAAGGCAGTATATCGTATAAGGAAATACATAACGTGAGTTGTGGACTTCTCTTTTTTCCACATGAGGTCTCACCTGCCTAGTTAGCATAGATCCCATTGATTGCCAGCTCCTCACGTAGGGGCAGGGTGGTAGCAACGGGGGGGAGGATAGGGATGGTAGGGGAAAGGAAAGGGGGATAGGGGGGGTACAGGATAGGAAGGGAGGATAGTCTAGGGGGGGATCCCCTGAGGAGGTAGTGCCGGTTTAACTTAATCGATGGCGAGGTATGCTAAACACAGGGGAGGGCCCCCCTCTCAAAATTGGGCTTAAACAAACCAGAAAATAGAAAATACAAGTAATTACAACATTGCAAGTGTCCCTGAAAAGGAAGGTTTCCCAGGTAGTGGGGGACTGTCTCTGTTATTGAGTTACATGACCATAACATTATAACTGCATAACTTTTAGCTGAGTAACTTTCAGCTACAGGTTGGGAGGGGTAGTGCTCCATAGAGAGCCTGTATGGCAGTTTATAGAGGCATCAAAAGCATCTTCATCTTAAGGATAAAAAATTTAAGAAAAATAAAAAGTATAAGATGGGTTGATATTACCCGTTAGAAGATGGCGATGTGGAAAAGGTGGTGATGTGGAGTCCTTCGACGATTCCTTCAACGATTCCCAGAGCGGTCTTCCTGGTTGGTGGAGCGGCTGCGTTTGTATGGAGGTTTGGTCGGGTTTTGGGGGTGTTTAGGGGGTCCATATGCATGCTGTGAAGATGACGATGGAGATCCCTCTGTTGCGGCGCTGTGTTCCATTTCGGAGCTTCTGTTGGTTAGGTAGGTTTCCGCCTCTTCAGGTGTATGGAAGGTGAGTTGCTCCCCTTCAGATGTTTGAAGGCGGAGGACAGCTGGATAGGCTAGGGAGAATCGGATTTGATTGTGGTGCAGAGTGGAGCATACCGAGGAGAATGCCTTACAATGTTTCATTACCTCTATGGAATAGTCTGCGAAAAGCAACAGTTTTGCGCCATCTACCACCAGTGAGCGCGTGCGACGAAATTTTTGCATTATGGCGTTTTTGTCGGCGTAGTTTAAGTATTTCACTATCACATGCCGAGGTTTAGCGCGCGTGTCAGAGTATTGACCCATACGGTGCGCTCGTTCAACAGTGCATGGTATGCGGAGGCCAAGTTGCTCTGGGATGGTCTTCGCACATATGTTTGTGAGGTGGGAGGCTGGGATCGACTCTGGCAAGCCAATGATGCGCAGGTTGTTCCTTCTTGAGCGATTTTCTAAATCGTCCAGCTTGTCCTATATGTCTCTATATGAAGCATTGATACGTGCAAGTGCTGCAGATGAGGCTGTGCAGTCATCTTCAATTATAGAAATCCTTTCCTCCACCTGAGTGATGCGCTGGGCCTGAGCCTGGAGCTCTATGTGCAGCTGTTCCAGCCCTCTGTGTACCGCTGCGTCCACAGTGGCTGTTAGGGAAGGCCCCAGTAATTGAACTACAGCCTGGGCAATGTTGGCAGGGGATGCGGGGTCAGTTTCTGCCATAGCAGGGGCAGGGGGAGGTTGTGGCTGCTGCTGAGGCCGCTCTGCTGTGTCCGGAGCGGCCGCCATCTTGGCTGTGTCCGCCGCTATGTCTCCCGCCAGCGGAGCTGTGGAGGGGGCGAGGACAGCGCCCGAGCGTATGATCGCTCCACGAAGCGATCCATGCCTGCCTGAGATGGAGCAGAGGCAGTAGGGGTTTCCCCCGGTGCTGTGACTGGCTTAAATGCCGGTTATGTGAGGAGTAGGGATGAGCCGAACACCCCCCGGTTCGGTTCGCACCAGAACCCGCGAACGGACCGAAAGTTCGCACGAACGTTAGAACCCCATTGACGTCTATGGGACTCGAACGTTCGAAATCAAAAGTGCTCATTTTAAAGGCTAATTTGCATGGTATTGTCCTAAAAAGGGTTTGGGGACCCGGGTCCTACCCCAGGGGACATGTATCAATGCAAAAAAAACTTTTAAAAACGGCCGTTTTTTCGGGAGCAGTGATTTTAATGATGCTTAAAGTAAAAAAAAAAAAAAGTGAAATATTCCTTTAAATATCGTACCTGGGGGGTGTCTATAGTATGCCTGTAAAGTGACGCGTGTTTACCGTGTTTAGAACAGTCCCTGCACCAAATGTCATTTTTAAAGGAAAAAATCTCATTTAAAACTGCTTGCGGGTTTAATGTCATGTCGGGTCATGGCAATATGCATGAAAATCAGTGAGACAAACGGCATGGGTACCCCCCAGTCCATTACCAGGCCCTTTGGGTCTTGTATGGATATTAAGGGGAACCCCACACCCAAATTAAAATAAGGAAAGGTGTGGGGCCACCAGGCCCTATATACTCTGAACAGCAGTATACAGGCGGTGCAAACAAGACAGGGACTGTAGGTTTGTTGTTAAGTAGAATCTGTTTGTAATTTTGAACATTTTTAACCTGTTTAGCTCCAGCCAAAAAATCTTTTTTAAGCTTTTTGGAAAACATAGGGAAGGGTTATCACCCCTGTGACATTTGTTTTGCTGTCTTTCCTCCTCTTCAGAAGATTTCACCTCACTTTTTTGTCCCAATGAAAAATGTTTTTTGAAAATTTGGGTTTTTTTGTGGAACAAGGATTGGAAAGCATCAGTGGAAAGGAGAAATTGTTTTCCCATATTAACTCTTACAGGAGAGAATTTCCCTTCCTAGGGGTAGATTTCATCTCACTTCCTGTTGTCTCCTTCCGTTTGCAAGTAGGAGTCGTTTGTAAGTTAGATGTTTGAAAGTAGGGTCCTGCCCTATATACTCAGCAGAAATTTGGGCCTTAGGTGTTGCTGTGGCCACAACACTGTAAGCCCTCACAGGGCCCTGCTGTGAAATATTAGATCAAGAATTGTAATTACATGCCCCTGTTGAACAGGAGCTGAAAAATTAGGCCTTAGGCACTGGTGCTGGTGCCACAACACTGCAACCCCTCACAGACACTCTAGTTGGAACGCAGGAACGAGCCCTGCTGCAAAGTATTGCATCAAAAATTGTAATTACACGCCCCTGTTAGACAGGGGCAGAAAAATTGGGCCTTAGGCACTGGTGCTGGTGCCACAACACTGCAACCCCTCACAGACACTCTAGTTGGAACGCAGGAACGAGCCCTGCTGCAAAGTATTGCATCAAAAATTGTAATTACACGCCCCTGTTAGACAGGGGCAGAAAAATTGGGCCTTAGGCACTGGTGCTGGTGCCATAACACTGCAACCCCTCACAGACACTCTAGTTGGAACGCAGGAACGAGCCCTGCTGCAAAGTATTGCATCAAAAATTGTAATTACACGCCCCTGTTAGACAGGGGCAGAAAAATTGGGCCTTAGGCACTGGTGCTGGTGCCACAACACTGCAACCCCTCACAGACACTCTAGTTGGAACGCAGGAACGAGCCCTGCTGCAAAGTATTGCATCAAAAATTGTAATT
This sequence comes from Lithobates septentrionalis, assembly GCA_037952835.1. Lineage (NCBI taxonomy): Eukaryota > Metazoa > Chordata > Amphibia > Anura > Ranidae > Lithobates > Lithobates septentrionalis. The sequence goes on along the minus strand of JBBDGP010002023.1, from coordinate 672,970 downwards.
ACACGCCCCTGTTAGACAGGGGCAGAAAAATTGGGCCTTAGGCACTGGTGCTGGTGCCACAACACTGCAACCCCTCACAGACACTCTAGTTGGAATGCAGGAACGAGCCCTGCTGCAAAGTATTACATCAAAAATTGTAATTACACGCCCCTGTTAAACAGGGGCTGAAAAATTGTGCCTTAGGCACTGGTGGTGGCGCCCAGAACCAAAAATGTTCTTACAAGCTATCAGCGTGATGATTGAGGAGGAAGAGGATAATTACTCAGGGATAGTCACTCAGCATCAGCATAGACAGTCTTTGAAGGGATCTGAGATTTCAAAAAAAATTATTTGGTTACATCAGCATCAGGTGCTTGGTAGCTGGTGGTGATCCAAGACTGATTCATTTTTATGAAGGTCAGCCGATCGACCGAGTCGGTGGACAGACGCACCCTGTGATCGTTTACCACGCCTCCAGCAGCACTGAATGTGCGTTCCGAAAGAACGCTGGATGCAGGACAGGCCAGTAGCTCAATTGCATACTGTGCAAGCTCTGGCCAGTGATCCATCCTCAAGACCCAGTAACCCAGAGGATTTTCGGTGGGAAAGGTGTCCAAGTCTGATCTTGCCCCTAGGTATTCCTGCACCATGTAAAACAGACGCTGGCGATGGTTGCTGGAAGCGATCATACCTTGGGGCTGCGGACCAAAAAATTGTCTGAACGCATCGGTCAGACGGCCACCTTCTCCACCGCTCCTTCTTTGACTGACCGAAGCCTCAGCAACACGTCCAGAAACAGGAGTTTGTAACCTCCCAGTCTCTGGGAACGCGTTGCACAGACCTTTCTGCAAGGCCTCCCGAAGATGTTTCATCCTCTGCTCCCTCTGCGATGGCAAGATAAGGTCCGCAACCTTACCCTTGTAACGTGGATCAAGGAGGGTTGCCAGCCAGTATTGGTCCTTCTCCTTGATACCACGAATACGAGGATCCTTACGCAGGCTTTGCAGGATCAGGGAGGCCATGCAGCGTAGGTTTGCTGAGGCATTCGGTCCGGAGTCCTCTGGGTCACTAAGGACGACAACGTCCGCAGCCACCTCCTCCCAGCCACGTACAAGTCCATGTGTTCCTTGGGACTGATCCCTTAAAGACTGCTGCTGATGCTGAGTGCCAGGCTCCACCTCCATACTGACACAATCTTCCTCCTCCTCCTCCTCCTCCTCGTCCTCTTCCTGTGTGATCGGCGGGCACGCAGGAACACTGTCTGGATAAAGGGGGCCTTGAGAGCTAAGGAAGTCCTCCTCTTCCTGCCTCTGTTCTGCCTCAAGTGCCCTGTCCATTATTCCACGCAGCGTGTGCTCCAACAGGTGGACAAGGGGGACAGTGTCACTGATGCATGCACTGTCAGTGATCACCATCGTCGTGGCCTCCTCGAATGGTGACAGGACAGTGCATGCATCCCTGATCATGGCCCACTGGCGTGGGGAAAAAAAACCAAGCTCCCCTGATCCTGTCCTGGTGCCATTGATGGCCCTCTGCTGCGTGTGCAGCCGCTGCAGCATGGCCAACGTTGAGTTCCACCTGGTGGGCATGTCACAGATTAGGCGGTTCTTGGGCAGGTTAAACTCCTTTTGGAGGTCCGTCAGCCGAGCACTGGCATTATATGACTGGCGGAAATGCACACAAACTTTCCTGGCCTGCCTCAGGACATCCTGTAAGCCCGGGTACCTGCCCAAGAACCGCTGCACCACCAAGTTAAGGACGTGAGCCAAACAGGGCACATGGGTCATTTGTCCCTGTCGGAGGGCAGAGAGGAGGTTGGTGCCATTGTCGCAAACCACCATTCCTGCCTTAAGTTGGCGTGGCATCAACCACCTCTGAACCTGCCCCTGCTGAGCTGACAGAACCTCTGCCCCAGTGTGGCTCCTGTCCCCCAAGCACACCAGCTCAAGCACCGCATGGCATCTTTTGGCCTGCGTACTTGCGTAGCCCCTTGAACGCCTACGGAGCACCGTTGGTTCCGAGGAAGAGGCCATGGAGGAAGAAGAAGAGGAGGGGGTGGAGGAGAGAGGTGTGTCACAATCAGCATTTTGGAGGCGTGGTGGCGGAACAACCTCCAACACTACTGCACCTTGTCCTGCATCCTTCCCAGCTGCCAGCAGAGTCACCCAATGCGCCGTGAAACTTAGGTAACGTCCCTGTCCATGCCTGCTGGACCATGAGTCAGCGGTAATATGCACCTTACCGCTGACCGCCCTGTCCAGCGAGGCATGGACATTGCCTTCCACATGCCGGTAGAGAGCCGGAATCGCCTTCCGTGAGAAAAAGTGGCGTTTGGGTACCTGCCACTGAGGAACCGCACATTCCACAAACTCACGGAAGGGGGCAGAGTCTACCAACTGAAAAGGCAGCAGTTGAAGTGCTAGCAATTTTGCCAAGCTAGCATTCAACCGCTGGGCATGTGGATGGCTGGGAGCAAACTTCTTTCGGCGGTGCAGCAGCTGGGGCAGGGAAATTTGCCTGGTACAATCTGACGTCGGTGTACCAAAAGCAGATTGCCCACAAGTACTTGGCTATGACACACCTAATTCTACACCTTCATTCCTCTCACTGCAGGTCTCAGAGAGGACTGGAGGTCTAGTGGGGTTGGAAATCTCAGCTGATGAGGAGCAAGGAGAGATCCTCTTTGTTCTTTGGTGTGGGTCTTTTAGATACGCTTGCCAACGAACTGCATGGCAGGTCAACATATGTCTGGTCAAGCATGTGGTACCCAAGCGGGAGATGTTTTGGCCACGCGAGATACGCTTGAGACATATGTTGCAAATAGCAGCGGTGCGATCTGATGCACTCGTCTCAAAAAAGGCCCACACCAAAGAACTTTTTGAATAACGCGCAGAGACTGCAGCGCCCTGCACATGTGGAGCTTTGGGGTGTGATGCAGTCAATGTGCTGCCCTTAGGCTGGCCCCTGGAGGGCATCCTGCCTCGTTGGTGATGTGCCCCCTCCTCCTCCTCCTCCTCTCTCCTATCAGGCACCCACGTTGAGTCAGTGACCTCATCATCCCCTCCCTCCTCATCACTGGAGCAAACCTGGCAGTATGCTGCAGCAGGGGGAGCATGACTGCCAGATTGCTGTCCTTCTTGGGCACCCCCTCTGTCCGTGCTCATGTTACTGCCTTCATCGAGCTCAGTATCATCATCAGAGCCTTCCAAACGCTGGGCATCCTCCTGGAGCATGTACCCAACATTGTGGTCAAACAGTTCGAGGGAATCCTCAGGAGGACATGGTGGAGCTAGGGAAGGAGTCACTGATGACATTGAGCTGAGGGAAGAGGCCGCTGCTTTGCCAGACAAAGCACCCTGGGCATGGGTGAGAGAGGATGAGGAGGATGAGGAGGATGAGGACGGCTTGGTCATCCACTCGACCAAGTCTTCCGCATGTTGCGGCTCAACACGGCCAGCTGCCGAAAAAAAGGCCAAGCGTGTCCCATGGCCACGTGCTGATGAGGATGCACCGTCTCCACGACCAGCACTAGACACAGAGCCTGCTTGCCCTCTCTTATTGGCTTGTGACTGTCTGCCTCTCCTTCTTGGCCTTCCAGACATACTAATGGCCTGTAGCTGCACTAAGCTGGGATAGAACACCTGTAATTTTCTTCAGGTAGCTTTATATACTGTAACCAGACAAGCCTGCCTGTCAGTAGGAAGATAACAGGAACGGATCTAGCTGAACACTGTGAGCAGGACGCACTGTACTAAATGTAAATAGTCTAGCTGCCTGACCGTGGTACTAATAGGATCAAATAGAACACCTGTAATTTTCTTCAGGTAGCTTTATATACTGTAACCAGACAAGCCTGCCTGTCAGTAGGAAGATAACAGGAACGGATCTAGCTGAACACTGTGAGCAGGACGCACTGTACTAAATGTAAATAGTCTAGCTGCCTGACCGTGGTACTAATAGGATCAAATAGAACACCTGTAATTTTCTTCAGGTAGCTTTATATACTGTAACCAGACAAGCCTGCCTGTCAGTAGGAAGATAACAGGAACGGATCTAGCTGAACACTGTGAGCAGGACGCACTGTTCTAAATGTAAATAGTCTAGCTGCCTGACCGTGGTACTAATAGGATCAAATAGAACACCTGTAATTTTCTTCAGGTAGCTTTATATACTGTAACCAGACAAGCCTGCCTGTCAGTAGGAAGATAACAGGAACGGATCTAGCTGAACACTGTGAGCAGGACGCACTGCACTAAATGTAAATAGTCTAGAAGATAACAGGAACGGATCTAGCTGAACACTGTGAGCAGGACGCACTGCACTAAATGTAAATAGTCTAGAAGATAACAGGAACGGATCTAGCTGAACACTGTGAGCAGGACGCACTGCACTAAATGTAAATAGTCTAGAAGATAACAGGAACGGATCTAGCTGAACACTGTGAGCAGGATGCACTGCACTAAATGTAAATAGTCTAGAAGATAACAGGAACGGATCTAGCTGAACACTGTGAGCAGGACGCACTGCACTAAATGTAAATAGTCTAGAAGATAACAGGAACGGATCTAGCTGAACACTGTGAGCAGGACGCACTGCACTAAATGTAAATAGTCTAGAAGATAACAGGAACGGATCTAGCTAAACTGAATACAGTGTATATATATATATGCAACACCTGGGATGCATATATATACACAATACACTGTAAGTGCAGCTAACTGACTGACTGTTCTGCCTAATCTATCTAACTCAAATAAAATGACACTGTCTCTCTCTCTCTCTATCTCTCAGCACACCGGAACACACACTACACAGGGCCGCCATGCAGACGGCCTTATATAGTGTGGGGCGTGTACTAAATCCCCTGAGCCATAATTGGCCAAAGCCACCCTGGCTTTGGCCAATTACAGCTCTCTCTACTGACGGCGCTGTGATTGGCCAAGAATGCGGGTCATAGTGCATGCTTGGCCAATCATCAGCCAGCAATTCACTGCGATGCCGCAGTGAAATATGGGCCGTGACGCGCCACACGAATTTGGCGCCAACGGCCCATATCGTTCGCAATTCGGCGAACGACCGAACAGCCGATGTTCGAGTCGAACATGGGTTCGACTCGAACACGAAGCTCATCCCTAGTGAGGAGCTGTGCGGGAGCTGGAGCTGCTCACCTCCTCCTCATGTGGCGCCGGAACCGGAAGTGCTGCGTCCTAAACAACGAATGAGTCATCGGCTGTTAGCGAGCTTCCCCGCTGACAGCTAAAGGAAAAAAATGATTGCCAGCAATACAAACCCCCCCCCCCCCCAAAGAGCCTGGTATAGGCTAGGGGGGGAATGCACGCCATTTTATAAAATAAATATTAAATAGCTGCCGGCAATTGCAAACGCAAGTCAATTTAAAAGTGATTTGACTCATTTTTTTTTCCTTCCGAAATTCCATTTTTTGCTGAAGCATATGCTATCCATGCTACAGATGCGCCACTTTACAGGCAGACTAAGGGCACCCCCCCCCCCCCAGGCGCTACATTTAAGGAAATTTTTCATTTTTATTCTTTCACTTTAAGCATCATTAAAATCACTGCTCCTTTAAAAACTATTGTTTTAAAAAAAAAAATGTTTGCATTGATACATGCCCCCCAGGGCAGTACCCAGACCCCTATACCCCTTTTATGGCCACTTGCTTGCATAAAAGGCTTCAAAATCTTAACTTTTGATTTCTCACGTTCAGCTCCCATAGACTTCAATGGAGTTTGTGATTCAGGGCCAAACTTTTGCCCCTGTGTTCTGCTGTGAACCAGACAGGGGGGTGTTCAGCTCATCTCTAGTCTCAGGTGATAGAAGAAACAAATCCTCCTAAAAAAGTTGTCCCTGTTTGCCCTCTTTCCTCCACATCAGTTCAAAGTCCAGAATATATACAGCATTCATAACCTCCAGAAGGCAAGGGGTGGGGATCTGATGTTACACACTGCACAGCATACAGCGCAAAACTGAGTGTAATCTGAGACTTGAGTGAAGGTTATAGACAAACCCCCTGTACACAGCTTCATAGGGAGACATGAAAAGCTGAGGCTATCAATTGCCTGCTTTGTGCTGGTGGGGGGCTTCTCTTGAGACTGTCAGAAGTGACCCTTGCAGATAGCCGAGAAATGAGTGAGGCAAGAATCACACTAAGTGGACTTTGGATAGAGGCAAGTACACACATTATACAAGGATATGCAAGAGAACAACATATTGATCACACTCCAAAGTGTATAAAATTATAATGAAGCTTTATTCCCAGTAAAACCTCAAGGTAACAATGATACATACATGGACACAGCAGAGATTGACGTGTTTCATGAATCAAGTTTGCTTAATCATAATAGGATTATGATTAAGCAAACTTGATTCATGAAACGCGTCAATCTCTGCTGTGCCCATGTCTGTATCATTGTTACCTTGATGTTTTTCTTGGAATAAAGCTATATTATCATCTTATATACTTTGGAGTGCGATCAATATGTTGTTCTCTTGGCTATCTATCCAGACCACTGACTGGACCTGCACCTAATCAGTAGAGGAGGGATTGCTCTCACCTGGACCGGCACAACCTTGCTTTCCTGCTATAGAAGGATATGCTTTGTTCATTTTTCACTTCTGAGATATACAACCACTTTAACCACTTGCCGACCAGCCGCCGTCATTATAGTGCGGCAGGTCGGAACGATCCCGCTAACCGTCGTAGCTATACGTTGGTCCCTTTAAGTGGGATAACAGGCGCGTGCTTGCTGCACAGCGGGGGTGCCGATGCTCATGACCGACGGTCGCGGTGATCTTCGGCCACGAGCAACCGTGGGCGCGAGAGGCAGAACAGGGATGTGTGTGTGTAAACACACACATCCCAGTTCTGTATCAGGAACCATGAATCAGACCGAGACAGAAGTAAAGTTAAATCACACTTGTTTATTAATAATAATAATAATAATAATAATAATAATAATAAGGTAAACAAAGTAAGCGTAGCCAAAACAAGCCAGAGTTCAGTAACTGGATCGGGTAGTCAGCCAAACAAATGTCAGAGAGCCAGTAATCAATGTAGTAGTACAGCAAGCTGGATCAGGAGCCAGAAGGAACGTCAGCCGAGCAAGCCTTCAACAGGAACGCAGGAGAAAGTCTCTGTGATGTTGACAAAGGCGAAGGCAGAGATCAAGTGAGCTGGACGACTTTAAGTAGGCAGGACTAACGAGCAGAATCAACAACAGCTGGGTAACTGTGGAGAGAGATAGGAGCTGGCAATTAGCGGCCAGCTCAGAGAAGGAAGGGCTGAGCCCAGCCCTGACATTCTGTGAGGAGAGGAGAGAGAGATCGTGAGTTCCTGTGAGCTGGGAACCACGATCTCTCATCTCCTATAGTTAGTCCGATCCCCCTTAGTTAGAGCACACACCTAGGGAACACAGTTAACCCCTTGACCGCCCCCTAGTGTTAACCCCTTCCCTGCCAGTGACATTTATACAGTAATAAGTGCATTTTTATAGCACTGATCGCTGTATAATTGTCAATCCACCTAAAAATGTGTCAAGTGTCCGATGTGTCCACCATAATGTCGTAGTCTTGATAAAAATTGCAGATCGCCGCCATTACTAGTAAAAAAATAATAATAATAATGCCATAAATCTATCCCCTATTTTGTAGACGCTATAACTTTTGCTCAGACCAATCAATATACTGTACGCTTTTTGCGATTTTTATTACCAAAAATTTGTAGAAGAATACATATCGACCTAAACTGAGTAAAAAATTTGCTTTTTTAAAAAAAAATGGGGCTATTTATTACAGCAAAAAGTACAAAATATTGCGTTTTTTTCAAAATTGTTGCTCTTTTTTTGTTTATAGCGCAAAAAATAAAAACCGCAGAGGTGATCAAATACTACCAAAAGAAAGCTCTATTTGTGGGAAAAAAAGGACGTCAATTTTGTTTGGGTACAATATCGCATGACCGCGCAATTGTCAGTTAAATCGAAGCAGCGCCATATCACAAAAAATGGCCTGGTCATTAAGCAGCCAAATCTTCCGGTCTGTAAGTTGTTAAGCCAAAGATGACACCTCCTATCCAGTAAAAGAACATTGTTGGAGGTTTCAGCTGTATTTCTGCCTAATATGCTGCCTATAAGTTGACTCCAATATCTTTGATGATTTCTGGGAGACACAGTGAGCCATTTAAAGCAACGGAAGGAAGGGTATTCTGAGAGATCCGGCTTACTTGCTTCTTACTTGCATAATTGCAGGAAAAAGAGATTTGACATTTGTTTAGCAGGGGTAATTTTTTGACTACAAAGTCATTTTTACCAGTATTACTGTAAATAAAAGCACCATTTAGGTTGGGCCATTAGAATGTGGACATTATATTTCGATCCAGGGTACTACCAACATGCCTCTTGCCCTAATTTACGTGTTACGAGTCTGTGCACTCCCAGAGGGAGCTGAATAGGACATGTACATCGCCATGCCTGACAATTAAACCCGCATTCCTCCCAGCTGAGCCAGGTACCAGTTCAAAGGATAGACCTTAGGTAACAAGAGGAGAGTTCAGTAAACTTTCAAAACCTTACTTCCATAACTTAAAGTAATGTAACTTCAAATCATCCGATTTCAGGGCACACAACATCAAGGCAGACAGCTTTTTACCCATTATGGTAGCAGTCATCAGCACTCTCCAGGTCAGGGATTTCTTTGTCCTTTTCCCCAACCCTATCCAATCTAGGGCACCAGGACCTCTCCAGGTATTCCCTAGCCAGGGAATACCGATACCTGGAGGTATTACATATCTGTAAAATATGCCCCAACAAGTCCCAAGGGGGCCAGCTCTGTAGTTCTACCCTTTCAAATTCTCTTGACTCTTTGCCCAAACTTCTCCCATTCTCTCACGTAACCTACTATTTATGGGGAGTGCGCCACCTAGTGGCCATTTAGGAAATGTTACCAACACCCTCTTAAAACCGTACTGTAGATGTTAATAGCCATATTGCTGATGGGTTGGGTGGACACCCACACCTCTAAGGTGACAAAGTACAGCCAGGAGCCGTAGAGTGGCAGATTTACTGTCTGTATACCTTTCAACTGTCCCTCATTTGTAGGGACTGTCCCTCTATTGAAAATAATTCCCACTGTCCCTCTTTCCTTTTCAGTTGTCCCTCAGTTTGGACAGATGTGTAGACTGCTAAATTAAATGGAATACTTAAACCCGAACTCCACCTTTCCCTTCATTTTAAATAATTTGTTTGGGCCAAGCTCGTAAAAATGAACTTCCTTTACTAATTGCTGCACCCACCATCTGAGCCGTATAAACAATGCCATCAGCTACATACAGTATGCAGCGCTGTGTTTTGGCAGCCGTATGGAGACTTTTTGTCTGCTGCCAGAACAAAATTGAGTTGGACTGAGTTGGACTGAACACTGCTCAGCCATTCACATGAAGCCTTGTATTTTTATCAATGAATACAAGGCTTCATCTAAATGAACAGCGATCTGTCATCTCCCCTAGACAGTCCCCTCCCCCCTTCAGTTAGAACACAGAGAGGGAACACAGTTAACCCCTTGATCGCCCCCTAGTGTTAACCCCTTCCCTGCCGGTGACATTTTTACAGTAATTAGTGCATTTTTATAGCACCGATCGCTGTATAAATGCCAATGGTCCCAAAAATGTGTCAAAAGTGTCAGATCGCAGCCTTTACTAGTAAAAAAAAATCTATCCCCTATTTTGTGAACGCTATAACTTTTGCGCAAACCAATCAATATACACTTATTGCGATTTTTATTACCGAAAATCTGTAGAAGAATACATATCGGCCTAAACTGAGAAAAAAATTGATTTTTAAAAAAAAAAAAATGAGGATATTTATTATAGTAAAAACTACAAAATATTGTGTTTTTTTTTTTTTTTCAAAATTGTCGCTCTTCTTTTGTTCATAGCACAAAAAATAAAAACTGCAGAGATTATCAAATAACACCAAAAGAAAGCTCTATTTGTGGGAAAAAAGTGCCGGATTGCAAAAAATGGCCTGGTCATTCAGCAGCCAAATCTTCCGGGGCTGAAGCAGTTAAAAGATGCTTGTTACCATTCCCTGTGTTAAAGTGGAAGTAAACCCTCCTGCAAAAAAAAACAACTAAAAACACACCCTGCGAGATAAACTTACTTACCCCTTCAGGCCGCCGACATGTCGCCCGGGGCTTGCTTCCGGGTATCAAGGCTCCGGTGCTGTGATTGGCTGGAGCCGCAATGACATCATTCCCGCGCATGCGCGCAGGAGCCGCCGCGAACGGCTTAAGTGTGCATGTGCCGCATGACGTCGGCACATGCAAATACAGGGATATCTCCTAAACCGTGCAGGTTTAGGAGATATCAATGTGCAGCTACAGGCAAGCCTAATTAAAGGCTTGCCGGTAGTTTAAAGTGGTTGTAAAGTGTTTACAACCACTTTAGGTCAGCCAATTACAGGCAGTCCCCTAGTTACAAACATCCGACTTACAAACGACTCCTTCTTACAAACAGAAGGAGACAACAAGAAGTGAGAGGAAATCACCCCCTAGGAAGGGAAATTCACTCCTGTAAGGGTTATTATGGAAAAAAGGTGTCTCCACTGATGCTTTATCACCAAGGCTTGTTTCCCCAACAGCCCAAAACTTCAAAATCAAATTCAGTCATTGGGACAGAAAGTGAGGTGAAATCTTCTGAACAGGGACATAGACAGCAAAACAAACTTTACAGGGGTGATAACCCTTCCCTATGTTATCCAAAAAGCTTTAAAATAGTTGTTTTTTTTTGACTGGAGCTACACTACTAGACCCGATCTTGTTTGTAACCCGGGGACCGCCTGTAATTTAAAAACCACTACTGCACAAAAATTTAGCTTGCGGCATTTTCATTAGCACAACAAACTCTATATTAGTTCATTTCTGCACATTTTTCTGCTCTGCAACAAATGTGTGCTGGTAAGATTGCCCCATGTGTTACTGCGATTGACCGGTGTGAATAAGCCCTGAACGTATACTATATACATACCAAAGGAAACAACTGCAGGAGGTCCAGAGACTGCAACCGAATGGGGGAAGGCTGTCTATGGCTTTGATTTTTATTCATATGTATACCATGATTTATGGAGCACTATAAAATCATACTCAATCATCAACCGCAATTTTCTGCAACATTTACATTTTCAGTACGTTGACAATGATAATGAAAATTGTGGAGCAGAAAGGAACAGAGAAAACATTTACACCACATTATATAAACCTGCACTAAACCAGACTAGGGTTCTAATAATTGTACCAGGAGTGGCCCCTTGACTTTAAAAAGCCCAGATGCATTCCCTCCAGCTAGAAATACATTACACACATACGTGAAATAAAAACAATTACAATAAATTATACCAAATGGCAGGCACTCCAAACTGTCCCATGAGCCACTGCAACTAATTTTTCTTTCAGACCACTACAAACAGTGTATTTGTTTGTATTAATGTAATGTCTATAATGCTCTCATCTGTATGGTCATTTTTCACCGCTGGTCATTTGTTCGGAAAGGAAAAAAAAATTAGAATGAATGCAGCAGATGTCTCATCAAGAGGTACCTGCTAATAGGCTTAACACCTAAACAAACCTTTCATATGTTTATTTGACTTGGTGGGTCAAATAACTACACTGTGCTTAATATATAATCTAAACATAAACATGGCGTCCATTAACAAAGTACACTAAAGTGGATGATTATTGGTTGAAGGAACAGAGTAAATAATTAAACTATTAGAACATATGTGTCATGGAGCTGTGATATATTATTTAAACATTTTCACCCTAACTTGTATGAAAACTCCCAAGGATGTGGGAAAGAAAGTGCACTTTCAGCGTGCCTTCAATTCTCTATACTCAGTGGTCAGCAGCCTCCTAGCATTGAAAAGAAATGATGCTTAGTTCATTACATACAGATATATATATATACAGTGTCTCACAAAAGTGAGTACACCCCTCACATTTTTGAAAATATTTTACTATATCTAATGCCGCGTACACACGACCGGACTTTCTGGGAAACTAGGTCCGACGTTCTTCCCGCCGGACTTCCGGCAGACTACCGCCGGACTTTCTGAACGGACGGACTTGCCTACACACGACCGGACATTCCGGCAGACTAGGTCCGCCGGAAATATTTTTGTAAAATTTTTATTATATCTTTTCATGTGACAACACTGAAGAAATGACACTTTGCTACAATGTAAAGTAGTGAGTGTACAGATTGTATAACAGTGTAGATGTGTTGTCCCCTCAAAATAACTCAACACACAGCCATTAATGTCTAAACCGCTGGCAACAAAAGTGAGTACACCCCTAAGTGAAAATGTCCAAATTGGGCCCAAAGTGTCAATATTTTGTGTGACCACCATTATTTTCCAACACTGCTTTAACCCTCTTGAGCATGGAGTTCACCAGAGCTTCACAGGTTGCTACTGGAGTCCTCTTCCACTCCTCCATGACGACATCACGGAGCTGGTGGATGTTAGAGACCTTGCGCTCCTCCACCTTCCATTTGAGGATGCCCCACAGATTAATAGGGTTTAGGTCTGGAGACATGCTTGGCCAGTCCATTACCTTTACCCTCAGCTTCTTTAGCAAGGCAGTGGTCCTCTTGGAGGTTTGTTTGGGGTCGTTATCATGTTGTAATACTGCATTGTGGTTCAGTCTCCGAACGGAGGGGATCATGCTCTGCTTCAGTATGTCACAGTACATGTTGGCATTCATGGTTCCCTCAATGAACTGTAGCTCCCCAGTGCCAGCAGCACTCATGCAGCCCCAGACCATGACACTCCCACCACCAAGCTTGACTGTAGGCAAGACACACTTGTTGTAGGGGTCGAGGCCTGATTCTGTGTGTAGTGAGGGGAACAAGCTCGTCCAGGGTGGAGGGCAGGGATTTATTGTAGACAGAAATGGTTAGGTTAGGGCAGGACAGGGGTGATATTTTGTCATAGAGGTGGTCAGTAGCAGAATAGAGGGGAGAAGGGTTGAAGTGGGGAAGGTTTCTACGGGTGGTGGTTAAGCGATTGGAGGGAAATGTGGTGGAAGACAGGGAGACAGAGAAACTAATAACCATCAAAATAAAAGAAAATAAATGCTAAGTTGAAATATATCACTGTGTGTAACACATCTATATAAAATATATGAGTTTCACGTTTTTAATTGAATTACTGAAATAAATTAACTTTTCGATGATTATCTAATTTTTTTAGATGCACCCGTATGTGTGTATATATATATATATATATATATATATATATATATATACAGTATCTCACAAAATTGTGTACATCCCTCACATTTTAGTAAATATTTTAATATATCTAACACTGAAGGAACCGCTGGCACAGTACATGTTGGCATTCATGGTTCCCTCAATGAACTGTAGCTCCCCAGTGCCAGCAGCACTCATGCAGCCCCAGACCATGACACTCCCACCACCATGCTTGACTGTAGGCAAGACACACTTGTCTTTGTACTCCTCACCTGGTTGCCGCCACACACTCTTGACACCATCTGAACCAAGTAAGTTTATCTTGGTCTCATGAGACCACAGGACATGGTTCCAGTAATCAATGTCCTTAGTCTGCTTGTTTTCAGCAAACTATTTGCAGGCTTTCTTGACACTATGGGGGTGATTTACTAAAACTGGTGCACACAGAATCTGGTGAAGCTGTGCATAGTAACCAATTAGCTTCAAGGTTTTTTTGTGAAAGCTTCATTAAACAAGCTGAAGTTAGAAGCTGATTGGTTACTATGCACAGCTGCACCAGATTCTGTGTGCACCAGTCGTAGTAAATCTCCCCCAATATCATCGGTATTTGGCATCACTGTACCTCTAGATCAGGGGTCTCAAACTGGCGACCGTCCAGTTTTTGCGAAACTATAAGCCCCATGAGGCATTGCAAGGCTGACAGTTACAGGGAGTCGTAGTTGTTGTAGTTCCGCATCAGCTGGAGAGCCACCAGTTTGAGACCCCGGCTCTAGATCCTCTAACGCAGTGGTTCTCAACTTCTGTCCTCAGGACCCACTAACAGGCCAGGTTTGCAAGATAACTGAAATACATCACAGGTTATATAATTTACTGCTCAGTGATTGCAGCATGGGTGTAGCATAAGGGGTTGCAGGGGTCACAATCGCAACTCCAACCCTAGCTCCTGGGGGCCCCTACAGCCTCCCTGTTATATTATCATATCCTCCACAAAATCCGAACTGCCCTAGCACCCCACAGCCACGCTCCAGTACTGGGCTTCTACTTTGCCTTCCACAGTCCACACCCCTCTGTTCCCATTGGCTGGGGAGAAGCTGTGAGCCATTTCCTGAATGGAGAGGAGCACGAGGTGAGAACAGCCCAGGATGGGGAATGTCTGTGCTGTGTGCTGGCAACATGGAATGGTAATCGAGCTCAGCAAGTTAAGAGGAGGAGAGTGCCGTCTTGTAGCCACGATGTCACTGGTGAGCTATGGCACTGCTCATTGTCTCCTAGTCACCAACTGGGTTTCTCTGTACCCCCACCCGGGGGATGTCTACTTACCCCACTTCCCTGACAACTGGGGAAAAGACACACACCTCCGGGAGGTGACCTTCCCCCAACACTGACAGAGAAACCTTCAGAAATTGCTAAAACAAATCCCCTAACACCTCCCCGGGGGGCCCCTGAAGGGCTGCAGGCTCCAGATTTTGTGTCACATGGCTTTGCCCCCCCAAAGCCCCCTGACCACCCCCTCTACCCTGCATGCTATGCCCGGATGCTGAGCTCCTTTACCATTACAGCACTCTATACTGTTCCTCCTCCGCAGGGCTGAAATCACATACCTTTACAACACAGCCAGTTTGCCATGATCTGCACAGTGTGTATCTGCCTACTGCAACTACACTGCCGTTCCGACCAGATATTTTCACAGGTCAGAAGGGCAACATAAAAGCCAGATACACTCTGTCAAGAAAAAGGTGAAGAATGACAGACTGTGTGTAAAGGAATGTGATTTCAGCCCTGTGTAGTGTGAGTGGGGGGGGGGGGGGTGGGGGCTGTATACAGTGCTGGGGTGGGAAAGGAGCTCTGCCAAGTGACCTGCTAGGGGTCCATGTCCTCTGATTCTCCAGCGGTAATCCCTATCCTCTGATTCTCCAGCGGTAATCCCTATCCTCTGATTCTCCAGCGGTAATCCCTATCCTCTGCTTCTCCAGCGGTAATCCCTATCCTCTGCTTCTCCAGCGGTAATCCCTGTCCTCTGATTCTCCAGCGGTAATCCCTGTCCTCTGATGTGAAGAGCAACTCTGGGAACTCAAAACTCTTAAGCCACTTTGAGTATCTTGGTGTGCGGTGGATGTATCTGCATGCACATTGGAAGTAGTGGGGGGATGGGCAAGGTCAACTTTTACATCGGGGCCCACAAGCTTCAAGCTACGCCTCTGGATTACAGTATTTTAGTCTGCCTCTCCCCAAGGTAATACTTAAATTCTGGCCTGTTGGTGGGTCCTGAGGACCGGAGTTGAGAACCACTGCTCTAATGTGATCACTGTGAGCCCTAGACACGGAAAAGTATCAGCCAGCTGTTGTTATAGCAGTGACGTGACTATTGTATATTGCACATAAAATGATTGCGCGACAATGGATGTCCTCTAATACACCCCAAAAAAATGTAAACTCTTTTCTAGGTCCATCCACTAAATAGCCTATCATGGGGCAGGCCAGATCTGTCCAATTACTGGTCATAGTAGGGGCCTATTCATAGAAACCAGCAAGGAGGCCTAACCTTTTTTTTGCATACGGTATTATTGACTGATACAATCTATTTAAGCAATCTGTATTACAATAGATTGTCTGATACACACGCTTAAATTATATGTTATGTTTAATCGCCTTACACGGTACTAATCTTAAGCTCACTAAATCGGTTGAATTAAGGGTCTGTGGTCTCTGATTCTTATTCAGTTCAATCACTTTACTTCGTATCAAATATGTATCGTAATCACATCGGCATGAGTGTGTCCACCTTGTGTTACTAGACCCAGGACCCTGCATTCACTATATCTGGTCTCCCACAGTACACAGAACATGGAAATGCAATAGTTTTAGTAAATAGAAACTGCTAAATAACTTTTCTCATCAGCAGCTAAAGCAGTCTTGTGACTTCTATCAGTGTCCGGTTAAAGCTTTTAAATTGAACGAGGGTGCGTAACCCTACCGCAAATGCTTCAGAAACGCACACTGAATGTGCCTAAATCAGACCTATGGGGGTTATTTACTAAAGGCAAATCCACTTTGCACTACATGTGCAAACTACAAGTGCAAAGTGCACTTGAACTTGCACTGAAAGTGCACTTGGAAGTGCAGTTGCTGTAGATCTGAGTGGGACACACAAGGAAAATAAAAAACAGCATTTTAGCTTGTACATGATTGGATGATAAAATCAGCAGAGCTCAGTAAGATCCCAATGGGGTGTTGGGAGTTGAGTGTTCTATCAGCACCCCTTATACATTGCAAGAGGCCAGTTACTGTCTAAGTTCAATGTATTGTTCATGTATTTCAGGCATAGTGTTATATTACTTGATACTAATGTCGTACTGTATATTTCTATCTGAAAACCAATAAAACTTTAACTTCGAAAAATCAGCAGAGCTTCCACTCTTTTAAGATCTACACCTCAGATTTACGGCGACTGCACTTCCAAGTGCACTTTCAGTGCAATTTCAAGTGCACTTTGCACTTGTAGTGCAAAGTGGATTTGGCTTTCGTAAATAACCCCCATAGTGTTGCAACTGAATCCAGTTGAGGTGGAAGGTTGTAGCAAAGTCTAGAGCAGTGTTTCTCAACTCCAGACCTCAAGGCACCCCAACAGGTCATGTTTTCAGGATTTCCCTCAGAGGAAATGGCTGTGGCAATTACTAAGGGCAGTAAAACTGATCAAATCGCCTGTGCAAAATAATGGGGAGCCTGAAAACATGACCTGTTGGGGCGCCTTGAGGACTGGAGTTGAGAAACGCTGGTCTAGAGAATGAGACATGCCCTAAGCCCCCGTTCACCCCAGTGTGGCTTTGAAATTGCATTACTTCAGTGTGATTTCAAAGTCGCAGATCAGTGCGATTGGCACTGACGATATTATTGTGTCTTGTGACTTTATACAGAAGTCTATGCAAGTTGCAATGAAATCGACAAAAAAGTAGTGCAGGAACCTTTTTCAAAGTCGCTGCGACATGAGCCGTGGCAATTTGAAAGGTTCCATTGTCAACAATGGGGTGCGACTTGTCATGCAATTTGGAAGAATGGCGTGACAAATCACACCAGTGTGAATGGAGGCTAAAGCTAATGCACAGGTGTATACTGTCCTATCCACATACCGTTGGTTTAATTATTTTGTGTATGGGTATGGGAGGGTTAAAAATGCTTGTATTTGCTCTAAGCCCACGTGAAAGAAGCCTAAACTTTTTTTCCGCTTTGGCAGCCAAATTGGAATAACACTTACTTTATATTTTTTCATAACTTAAAAAAGAAATGTCAGATCACCTTTTTTTTTAGTTGCTGTATTCTGGACCCTCCAGCATGGAAAAATGCTGCATAGTTTTCTTTGTTTATGAGACAGCTGAGAAGCTGCTTTTACCATAATTAATGCTGTCTGTACTGGGCAGACAGATCTTCATTATCAATTGTAATTAGATTTGAAGAGACTGTCTTGGCAAAGGCCGGTACAAGGGGTGGGCGGAAGGGGCGGAGCAATTTATTGTAGGAAGGGGGCGCAGCGCTGGCAGGCAGTGTGATGTTAAACTTTCTAGGCAACTGACTATCACCGGCCGCCCATACAACATTGCAGAGCTGCGCCTGCTTGCAAAACTGTGCAGAGGCGGGCCGCCCTGAGTACCTCACACTGGGGGGGTGTCAGGCTGGCCACCCTCCACGATTGAGGCGATCTATATTGTCAAGTGAGGGGGAGGGGGTGTGCGGGGGGTGCAGGGTGACACCGCTGCACCTACCATCCTCTCACGGCCGCGGGCTGTCTGCCTGTGTGATCCGGGATGTCATGCAGGAACAGCCAAGCAGAATGAAGCCGCCTCCCCCTCCTCTCTGTTTATGTGTAAACAGGGGGAGGGGATCTGCTGAGCATGTGCCGCCGCGCTGATCTGAGGTACTAAATGGGGGGTGTCTGCACACTGGACTGAACGGGGGCTACACTGAAGGGGGGGCGTCTGCACTGAATGGGAGTCTACACTGAAGGGGGTGTCTGCACTGAACGGGGGGGCTACACTAAAAGGGGGCATCTGCACTGAATGGGGGGGCTACACTGAATGGGGGCGTCTGCACTGAAGGGGGGTCTGTGTAACATGCAGGGGGTCCAGAGCTGCAGGGTGCTGTGTAATGTAAAGGGGTCCAGATGTGCAGGATGCTGTGTAATGTAAAGGGGTCCAGAGCTGCAGGGTGCTGTGTAATGTAAAGGGGTCCAGAGCTGCAGGGTGCTGTGTAATGTAAAGGGGTCCAGAGCTGCAGGGTGCTGTGTAATGTAAAGGGGTCCAGAGCTGCAGGGTGCTGTGTAATGTAAAGGGGTCCAGAGCTGCAGGGTGCTGTGTAATGTAAAGGGGCCCAGAGATGCAGGGTGATATGTAATGTGCAGGGGTCCAGAGCTGCAGGGTGCTGTGTAATGTAAAGGGGTCCAGAGATGCAGGGTGATATGTAATGTAAAGGGGCCCAGAGATGCAGGGTGATGTGTAATGCAAAGGGGTCCAGAGATGCAGAGTGATGTGTAATGTAAAGGGGCCCAGAGATGCAGGGTGATGTGTAATGTAAAGGGGCCCAGATATGCAGGGTGATGTGTAATGTAAAGGGGCCCAGAGATCAGGGTGATATGTAATGTAAAGGTGTCCAGAGATGCAGGGTGATGTGTAATGTAAAGGGGCCCAGAGATGCAGGGTGATGTGTAATGTAAAGGGGCCCAGATATGCAGGGTGATGTGTAATGTAAAGGGGCCCAATGATGCAGGGTGATATGTAATGTAAAGGGGTCCAGAGATGCAGGGTGATGTGTAATGTAAAGGGGCCCAGCGATGCAGGGTGATATGTAATGTAAAGGGGTCCAGAGATGCAGGGTGATGTGTAATGTAAAGGGGCCCAGGGATGCAGGGTGATGTGTAATGTAAAGGGGCCCAGGGATGCAGGGTGATGTGTAATGTAAAGGGGCCCAGAGGTGCAGGGTGCTGTGTAATGTAAAGGGTCCCAGAGATGCAGGGTGATGTGTAATGTAAAGGGGTGCACAGGGCTGTGTAATGTAAAGGGATGTTGGGGGCTGTGTAATGTAAAGGGGTGCAGGGGGCTGTGTAATGTAAAGGGGTCAGTGCGGGGGATCGCTGGACTCCAGGTTAGCAGGACTGGGAGGGATGGGGAGGGGGTCCAATGTAAGTTTACCTTACAGATTTTCTGTAAAGTGAACTTACAATTTAACCATTTGCCGACCCGCCGCAGTACATATACTGCGACGGGGCTGCAGCTACAGTATTTTATTGTTGTATTGTTTTTCGTGTTTTCTGGTTTTGAAAGGACACTGACTCTTTCTTTATACCGAGGGGGGGGGGGGGTTGGCGCAGTTTGCCATCTTCGCCCTGGACACCAGATGGCCTTGTCCCAGCACTGGCTGCTTGCATTTTATGTTAATAAGTATTGAGGATAGACTTGGGCCAGGCTCACTCTAACAAAAACCTTGCAGTCAGCCATGACACCTCCTCCTGATAAATATCTAATAGATAAGATATAGATATAGATATCTATATATATATTATATATATATTAACATATATCTATATATATATATATATATATAGATATATAAATATAGGGCTTTTTTTCAGCAGGAACGTGGGGGAACACAGTTCAGACACCTCCAGCACTGAATGTATATAATTCAGGGTGTATTGATCTATGTTTGCGGGGCGGGGGGTCTATTGTCGCTAAAGAGGTCTATTGTTGCTGGTCGGGGATTGTCAGGGCTGGGCTCAGCTCTTCCTTCTCTGAGCTGGCCGCTCAGTTGTCAGCTAATTGCCAGCTCCCATCTCTCTCCACAGTTACCCAGCTGTTGTTGATCACGCTCGTCAGTCCTGCCTACTTAAGCCATCCAGTCCAGAGAAGCTCTGCTTCACCTTGGTCACATCACAAGAAACTATCTCCTGTGTTCCTGTTTAAAGACTGGCTTTGCTGACATCCCTTCAGGCTACAGATCCTGCTTGCTGTTCCACTACTTTGATCCCTGACTCTTGGCTTGGCTGACAATCTGTTCCAGTTTCTGGACTTTGGCTATGTTTTTACTACGTTTGTTCTTTTTACTTTTATTAATAAACAAATGTCATTTAACTGTACTTCTGTCTCGGTCTAATTTCATGGTTTCTGACAGGGATCTACTGTTGTTGGGAGTGGGTCTTATGTTGTTGGGGGGTCAGTTGTTGCTGGGAGGGATCTAGTGATGCTGGCTTCAGGGAAATCTGTTGTTGCTGCTGCGAGTCTATTGTTGCAGGTGGAGGGGGTATTTTGTTGCAGGTAATCCATTGTTGTTGCTGGGGAGTCTATTTGTGCTGGCTGCAGGGAGATCTGTTATTGCTGCTGGGGATCTTTTTTTGCTGGGGGGGGGGGGTATTTTGTTGCAGGTTGTCCATTGTTGCTGGGGAATCTATTGTTGCTGGCTGCATGGGGCCTATTTTACTGCTTTTCTTGTTATCATTAACACATTCCATAAAATTGACTTAGTACCTCAATTGTTACTTAGTTCTGTATTCTCTAAAAGGGGCAGTACTGGGAGGTGGGTAAGGGGTGGAACCAAGGAATGATGCAGGAGGTGGGTAGGGGGTGGAGACAATGGGCGATTCCGAAAGAGGGAGTTCCTGCACCTATTGTCTGAGAAAAAAAGCCCTGTATATATATATATATAGATATATATATACCTATAGATCTATAGCTCTATAGATCTATAGAGCTATAGATCTATAGATGTATATATATATATATATATATATATATATATATATATATATTCAGTGGGGACAGAAAGTATTCAGACCCCCTTAAATTTTTCACTCTTTGTTATATTGCAGCCATTTGCTAAAATCATTTAAGTTCATTTTTTTCCTCATTAATGTACACACAGCACCCCCCATATTGACAGACAAACACAGAATTGTTGACATTTTTGCAGATTTATTAAAAAAGAAAAACTGAAATATCACATGGTCCTAAGTATTCAGACCCTTTGCTGTGACACTCATATATTTAACTCAGGTGCTGTCAATTTCTTCTGATCCTCCTTGAGATGGTTCTACACCTTCATTTGAGTCCAGCTGTGTTTGATTATACTGATTGGACTTGATTAAGAAAGCCACACACCTGTCTATATAAGACCTTACAGCTCATAGTGCATGTCAGAGCAAATGAGAATCATGAGGTCAAAGGAACTGCCTGAAGAGCTCAGAGACAGAATTGTGGCAAGCCACAGATCTGGCCAAGGTTACAAAAAAATTTCTGCTGCACTTAAGGCTCTTAAGAGCACAGTGGCCTCCATAATCCTTAAATGGAAGACGTTTGGGAAGACCAGAACCCTTCCTAGAGCTGGCCGTCCGGCCAAACTGAGCTATCGGGGGAGAAGAGCCTTGGTGAGAGAGGTAAAGAAGAACCCAATTATCACTGTGGCTGAGTTCCAGAGATGCGGTCGGGAGATGGGAGAAAGTTGTAGAAAGTCAACCATCACTGCAGCCCTCCACCAGTCGGGGCTTTATGGCATAGTGGCCCGAGGGAAGCCTCTCCTTAGTGCAAGACACATGAAAGCCCGCATGGAGTTTGCTAAAGAACACCTGGAGGACTCCAAGATGGTGAAAAATAAGATTCTCTGGTCTGATGAGACCAAGATAGAACTTTTTGGCCTTAATTCTAAGCAGTATGTGTGGAAAAAAACAGGCACTGCTCATCACCTGTCCAATACAGTCCCAACAGTGAAGCATGGTGGTGGCAGCATCATGCTGTGGGGGGGGGGGTTTCAGCTGCAGGGACAGGACGACTGGTTGCAATCGAAGGAAAGATGAATGCGGCCAAGTACAGGGATATCCTGGATGAAAACCTTCTCCAGAGTGCTCAGGACCTCAGACTGGGCCGAAGGTTTACCTTCCAAAAATACAATGACCCTAAGCACACAGCTAAAATAACGAAGGAGTGGCTTCACAACAACTCCGTGACTGTTCTTGAGTGACCCAGCCAGAGCCCTGACTTAAACCTAATTGAGCATCTCTGGAGAGACCTAAAAATGGCTGTCCACCAACGTTTACCATCCAACCTGACAGAACTGGAGAGGATCTGCAAGGAGGAATGGCAGAGGATCCCCAAATCCAGGTGTGAAAAACTTGTTGCATCTTTCCCAAAAAGACTCATGGCTGGCTGTATTAGATCAAAAGGGTGCTTCTACTAAATACTGAGCAAAGGGTCTGAATACTTAGGACTGTGTGATATTTCAGTTTTTCTTTTTTAATAAATCTGCAAAAATGTCAACAATTCTGTGTTTTTCCGTCAATATGGGGTGCTGTGTGTACATTAATGAAAAAAATGAACTTAAATGATTTTAGCAAATGGCTGCAATATAACAAAGAGTGAAAAATTTAAGGGGGTCTGAATACCTCTCATCCCCACTGTATATATATATATATATATATATATATATATATATATAGAAAAAAAGTCCAAGAGGTTGCTGCACTTAAAAACTTCTTTGCTTTAGTCAGCTTACGCCCTTCCTAAGATCCATTGAAGCACATGAGATGTGCTTCAATGGATCTTAGGAAGGGCGTAAGCTGACTAGCCCGAGACGTAATCAATCCATCCATCCATCCATCCATCCATATCTGAATCTACTCATGTCTGAAACTTTGTAGGCATTTATTGCCTTTGATATTGCTTGAAAGGATTATACTTGCTTTGTAAATCTCTCCTGAAGATATTGTGAAATAAAGCAAAGAAGTTTTTAAGTGCAGCAACCTCTTGGACTTTTTTTCTATATATAAGGTTGGTGGGAAGACCTGATTGCTGGCACTAAAGCAGAGTGCGGTTCTCCACTACAAGTGAATATA
The DNA here is from genome assembly GCA_037952835.1 of Lithobates septentrionalis. Lineage (NCBI taxonomy): Eukaryota > Metazoa > Chordata > Amphibia > Anura > Ranidae > Lithobates > Lithobates septentrionalis. The sequence goes on along the minus strand of JBBDGP010002023.1, from coordinate 649,865 downwards.
TATATATATATATATATATATATATATATATATATATATATATATATATATATATATATATATATATATATATATATATATTAATGAATATAAGAATTTGACTGCAAAAGAGCAAAAGAGAAAATAGGCTTTAAGATGATTGTCATCAGAACCAGTGTCCCTGTTGGAGGATCTTCCCGCACTTCTTGTTCTGGCAACAACTGTAAAAATTTTCCATCACTTAATCTATGGATGACAATGACAACCAGGATAAACTCCTCCTTTCAGGGATGCTTAAGGGCTCATGCACACTGCAGCTTAAAGAAGCTTTTTTTTTTAGCTCTAATTTTTTCTGCCTGGAAACACCCCTCCATGTTAGTCAATGTGTCCATGCACACTATGGCTTCTGGCTTCTTCAGGAGTATACATACATATGCTCTTACAGGCAGAGCCCCCCCCCCCCCCCCCCACTACCACCAAACTCACATTTTTGAGAGGTGTTTTTGAGCAGAAAAGACGCCTGAGTGCCCAGAGAAAAAGTGCGAAAGAGCATGAAAAAGCTCAAAGAAGCTCAAAAACACACAAAAGGCCTCTTGCACATGATACTCCTGTTTGAGCATCTTTCTCGTGCGCACCCACACATTTGCGCGAAAAAGCACGCAAACTTATTCTCGTGTACTCTTTCTGCACAATATGCAAATGAGCATTCGTGCACATGAGGTATAAATTACTGACCAAAAAAAAGTTGTTTTTTTTTATCAGGCCTCTTGCACACTGCAGCATGAAAATGCTCAGTACAGCTTTTTTTATTTATTTTTTTTTTTACTGAGCTACAAAACAGCTCATTATTTGTAATGTGCCTATGCACAGAGGCGTGTAAATAAGAGCCGTGCATTCTCTTCAGTGAAAAAACAAATAGAAAAATCTGCATTTTTGGTCAGTAATTTAAGCCAAATGTGCGCGATGGCGCGCAAAATGTGTGCAAATGCCCATTTACATATTGTGTAAAACAAAAACTCGAGAATACGTTTTCAAAAATTGTGCGAACGCATATGCGTGCAAATACGTACAAAAAATAGAAACGTCTGAAAAAACTCAGTACAGCTTTTTTTTTTTTACTGAGCTACAATACAGCCCATTCATTGTAATGTGCCTCTATGCACACAGGCGAAGATACTCACAAATACATTTAAAATAATAAAAGTGTGAAAAAGTAGATGCTCAAACAGGAGTATTGTGTGCAAGAGGCCTAACCGAAGAATTCACGGCGCTTGCGTCTGTGTGCATAGGCACATTACAATTAACTGGTTCCTGACCGGCTCACGCACATATACTGCGGCACATACATGTGTTTCTTTCTGATATTTCACCAGTAAAATATATATATGCATCCAAAATACGAATATATTTTCAAGTACATCTTGATTGTCAAGGAGTTTCTGCCTTCCAAAGTCCCATAGAGGAAATTGTTCTATTTTATATCTGAGTTAGAGATATGGGCAGCAACTCCTTTTCCATAGATCTATGGCGCAACCATAATATACTGCAGCAGAATGGCTCTCCTGGGCGAAATCCCAGATATATATATACGGCTTTGCCCAGGAGAGCCACCAGAGGGCGTGCCAGCGCGTGTGTGCCCGCTGCACAGCTGGGGACCCGATGCACGTGGCCGGAGGCGCCCGAGAGGCAGCACAGGGATTTATGTGTGTAAACACACAAATCCCCGTGCTGTCAGAGGAGAGGAGACAGATCGTGACTTCCTACAAAGTAGGAAAAACGATCTGTCATCTCTCCTAGTTAGTCCCATCCCCACACAGTTAGAACACAGTGATGGAACACACAATAAACTCCTTGATCGCCCCCTAGTGTTAACCCCTTCCCTGCCAGTGACATTTATACAGTAATCAGTGCATATTTATAGCACTGATCGCTGTATAAATATCAATGGTCTCAAAAATGTGTCAAAAATGTCCAATTTGTCCTCCGCAATGTCGCAATACTGTTAAAAATCGCAGATCACCACCATTACTAGTAAATAAACAAAAAATAATAAAAAAAGCCATAAAAATGCCATAAATCTTTCCCATAGTTTGTAGACGCTATAACTTTTGCGCAAACCAATCAATATACCCTTATTGCATTTTTTCTTTTTTTTTTTACCAAAAATATGTAGAAGAATACATATTGAACTAAACTGATGAAGATTTTTTTTTTTTAAATTGGGGGACAATTATTATAGCAAATAGTGAAAAATATTGGGTTTTTTTTCAAAATGATCGGACTTTTTTTGTTTATAGCACAAAAAATAAAAACCACAGAGGTGATCAAATACCACCAAAAGAAAGTTCTATTTGTGGGGAAAAAAGGACACAAATTTGGGTACAGCATTGCATGACCGCGCAATTGTCAGTTAAAGTGACACAGTGCCAAATTGTAAAAGGGGCTCTGGTCAGGAAGGGGGTAAAACCTCCTGGGGCTGAAGTGGTTAATGGGCTGTATTTTAGCTGTAAAAAAAAAAAAAGTTGTACTTTTAAGCTACAGTGTGCAAGAGGCCAAAAAATAGGAACAATGAGCTGAGGGGAGGGTTTGTGAAAAAAAACAAACGCTTATGCTCAAAAAAGCTGAAAGAAGCTCATAGGAAGCTCAAAGAAGCTCAATAAAAATGTGCAAAAGAGCCCAAAAAAGGTACAAGCTTCTTCAAGCTGAAATGAAATCTCAAATGCCTGTAAAAACTGTTTTTTTTTTGAGCTGCAGTGTGCATGAGCCCCAAAGGAATAAAAGACCGACATGGGTTCTCATGCTTCCCACTTTATTCAAAACCAGGAAAAGAAGGTTTAGCTTTACATACACTTTAAATAAATTAGCGAAACGATTCAGACATAACAATTATTTCACAAACCCAAATCAGAAAAACTTCCGAACAGAATTAGTCTTTGCTCTTTTCCTGAACAGACCAATATATCAGCATCCTCGCTACTGTATCAGGGGGATATTTGTTTTATTACACCTATTTATTCCTGACTTAAGTGGGTTTATTGAACAGTGACAGCAGAAGCATGCAAAAGCAAATGGAGATCTGACTACATTAGAAGTGCCAAACCCTTCTCTGCCAGTCCGGGAGTACCTTGGAGACTAAGCGGATTTTTAACACGGCGGAAAAAATTGCCTGACATACATTCATACTGACAAGTGTTTTTAAGCTTCAATTATAGCACAGATTCATTTTCCATTTAATCAAATACTTTAGCTTTTGAACTTCACTTTCTATAACTGTTTGTTATGAGACTACTGACAGTGCGCGTATATTCGGAAATTGCTATTCTGGAGATAAGAAATGGAATTAAGAATAAAGATGACATGCCTTTTACAGGTAGAATGTATAATTAATGTACAGCTAAGAAAACTCTATTGGACAACATGAAGTACCGCGCTTTTTGTAGACCTGGCTTATATTTCTGGGGGAAATAGCCATTAAAACGGAAGCATCTTCAAAGGGAAATAAAATATATGTAAAGTTTCTGTGCATTTTATTTAAATATATCACTTATTTTTACATTGTTTTATTATACCCTGTTTCCCCGAAAATAAGACCTAGCGTGGTTGTCGGTGATGGCTGCAATATAAGCCCTACCCCCCAAATAAGCCCTTCCCTGTTTCCCCGAAAATAAGACCTAGCGTGATTGTCGGTGATGGCTGCAATATAAGCCCTACCCCCCAAATAAGCCCTTCCCTGTTTCCACGAAAATAAGCCCTACCCTGAAAATAAGACCTACAAGCACTTTAACTGGGGTTTCTTTGGGGGGGTAGGGCTTATATTGCAGCCATCACCGACAACCACGCTAGGTCTTATTTTCGGGGAAACAGGGTATTAGGATCATTAAACAGGTGTGTTGCCACATAAAGGGGCAGAAAACACCAAATAATAATATTTTTATAGGTGGAGCCTGGCTGAGTCAGTCGGTGGCTTCTTTTTGGTCTTGAATACACCAAGAACAAGAGCCATCGGACGTAATTCCTGACTTTGTCACTGAGAGTATTGGGTGTCCCTCCCCATGTTTTTGCTTTTTTTTCTTTCAAAGTTTTTATTATTTTCAAAAGAATCAGATAAATGTTATACATCCATAGCAAGATACAATGCAGCATAACCTCAAATACCTCCTATAGGCTTGGAATGGGCAAACTCATTTACATCTATGAAAAGCAAATAATTAACGTTCAGTGTGAGAATTCTGAGGCGGGTTAGACGATGTCTCACGATATACGTGCCTTGCAATATCTGGTTCCAGACGTCCCGGGGAGCTCTCCCGACACCCCTAAAGGGAGAACAGACTGTGTCGGGACAGCCACTCCGGGACATCCGGATTATAGCCACTCGGAATGATGGGTAACGAGCACTGCTTGTGTTGAGATGGTATAAGCACCTAGCCTCAGAACCTCTAGGGGGGGCTCTTCTACTTAAGAGCCTGGAGGCACTTGTACTCCTGTCCCTTCCCATGTTTATGTGTACCAGCATCTAAGGTGATGAAGGGTGCCATATCCGAAAATATACAGAAACCAATAGTAACATCGATTTTTAGGGCACCACCAAGAACTTGATTGCTCCAGTGGTCTGCACTGAGGAAGGGGGCATGGTACCCAAGGTGGCATGTTGGGCCTCCCTTGGAATGCTACTCTCTATTCAGATTTTAAATATTGCTGCGGTAACATGTTTTTGAACTGGCAAAGGAGATTAATCTATTAGTTTACACTGTATAAAGTGAATATCAATCTGAGAAATCTCGTGAAATAAAGTGGTGTAAACAAATTTTGAATAATTAATAATAGCTGCTATCACTAACAAGTGCTCTCACTTCACTTAAAAGGTGAAAATAACAAATAGACAGGGCTGCGCTATAAGAAAACGTCAATAATAATGAAGTGTAACTAAAAATGGTAATTAATAAACATATATTGCTGAAAGTTGATATATAGTGTCTGTGACTGATTGAAGTGAATTAAAAAAAAAATCAATACATCAACGGTGCAAAAATCCAAAATGCTTGTGCTCTCCTCTCACAAGCTGCTCACCTCACATCTGAGTCAAATCAGCAGTGTTACCCTCTGGGGATGATAGAGAAGGCTGGTTTGGTGCTGGTATTCACTTTCCTCCTTCAAATCGCTCTCGTTTAAAATGTCTAATAATATATAAAAAAGGTAAGGTATAAAACTCACAAAGATGGCACTGTAAGCTGTGCAAGCTGAAAACACATTTCAGAGACAATAGGTCTCAAGATGGCCGCGATGTAACGTCAGTATGCAGGCTCCGTCCCCTAGACGCGTATCGTCAAAGCATTGACTTCTTCAGTAGGTATGAATTTAATTTACACTGTCCAATATGCATATATAATATACATATTGCTCAATATTGTGGGCATTTACATTGTAAGATTGCCAAAATAATTATGTTTGTGGTGTATTCGAGACTAAAAAGAAACCAACGGTTGGCTCAGCCAGGCACCACCTATAAATAAATTATTATTTGAGGTTTTCAGTCCCTTTACATGGCAACATACATGTTCAATGGTTCTAATATGATAAATGTTGTGGTTATTTACATTGTTAGTATTTATTGCAGATTTTATCATTTCTTCATGCTATACTCCTGATGAAGCAACTTATTGTTGCAAAATGTGTAGAGTTTGCCTTATGGCCTTTGAATTGAAGACTTCATGTCTGTTGCCATCGTTGCTTTATAATGCCGTAGTGGAAAGGGAGTATGGAGTTAAAGGCTTTTGTGGACTATTAGTTTATATGTTTTTAGACATATGTTGACTGTTTTTTTTTTTATTGTAATGAAATAATTGTGTAAAACCTATCTTTATGTTGGTTAAATTGTTCTTTGTGGTGCTTTAAAAAACAGTGTTACTATTGTTAACTTTCATCCTATTTCTGTGTTCCTGCATCTCTTGTATTTTTCAAATTATAAAATACAAAAAAATATATATCAGCAGAGAGAGTGAATATGAGTGTATTTACATGTAAACACAGGGTCTGCAGGTGAGTCATCTGTACACGGCAATAGGGCAGAGTTGGGCAGCATTAGTAACAGAACTTCACACTGAGATATCGGGACACAGCATGGGACTACAATTTCAATGGACAAGGCTATTTAAACCGATAGTTGGGAAGTATAAGGCAGCTGCTTTGGGCCCCACAACAATGATGGGGCCAAGGACAGCTTCCCCTTTTGCCCTGCCTTAAAGATGGCCCTGAGCCCAGTGATGCTGCTCTCGGGCACATCGCTGAATTGAAAAAGAAGCCAGGTAAGTTTTTAGCGGGAGTTGGATGAAGCTGATACTGGAAGGTTTTTTTTACCTCAGAGCATAGAAAGCGTTAAGGTAAACAAAAAAAGAAACCCTCAGAGCCTTTAGAACCACTTTAAAGAATATTTCCACTTTTGTAGCCAAATTTGGATAACACCTACTTTTTATTTGTTGCATGTTTCCATACACATAGCACCCCCCCCCCATAATGATAAACCTGAGCCTGTGGAGTTAATATATGCCATAATTAACCCTGTCTGTACTGTGCTGGCAGATCTCATTATTAGTTTTAAACTATGTTTCAACACTGTGGGGTTGATTTACTAAAACCGGAGAGTGCAAAATCTAAAAAAAATCTAAAAGTTGATTGGTGTCTATGCAGAGCTCCACCAGATTTTGCACTCTCACTATAAGTAACTCACCCCCTGTCTGTCTAAGTGAGCCAACAAACACAAATAAACATATCAGCACAAGGGACATAACTTACGGTTTTTAGTAGTCCTTCTCAATTCTGCACCCTTCCTCCCCCTTCCCATGTGGCTTAGTTTAATGCAATTAAAGGGCTGTCAGTAGCTCTCATCAAGAGAGACTAACTATGCAGCCCCCTTTCCTGCCAGATCTGCCATTCATTTTATGAATGACACAGAATCGCTGAGTGGAGGGGGGTGGAGATATCAATCTTTAAGGCTTTGAAGATCTTGAAGCATGAATTCTGCATTGCATGGTAATGAGGGAAACTGACTATGTCCCCACTTTGTCCCTCTGAAATAGCTTGCAGTCCTGTGTATACTTAACTGTACATAAATTGCACATGGACACAAGGCGTAGCAGAGGGGAGGGGAGGACAAATATCCACACAGCGGAACCAAGAGAAGATACAGAACCATCACCCACTAAGGGAATGCCATCTTTAAACTTGCTCAAAGCTCCGATCCATCGTGTAAGGCCTTACATGATGTCCATGTGCAATTTTGGGGGTTTATAGATGGAACCACAGCTGACTACTATAGTGGTATTTCCCTGAGGAAGAACATGCTGTAATTGAGTGTTCAAAATGCGTTGGATGATTCTGGTTGGAAGTTTACTGCGAGGAACCACCTCTGTGACAGCAAATGACAACTGGATGTACCACATAATATCAAGTGTAATCATGTGATGTTGACCCTTTATTCTTCTTATAAAACAAGGACGTATAAAATAGTTTTTAATACTCCCACAACAAAAGGGATGAATGTTTTTTGATGTATTGTGAAAATAAAGATGTAACATTTATATATTTTTTAAGAAAATGCATATGTGTGTACAATTTTTTGGTTGCCTACAAAATCCCATTAGAAGTTACGCAATGAACTGAATGTTTGCAGTCCTGTGTGTAATGCTGCCCCAAAGAAACAACTAGAAAGATGAGAAATATTTTTCAAAATATGTATTTTTAGGTATGCTGTATGAATGGGAACACACAAAAAACACAGAGTGGAGAATTTCTCAAATTTGGCCGCCAAAGGTAAAATATAGTTTCATTTTTTATTTTCTTGTTCAAGTATTTTCTTGAAAGCAACAAACATTTCAGTGCAAAGGTACAGGTAAGAGTGCAAGAGGTACAGTACATATGTATAGTGAGTACAATGTAACAAGAGCTAAAGCATTGAAAAGACCATGCCGCGTCAAAAGAGAGTACATAGAAAACATCAGGGGTAGGATAATCCTCCATAATGCTATACAAAGGTAGGCTGAAATTCTAGGTGTAAACAACATATGAACAGTCAGGGAGAACAACAGGGGGGAGGGGAGCATTTACACAATGTTCCAAACCATGCACAAGTAATTAACAGAGGTAGCTGTTTGTCACCCCAACAGAGGACAATACCAAAGAGCACAAGAGTACTGGGAGACAGTAGGTCAGAAAAGGCAGTGGGGTGTACTAAAGGGAATGCCTAGCTAGGAGCTCAAGTCAGGATATGGGCTTTGGGGGTAGAATAGGAAGGATAGAGACAAGAAAGAAGTGGGGGGTATGAGGGGGAAACACGTGTGGGGGGGGGGGGGGTAGAAAGGAGAAAAAGAAGAAGGGGAGATGCTGGGGAGGGTCGGATAAGGGCTAAGCGGAAGGGAAGAGGAAAGGGGAGGGTGGGCAAAGGGACCCACCTAGGGGAGGGTAGAAGAGTGTGTCAGACTCAAGGGTGGTGTAAAGAAAGTTAGCTGAAGATATCATGGGCGTAGTAAGGTTTCATCAAAACCAGGGGGTAGAAAATGGGTTACCCAAGGGTTCCGGAGCTGTTAAAATTTAGGAACTTTATCTAATAGAACAGCTTCCAATTTGGAGTGAAGCACGTACACACAAGGAAGTGGAATTCCAGGCTTTAGCTATGGTCTGCTTGGCAGCAGTAGTGACTTGGAGCAGAAGATTAAATTGGCGGTGCGTCAAAGATGTGGGTTTGTTGTTCAAGAGTAAATACAGTTTAATTTTCACCCAGTAATCCTGCAACACACACTTTCTGTTATTTCACATCTGCAGTTGTTTCTCCACTGTATCTATGAAGGGAGCCATGGTTGTGACAAAGGCTAAACTTCACACATGGCTGCCTTTGTTTGTTTCCATTACCTGGGGTATTAAGAGGCCATGCAGTTTATGAAATAAAGATAAGGACCAGGCCAGAGATAGGCTGGGCCTGCTTTTGCTCATCAAATAAGTAGTTGACTAAATTGTCCATTCACCACTGACTGGTCCTATCTCATACTGCGTTCTTCCAGGTACTTTTCTATTAGCAGACCATGCTTTTGCGCCCATTTATCTAGTTACACACACATACAATTCCTTTTACATTGATATTAACATGTTGGGTATCCACTTGCAGCCTGATGGAAAATTCATTAATCATATTAATTTTAAGTTGACTTATACAAGAAAGTTTCCAAATTTCCCCATGATATACCTTTCACATTGTAATTTAATTACCTTTAACCAACGTAGTGATAAATTGGATCTTCAGAATTAATTAAAATGTTTCCTGGAATGCATTTTACAGAAAGATTGCTTTTATGCATGATATGAAGGTAAATGGATGATGGAACTGGGGTCTGTGTGCTAAGAGATGGTTTGTGAATAATAATTTGCTATTGTCATCTGTTAGTTTCTTTCTTTCCCTGAAACCTTCAGTAAAAAAAAAAAAAGAAAAAAAAATAGCAAAAACAATTTAGTCATTTATTTTGGTTACGTATATTTGACATACAGTTTTTTATTTTTTTTATTGTTTTGTTAATGTGTGTATTACAAAGCTGGATCAGTGGACTAGCTTCATAATTATTTTAAATATAGATTTTTTTCAGTCTGTGTTCCATTGAAGAGATCTACCTTTTTTTAATTATTTATTAGATTTTCAGTATACAAAAAAAAAAAAAACACAAAACATCAAACACAACAAGTTCAGTTTGAAGGGCTTCAAGTACAAAGTTAACCTCGGTGGTATAGCTGAATACTCAAAATCCTGTGCACAGGCAAGAAAAACACTATATACGAGGGATGAGATTACCGTCAAGTAATAGCTGAACCAGCAAGGAAGAAATGGTTAGGAGGTAACCATTGAGGAGATCTTCCTTTACTTCCTGTCCTATTGACACAACAGGAAACAAGAGGATATCTCTCTAAATTTAGGGGAAAAGCCCTCTTGAACAGTTAGTACTGGAACAATAGAGCCAGTCTGAAGATTTCCCCTCAAAAAGATTGTTTTTAGATATACCTAGAATTTAGTATGCATGCCCAGGGGCGGCCCGTCCATTAAGGGTGCACGGGTGCGAACCAAGCCCACCCAGATGTGTTACAATAGCGAATGAATATTCCTATTGTAACACTGATCTTCCTCCCGGCCAATCAGGAAGTGGGTCTTGAGACCTGTCACCCGATTGGCCGAAAGGACAGGCAATCCTATTGGATGCCTAGGAGGAGGGAAGGAGATGCACGGCGGAAGTGAGGAGGAGAAGAGGACACAGTAGCCACTGGCTGATGCCTGCACCTGCCACCTAGATGGGATAAGTGCTTCAGGGAGCCTTTGTCTGGAGCAGCAACACTTTATCTTTAGATGGGATAAGTGCCAGACCGACCGACAGACAGCGAGTGGGTGGTGGTTGAGGTGCCACCAGGGGGTGGATGGGGGGGGGTGGTTGTTTGCCACCCCCCCCCCCCAAAAAGCACTATATGCCACTGCCCAAAACCAGAGTTTTACCATCAGTGGTACATACACCCAGTCTCCAAATCATTTTCCCATCTGATGATCTGAGTAGGAGTAGAGCCCAGCTTAGAACAAGCAATGTTCAGAGCTAAACGTTTTGTCACCTGGTATAAGTCCCATATATTAGTCTTACGGGGGTGTAGCACCCTCCTAGATAGGTGTTAGGATTAGGCAAATTTAGTTTTGGCTCACTGTAATCAGTGTGGCTGTGTTGATTGTTTTGGCCTGTTCTATGTTTCAGTGGCTACAGAATTGACTGCTTCCCTCTGGTTGGTTCAGAAATGTTCTGGAAGTTAGTGGGCAGGAAGAGTCTAATTAGCAGCTGAATATTCATACAGCCCTGGCCAATCCCTGGGGAGAAGTACCCAGATGGTGACTGGGAGTCTGAGACTAAGACTGAGAGCAACCAGGTCTTTTCATGAGGAGGAGATTTCAGCTCCTTAGGCCTTGCTGCCATGTGCCTGTGGGGTGCAGAGGTCTTAGTTGGGATAACTGAGGGCTCATACTACTAATGCCCCGTACACACAGTCGGTTTTTCTTGACGGAAAATGTGCGATCGGAGCGTGTTGTCGGAAATTCCGATCGTGTGTGGGCTCCATCGGACATTTTCCATCGGATTTTCCGACACAAAAAGTTTGAGAGCAGGCTATAAAATTTTCCGACAACAAAATCCGATCGCGTCAGTTCCGACCGTGTGTGGCTAATTCCGACGCACAAAGTGCTACGCATGCTCAGAAGAAATTCCGAGACAGAACAGCTCGGTCTGGTAAAATTAGCGTTCGGAATGGATACAGCACTTTCGTCACGGTGCAATGTTTTAAATTGTTTAATACAGCGCACTCTCTTCTTCTTTATAATGTGAGAAGAATGAAGTAGTTTTACTGCTCATATTCACACAGACTTCTCACAAGCTTCTTTCTTTATTATTTATCGTGATTCCCTCAATATATTTTGATTTGTCACATCTGACCAAATTTCTTTTTTGTTGTTTTATTTTTGTTTTGTATTTTTTTCAAGGCTGATTTTTTTTTAGTTTTGTTTTGTATTTTTTTCAAGGCTGATTATTTTTTTGTTTTGTGTTTGTATTTTTTTCCCGGCTGATGTATTTTTTTTATTTTTTTAGGGTTTTACTCCATAATATTTTTGTGTGTGTTTTGTGTGTTAAGTTACCACAACACCATTATTATCTTGTATTATTTAATCTCAAGGAGGTTGCTTGGTGTTGGTGTCCCTTGTTAATATCACATAGTATTTTTGAAATGTACCTGCCTCCTCACAAACAAACTGTCCTTTTTGAAGGACACACATAGGCGAGTACAATTGAACCAAAAATTCCTTTATTAAGGGCTCATAACCAAACAAAGAGGGAGGCAACGCTGGAGAAACAGCAGAAATTGGCGAAACCTTTGGCCCCCAGGGCAGACATCAATTATTTTCCAGCAAAATTGGTGGCCTGAGGAGTCCATATCTAAGGAAGTGCAGTCTGGTCCAGAAGTCCCAGAGATCCTGAAAGCAGCAGATGACATCTGTGTCCCCAGGCTGTGGTCATACAGGAGCCTGCATCTTTTGTCAGACCAGACTGAACCCAGGGCCATCACTCTCTGGTCTTCCTTCCATGCTTCCTTCCACGCTGTGGCTGTGGTGGTGTAGTTGTGGCAGGAGGAGGAGGAGGATGGTCCAACTCAATCACGTCGGTATTGGGTGTGATTTCGCCACTCACCCCCTCAGTTAGGACTTTATAAAAAAGTTTCTCACACATGAGGCGTTGACCCTCCTGCATGCTCTTCAGTTTGGTGGCAGCCATGCAGGCAAAGGCCTCTTCAGGAGTGGGTAAGGCTCTGAGGGATGCAGAAGCCTCCTGAATGAGCCTGAGTGTTGAATCCTGCACGTGACTCCCCTTCCTGGGTCTTTTGTTTGGAAGGCGGAGGGGAGGAACCTGCGATTCTGTCAGGCTCCTACTGGTCCCAGGCTTCTCCTGGCTGCCACTTAGCCCCGCCTCCTCCTGGCTGCCACTAACCCCCGCCTCCTCCTGGCTGCCACATTCCACAGCCTCCTCCTGTGTGCCACATTCCAGAGCCTCGTCCTGGCTGAGGTCTTCTTGTGTATGAAAAAGGGACATAGTTTTAGTTTTTGATTCATCAATCACACACAATTTTCACCTCATGACTGTTGCAAATTGAATGTTAACAAATATAACAGACTATCCTTCTGAGCCCAGCATTTTTCATTCTTGTCCCAATTATTTTTGCCCACTACTGTCTATTGACATGTAAAAAAATGTATTAAATCAGCAACTAGTGATCAATAATAACATCTAGTAAACATCATTAATTTATTGACCAGAAATCTGTAGAAGAATGCTATACCTGACTCCATCTGGGCTCCTCCACTTCTTCCTGGCTGGAAGTCCCAGGTTGGACATCGGAGGCCTCAGCTGGGGTGGAAGGAAGAGTGGAAGGAAGGGTTGAGAGGGATTCCCTGACTCCAGTCTGGTCTGACAGAAATCGCAGTCTCTCATAGTACCACAGTCTGGGGACATAAACGTCATCTGCTGCAGCTCCGGATCTCTGGGAATCCATGACCTTCTTGAGCTCCCTTAGATAAGTGCTCCTCAGGCCACCAATTTTGGCTTTTAAATAGGGTATGTTTGCTGTGGGGACCACCGGCTTCACTAACTCCAGCAGTTTCTCCAGCACTGCCTGCCTCTTTTGTTTATTATTGTAATGTGGATATTTCACCTGCCACAGACAGGGCAGCTCCCTGTACTTGTCTATGAAAGGAAGTTGTGGTCATTGAAGCCATCCATTTTATCTACAAGACACAACACAAGACAAACCCTAATGTCAGGCAAAACTCTCCTAATCTTGTTACAATATAGGCCTCAAACTAGAAGCAGTATAGGCCCAAGTTTTGCTCTTACCTTCGTTATCACGATCGGCGCCTCTGATACTCCTTCCTCCGCTCACAGATCGTACGTACTACGCATGTGTGTTACGCTTTATACACACTGCGCATGCATGTAACTCCACCCGCCCCTGACGTTCTTTCTAGTGCTAATTACAGCAACGAGGAGGAGGAAAGCCCGGAGCCAGAAACGTCTGGATCCAGAAGGAGAAGATTTAAGGCATCGAATATGTCCTTTGGGGAGATGTTGGAGATGGTCGACATCCTGAAGAGGGCCGACTATGACGGGAAGTATGGACCTTACCCCAACCCCAATGTCCGAAAGGCCAAGATCATGGCGAAAGTGGTCAAAAGTCTGCACCGGAATTTCAGGGTATGACGATCGAAAGATCAGCTCAGGAAGCGGTGGTCAGACCTCAAATTAAGAGAGCACGAGCAGTACAGAAAGATCTGGAGAGTGCTGCAAAAAAGTAAGTAGTTGTGCTGTGTTCCTATTCTTTTTATGTTTATTACGTTCGTGCTGCTCCATGCGCTTTTCTTAACTGTTATCCAGTTTAAAATGTCAACTTTCGTGTTAATGGGCACATTATTTGTTCATATCAAACATTTTTCTTTCGGCCTATAAAACACCATTGTTTTGGCCATATGCATATGCATTTGCCCACATTTTTTAGGGCCTACTTGTGTGAAACTAATTTGGTTGTGTAGATGGGTTTGTTACTAGAATGAAATGCAAACTAGATTCTGTGTAAGGAGAGGACACTCAGCAGCTGTTTACACATCTGGACGCTGGAGCACTAGTGTGGGACACAAGAACACCCTTTTTATTAGGGGGCCCACACAGGTGCTCCAGTGTATACTATAGGGGTGTCTCCATCTGTGAAGCTTGTACAAAACAGGTAAGTATTGAAGCTTCACAAAGGACAAGAAAAATGCAACATCTTGGAACTCTGCCAAAACAAACAATTGTACCCCACTTCCAAGCAATGTTTCATATTTATAGTTCTGCCATCAAATATCTGTGTGCTAAGTAGACCTATTTTTTTACATAGGGGAGAAAAGACTCAGAGGACACGCCTCATCCGAGGAGACCAGAGACCCCCCACCTCTGGAAGAAGGGGAAATCCACCCAGAACAAGCAGAGCAGGAGGAGGAAGACGTGGTGGAAATTGGCACCACAACAGGTTAGTGTCTGCGACCACAGGCTCAGGTAAGAGATGGATGCCAGCATATTTATAATACATGGTGTTTTTTGGTTTCTATCTTTTTAGGTGATCGTGATGTTGTGGATCCAGATCCTTTCACCTTGGAAAGTGCACAGATCCTGATCGGGGAGATCATGGGGTGTAATAGGGACTTGGAAAACATCAAGAAAAACATCAATGATGTTCTTCAAAAAATGAAGAACATCATTGATGTTTTAGGGAGAGTTTAAAACCCCTCAAAATTTTTTTTTTTGTGTGATAAAATTTTTTGACATTTTTTGTCAAATTTGAGAAAAGCCAAATTTTGAAGATGCACACAGTGTGTCAACATGTGCTATCTGCCATCACGGGAGATCAATGGATGCATTTTGGGGTGCAACCCCTTCCTCAATAATAAAGTAGCTGTGAGGAAGGGGTTGCACCCCCAAAACACGTCCCTTGATCCCCCGTGATGGCAGCTAGCACATGATAGAAAAAACAGAAAAAGAAGGAGGGCGCACTAACCTAGTGCATTACCACTGATAAACTTTATTGCAGCATAAAAAACAGCAAAAATTATACTCACAAACGAGCTATCAAAACCAGCTTTAAAAAGGGCGCAAATGCGCTGTTCTGGGGATCGACACACCAGGACCTATTGCCAAGAGGGTCAGACCGGTGCAAATGGCCAATGGCTAACGCGTTTCAGGGGAGCACCCCCTTCTTCAGAGCCTGAACGGGCAATGGCTGGTCTCTCGAAATTGCCTCTCTATAGATGTATATATGTGTGTGCATAAGTACCTGTGTCTGCCACACCCAATTGGTAGCGACACCCCCTCACAATCGGCAACACCCACCCATTTAGGCTTACCCTCCCTGGACCCCTCCCTCTGTGTGCAAACCCCATTTGCAGCCAAAGGATAGTACTAATAACAACAAGCAACAGGCATCACTCTATGTTGCTTGCTATGGGTGTTATTTCCTAAGGGCAAATCCCCTTTGCACTACAAGTGCAGTTTCAAGTGCACTTGTAGTGCAAAGTGTCTTTGCCTTTAGTAAATAACACCCAACAGTGCTTTGTAATGTTACACAATCACGCCATTTTCAGGACTCATCACATTTCTGTCAGGGTCAGCTAAAACAAACACAAGCAGTAAATGTCACCAAAGATTTGAGTAGTTATTTGTTTTTTTTTTATTTGAAAAAGGTTTCAGACATTGTCTGGCATATTGATAGCCCCCCTACCTGCAAAGAATTCAAGGCATCTTAGCCGGACATCACGGGCACTCAGGGGGGCAAGCCAGGACGGCCACTTTGAAGCGCCATCAGGGTTGTTTCATTTTGAAGTTCAGCCTCAGGCCCAACTGAGCCAGCATAGTTGGCAGAATGTTGCCGTAAAAAGTTGTGTAGAACAATAATATGATTCAATTTGTACTCTGCCATGTGTATGGGTGTAAGAAATAGGCGGAACCGGCTGGCCATGATTCCAAACAGGTTCTCCACCACTCTTCTGGCTCTCGCCAGCCGGTAATTAAAAACCCTCTGGTCCGGGGTGAGGGTCCTCATCGGGAATGGCCGCATAAGATGGTCCCCAGCGCAAACGCTTCATCCGCAACGAAGATGAATGGGAGTCCTTCCACATTGTCTTCTGGAGGTGGCAAGTCCAAGCTGCCATTCTGAAGATGCCTGTAGAACTCCGTCTGGGCGATGACTCGGACATCCGGCTATTCTTCCCCACGTCCACATACAGGAACTCATAAGTAGCCGACACTACCGCCAACATCACCATACTATTGAACCCCTTATAATGACCCCGAGTTGGGGGGGTGGGACGATGTGGACGTGTTTCCCATCAATTGCCCCTCCGCAGTTAGGAAAGTGCCACCGCTGGGCAAAGTGGGAGGCCACAGTCTGCCATTCCTGTGGCGTGGAAGGAAACTGTGGAGTCAAACAAAAACAAAATGTAGTCATTTTGCACATAAACAGGGAAAGCTGATTAGACACAAACATTCTTGGCCAACATCAAGATAACATTTATTTGAGGGAGTTTTTAAAGACCAAAGTATAAGGTACACCTATCAGATTCCCCCCCCCCCCCCTCTCATGGTCCATTTCTAACATTATAGGGGGGGAACTCTTGGACAGGTAACCCTCTCCACTTCATTGAGAGATGAATGGCTAAATAATGTGTATTACTTTGAACAGCCCCTCCTTAGTTACACTATTGACAGCCCACTGGACAGGTAAGAAGTGTCATAATACAAAGATATAAATATACATTGTACACATTTGCGCACATTTGGACATTCTGCTATTACCTATCAAGATAATAATAGTATACAGAAACTTTAAACAGTACCATTTGAAAGTATACAGGCAGGCCCTTGCACTACATGCTTTGGGAAATTCATCCATAAATCTGAGCACAAACGAGATGGGTATAGTGTGTATGGGTTAGGCAAAGCCACCAGATAGATGATTGAAGATAGATAGAGAATTGTTATCAGCTGACTTAGCAGTTGGGGGGAGGGAAGGTTCAAAATGATTTGGGGACCCCCCAAAAAAAGCCTCTGGCACTCTGCCTGAATTTAAAGCACAAATCACATTTCAAAACATTTTAGGGGGTGTTTGGGGTAAAGCACTACTATGGAGCTGATAAAATACATTGTTAAGTGACTACATGAGGTGAATATAGGGCCAGGAGAGCATGCTGGGGAGGTAAGTGAAGGCAAATATGTATGAAGGACAACAAAAATAATTAAAATAAAATCCAGCATGCATGAGAACAAAGGGGACATTCACAGCATATTCCAATCATGGTAATTAGCGAATGAGGAAAGAAATACAATACATTATCAAACATCAAATACAATAAAATGTGATATTAAAGGATACAAATCTTACCTTAATATACTCCTTCTGCAGGACCTGGATGATGGCAGAACAGGTCTCTGGGATAATGATCCCCAGAGCCTGGGGGGAGATGCCTGTCGAGAACTTCAAGTCCTGCAGGCGTCTCCCCGTCGACAAGTACCGCAGGGTGGCGACGAACCTCTGCTCCGGAGTGATGGCTTGCCTCATGCAGGTATCCTGCCTGCTGATATAGGGGGTCAGCAAAGCCAACAAACGGTGAAATACGGGGTCTGTCATCCTGAGAAAGTTCCTGAAATCATCAGGATTATTCTCACGGATCTCACGGAGCAAAGGCATATGAGAGAACTGGTCACGCTGAAGCAACCAATTCTTGGTCCATGAACTCCTCCCCACCCTGTTCATGGACTGGACTTATGTCAAGGTAAGGACCCCAACACCAAGCCCCCGCACAGCACGAACTCTACGAGGAGTACGTATACGCAACATGGCTAGAAAGCGGTCGGCTGCTCAGAACGAAGTAACAGAACGCACTGAAGAACAGCAAGGCCTGTGAAGAGCGATCTGAAAAACAGTAACGAACGAACAAGAATACAATGACTAAGTCACGCGGAACTTTCTGCACGCACTGAAGAACAGATACAAACCCACAAGCACAAACTGAACAGCAGAAAACGATCTGAAAACCACAAGTCTGAAAAAGCGCGAATCGTCTCTTACCAAACTTTTACTAACACGAGATTAGCAAAAGGAGCCCAAAGGGTGCCGCGCTTGGTTCTGAACTGGCCTTTTCTAGTCTAGTCTAGTCATGGTGTACGTCACCGCGTTCTTGGCGAATGGAAATTCCGACAACTTTGTGCGACCGTGTGTACGCAAAACAAGTTTGAGCCAACATCCGTCGGAAAAAAAACATGGATTTTGTTGTCGGAATGTCCAATCAATGTCCGATCGTGTGTACGGGGCATAAGAGTGGCTGACATTTGCACTTTAAAATTGGTTACATACATTTATTAATTGCTTTTTGTATAAAGTTTATATATTTAAAAATGTGTTTCATCACTAACAGGGAGATTGTAACATTTAATTAAGGGTAAGCCCAGCTTTTTATTCTGTATATTGATTGTATAGTGGAAGTATAGGCACTATTGAAGCAGCGGATACCCAATTTTCACCACACATTTTTCACAAAGGGTATAATATATTGTTGCATGAATAGTTTTGATACACATCATTTTTTTTTGTTGGACTGTTTATTTTCTTCTGTTAAAAAAAAAACGTAAAATAGCGAGGCTAATGTGACTAGAACAGGTCCAGGATAGTTTCATATGAACCAATGGCGTCACCTCTTGCTAAAATTTATTATACAAATCTGCTTTGAAAGGTACCCGCCTCAAGACTGCCAACTCTTATGCTTTTCACCTATTACGGCTCATTCATATGCCCCCAGGGTACTCTGAATTTGTGTGTGGGCGTGTTTTTGTATATTTGATAATCTTGTGCTTTCACTTTAAAGTTTTTTGTTGGACTTTTTTTTTTGTTTTTTCTTTCTAGAACAGGTAAAGAATAGCTGAAAAGAGTTTCAATAGCCCTCAAATTTTAAGTCCATTGCATCCTTAAAATTCACCAAAAAGACCCAAAGTTTTTCAAAGGTTTGCTTTTCACCAAAATAACAGCATTTTGCCAAAATCTCCCAATTTTCATAATAATTATGATAATAGTGGCAGCAACAATAACTAAGATAATAATCATAATACTTACTATTATAATTAATACAAGTTTTTTTATGAATAAAATAATATATTTGTAATGTACTATGACTCAAATTTGCCTCTTTTCATGTGGGAGTAATAATAATAATAATAATAATAATAATTATTGTTTTTTTCTTTTATTATTATTGCTCTGGGATGTATAGAGGCCAATTAGGGTTATAGCACATTACTAATATATTATTTTTTAAAAACATTGCTTTTCTACAATTATAATGGAGTTTGAGATACAATGGTGCTTAGCTGTTTTTCAAACCTTATAGCCTATATTACCATATAATACAACTGTGATCTTCAGTATGTTACCAAATAATAACATAATAATTTAAAGATCACTACAATCTATTATAAATTCATAAAATGTGAATGACTTAAAATACAATTAGGCAATTCTGAAAACTGGTATTGCGTGCATGATTGTAACCACTATTATTGTACTAATTAATTGCTAATTTGGAGAGATACAATTGGATATGGCAAGGGCTCTCCAATCTGGCTCTGTAGCATTTTTTAAATACAGGTCCCTGCTTTTCAGTGCAATCTGTTTTTAAAGGCTTTAGAAGAAAATACTCCAATACTATGCCAAAATTATAATTATACTGCATGGAGCTATCTATCTATTCCACAATGCACCTGACACCCTCCTGCAGCCTGGCAGGAAAAAATATCATCCACCATCTAAAATGGAATGCTTTACTATCCAGCTGTGCTTGCCGCTTATTCATACGCTACACAGTGTATATTTAGATAAGACGGTTTAATCACTGGGCCCAGTCTAAAATAGAAACGCTGAGGATTTTTTTTTCCTTTTTAATGCTCAAATAAAAATACATTTATAACCCATTAAAAAAAGCATGTAATGGTGTTGTAGAAACTGCAGGTGTAAGTGTTAAAGAGCAAAAACGGTCATGTGGAAAAATTAAAGAAAATTCATTTGTGGCTGAAATATGAAACATAAAAACTGATTAATGTTTAAGATGAACTTTTGAAGTGAATCTATGTATTGTTGATGCAGGTCAAAGCAACAGGTTCACGTAACTAACAAACTTTCCTGTTTGGTCATCAAAGCAAAGACAGAAACTCCTTTCTATGGTGCTCCAACTGCAAAATGCTGCTGCGGACGAACGCCACCTACAGTGGAAAAAGTAGACTGCACCTACCTACTATCCCCCCCCCCATTTAACAGATGCTGTCCTCGGCATCACAGCATGGAAACAACAATAACAACAGTAATAAAAGCACAAACATTGGAAGATTAAGGCAGAACAGTAAACAATTTCATCAGCATAGTCAGAATATCTTGCAGGGAGCTGCCCACAGTTAGACCGCAAAGGGGGCATCGGTTCCCCTGTTTCTCTGAAGAGCCACTTGCCAAAGGTTCTTCTGCAGATATTGATTCAGGGCCCTCAGGTGGCAAGGGACCAGACTTGTCTTCTACTTTTTCTGCACCTGGGCCCAAGGTCAAATCCTCGAATAAGTCAGCACAGTCTGTGGTACTGAATGGGGTGGATGGGTCTCCCGGGTTCCAGACACCAAAGTTGTCAGTCTCTGAGTTAGAAGAGGCCAGAGACTCCAGTACGAGGGGCAGCAGGAACCAGTCAGCTAGAGCTTCATACAATGAGGGGGGGGAGGGGTCCGTGGCGTCAAACACCTCCTGGTCACCGGCAGGTTCCCTAGAGCAGTCACCGCCCAGCGCACAAGGTCTCAGCATGTTTCAATATAGTCACTTCTTTACAGGGTCGAGCCCCTCTGAGACCAGATCATAGACAGAAGTAGGTGGAACAGGCTCCCCCACCACGGTATGGGGTGCACTCAGACTCTGGCTACAGCCTGGTCACCTGGTCCAGATGTATGACATATTTTTTGAATCTCTTGGAGAAGATGATGATATCATCAGGGTAAACTAACACAGTCTCAAAGTTCAAGTCTCTAAGACAGGCACTGGAAGATACGGGAGGAATTCCCAAGGGCATGATGAAAGCCTTCTCTCAGTCCTGGTTCCACACTGGGATTTGCCAGTAACCTCTGTCCAGATACAAGGTGGAGAAGAACTTGGCTTGTCCCAGGGCCATTAGGGATTACTCAACCCAAAGAAGTGGGTAGGCATCCTGGTGGTTGCATGGGTATACAGTAGTCCACATAGAACCGTAAACTACCATCCTTCTTTCGCACCAGGATGACAGGAGTGGCCCATTGACTGTGGTTTTCCTTGACCACTCCACTCTGTAGCATGCTGTGGAGTAAGGCCCTGTACACACGGGCCAAATGTCGGGCGGATTTGGCTGATTCAATAGAAACTGGCCGACGTTTGGCCTGTGTGTACTGCAGCCGGTCTGTAAGAAGCCGACCGTTCAGCCAGCTTCTGTCGAAGGGGCATGACAGATAAAGGCCAGAGTGTTTTGGCGGGGGGCCATCTCCCTGTCAGTACACAATAGAACAGCGGGAGAGGTCGCAGTATTACCATCGAATTGTTAGTATAGTGGCTCTGACCTGAGCTGTCAGGTTTTTTTTGATCAGCCCGCTGGGATGAATGAAAAAAAAAGTAGCAGTGTGTACTAGGCTTAAAGAGGTTGTAAACCTCCGGAAAAAAAACAAACAAACAAAAAAAAACCCCTGCAAGACAAAGGCATAATGAGCTAGTATGTATCACATACTAGCTCATTATGAAATACTTACCTTAGAATGAAGCCCTGCATTGCCGCCCACGCTCCGCTCCCACGGCTGACATTTTTCACCGGAGTTAGTTCTGGGTTTGAACGCTCCGGCGCTGTGATTGGCTGGAGCCGCAGTGACGTCGGCAGCAGTGTATATAGTGAATATATCCTGAACTGTCAAAGTTTAGGAGATATTTACAGTACCTACAGGTAAGCCTTATTATAGGCTTACCTGTATGAACAAGTGGTGTAACAGAGTTTACAACCACTTTAACTCCTTGACCTCTTGGCACAACTCTGCGAGAATGTGATGGTACTGATCCTGGATGGGCAGTGCGCCCCTGTGTATGGGGTGGCCGATAGCTTCCATGAACCTGTAATCCTCTGGACTGGTGGCAAAAGCCAGCAGGTGTTTTTTCATCAGCTGATGAAGCAGTCTATGTTGAGGTAGAAAAAAGTAATCAAAAGGGATATCCAGCTGCTCCAGTAGTAAACTGTATAAGGTCTTGTTCCAGGGAGCCAAAGCTGCATTTCTAGGGGTGCATAGTGCTTCCAGCCCTGGTTGAGCCTTAGAGATACAGTTGCGAGGTACAGCGTAGAGATCAGCCAAGGTGGCATGTCTCAGCAGCGATTTTGGTGTTGTTCCCGGGTTGATGAGTTGCAATAAGACTCTTCCTGTTTGACCTTGGATAGGGAATGGCCCACCAGGAACTCCCCTGGTGTGACAGGACCCTTGCGAGGTTCTACCATAGCTGTGGCCCCCTGTTATTTCTGGTGGGTACCAACAGGGAGTGACCAGACCACCTCTTGCAGGGGTGCCAAGAGTCATTTTTTCTTGGAGGGTGTATGGACCACTGCTATTTGCTCCAGTTGCTTCTTGATTGCCCTGCGCTGGGCCTTGTAGGCCTGGAGCACTAAGAGCCATAATGATCTCAGACCACAGCCATATGCCCTCTGGCCCAAATGTTCATATTTGGCCAACAGGTGGGGTAAGTCCAGGACTTTCAAACATTCATTCCCAGAACAACAGGCACTACCCTTACCCGCTTCACCACATGGTCTTCGATCAGGATCGGTAGATTATTGGCCACTCTGAGGGATAGCCAGCAGGGGTCTAGTTGTTTCTGTGCTCCAAATCTCTGCACATAGAAATCACATTCCATGACAGTATCCTCTGATGCAGTGTAAATCAGACATGGGACTTCTTGCCCGTTGACTAGGGTGGCTACCACTGGAATTAGTGCGACCATGTCCTCTAACTTGCTGGGACTTTGGGTTGTCTTTCCCAGGGTCATCCCTCTGCCTGGGTCAGTAGTTTAATGACGGCCTTGAGGGTTTCTAAATCCAAACTGCAGCTCTTGCATATGTGTCCATAAAGTCCTCAGCGCCAGCATTTCCAGTCCTCCTTGGGGTCCCTGCGCAGTGGGTTTCACTCCTATGAGGTTGCAGAAAGTCTATTTTAGAGGAGGCTACCTCCTGTTTCAAGGCAGCCACATCCTGAGCTTGCTTTTTCAGTGCAGTTTTCATGGTTGACAGGGGTAAAGGTGCCAGGGCCTCCTCCTTAGGATATGCAGGTTCTTGGTCACTGCCACTGTTGCATCCGTCTTGTCCTGTTCCTGCGCAACCGCATCCACTACATCATTAAGGAAGGAGATGGTAGGTTGTGATTTAACTTTCTCTGAGACAGCCTTTAGGCCAGCTATAAATTGATCTCCTAGTACAGTGGTGGCGAACCTTGGCACCCCAGTTGTTTTGGAACTACATTTCCAATGATGCTCATGCACTCTGCAGTGTAGATGAGCATTAGGGATGAGCCGAACACCCCCCGGTTCGGTTCGCACCAGAACCTGCGAACGGACCGAAAGTTCGCACGAACGTTAGAACCCCATTGACGTCTATGGGACTCGAACGTTCGAAATCAAAAGTGCTCATTTTAAAGGCTAATTTGCATGGTATTGTCCTAAAAAGGGTTTGGGGACCCGGGTCCTACCCCAGGGGACATGTATCAATGCAAAAAAAACTTTTAAAAACGGCCGTTTTTTCGGGAGCAGTGATTTTAATGATGCTTAAAGTAAAAAAAAAAAAAGTGAAATATTCCTTTAAATATCGTACCTGGGGGGTGTCTATAGTATGCCTGTAAAGTGACGCGTGTTTCCCGTGTTTAGAACAGTCCCTGCACCAAATGTCATTTTTAAAGGAAAAAATCTCATTTAAAACTGCTTGCGGGTTTAATGTCATGTCGGGTCATGGCAATATGGATGAAAATCAGTGAGACAAACGGCATGGGTACCCCCCAGTCCATTACCAGGCCCTTTGGGTCTTGTATGGATATTAAGGGGAACCCCGCACCCAAATTAAAATAAGGAAAGGCCCTATATACTCTGAACAGCAGTATACAGGCGGTGCAAACAAGACAGGGACTGTAGGTTTGTTGTTAAGTAGAATCTCTTTGTAATTTTGAACGGGTACATTTTTAACGTGTTTAGCTCCAGCCAAAAAAATCTTTTTTAAGCTTTTTGGAAAACATAGGGAAGGGTTATCACCCCTGTGACATTTGTTTTGCTGTCTTTCCTCCTCTTCAGAAGATTTCACCTCACTTTTTGTCCCAATGAAAAATGTTTTTTGAAAATTTGGGTTTTTTTGTGGAACAAGGATTGGAAAGCATCAGTGGAAAGGAGAAATTGTTTTCCCATATTAACTCTTACAGGAGAGAATTTCCCTTCCTAGGGGTAGATTTCATCTCACTTCCTGTTGTCTCCTTCCGTTTGCAAGTAGGAGTCGTTTGTAAGTTAGATGTTTGAAAGTAGGGTCCTGCCCTATATACTCAGCAGAAATTTGGGCCTTAGGTGTTGCTGTGGCCACAACACTGTAAGCCCTCACAGGGCCCTGCTGTGAAATATTAGATCAAGAATTGTAATTACATGCCCCTGTTGAACAGGAGCTGAAAAATTAGGCCTTAGGCACTGGTGCTGGTGCCACAACACTGCAACCCCTCACAGACACTCTAGTTGGAACACAGGAACGAGCCCTGCTGCAAAGTATTGCATCAAAAATTGTAATTACACGCCCCTGTTAGACAGGGGCAGAAAAATTGGGCCTTAGGCACTGGTGCTGGTGCCACAACACTGCAACCCCTCACAGACACTCTAGTTGGAATGCAGGAACGAGCCCTGCTGCAAAGCATTGCATCAAAAATTGTAATTACACGCCCCTGTTAGACAGGGGCAGAAAAATTGGGCCTTAGGCACTGGTACTGGTGCCACAACACTGCAACCCCTCACAGACACTCTAGTTGGAATGCAGGAACGATCCCTGCTGCAAAGTATTGCATCAAAAATTGTAATTACACGCCCCTGTTAGACAGGGGCAGAAAAATTGGGCCTTAGGCACTGGTGCTGGTGCCACAACACTGCAACCCCTCACAGACACTCTAGTTGGAATGCAGGAACGAGCCCTGCTGCAAAGTATTACATCAAAAATTGTAATTACACGCCCCTGTTAAACAGGGGCTGAAAAATTGTGCCTTAGGCACTGGTGGTGGCGCCCAGAACCAAAAATGTTCTTACAAGCTATCAGCGTGATGATTGAGGAGGAAGAGGATAATTACTCAGGGATAGTCACTCAGCATCAGCATAGGCAGTCTTTGAAGGGATCTGAGATTTCAAAAAAAATTATTAGGTTACATCAGCATCAGGTGCTTGGTAGCTGGTGGTGATCCAAGACTGATTCATTTTTATGAAGGTCAGCCGATCGACCGAGTCGGTGGACAGACGCACCCTGTGATCGGTTACCACGCCCCCAGCAGCACTGAATGTGCGTTCCGAAAGAACGATGGATGCAGGACAGGCCAGTAGCTCAATTGCATACTGTGCAAGCTCTGGCCAGTGATCCATCCTCAAGACCCAGTAACCCAGAGGATTTTCGGTGGGAAAGGTGTCCAAGTCTGATCTTGCCCCTAGGTATTCCTGCACCATGTAAAACAGACGCTGGCGATGGTTGCTGGAACCGATCATACCTTGGAGCTGCGGACCAAAAAATTGTCTGAACGCATCGGTCAGACGGCCACCTTCTCCACCGCTCCTTCTTTGACTGACCGAAGCCTCAGCAACACGTTGTCCAGAAACAGGAGTTTGTAACCTCCCAGTCTCTGGGAACGCATTGCACAGACCTTTCTGCAAGGCCTCCCGAAGATGTTTCATCCTCTGCTCCCTCTGCGATGGCAAGATAAGGTCCGCAACCTTACCCTTGTAACGTGGATCAAGGAGGGTTGCCAGCCAGTATTGGTCCTTCTCCTTGATACCACGAATACGAGGATCCTTACGCAGGCTTTGCAGGATCAGGGAGGCCATGCAGCGTAGGTTTGCTGAGGCATTCGGTCCGGAGTCCTCTGGGTCACTAAGGACAACAACGTCCGCAGCCACCTCCTCCCAGCCACGTACAAGTCCATGTGTTTCTTGGGACTGATCCCTTAAAGACTGCTGCTGATGCTGAGTGCCAGGCTCCACCTCCATACTGACACAATCTTCCTCCTCCTCCTCCTCCTCCTCGTCCTCTTCCTGTGTGATCGGCGGGCACGCAGGAAAACTGTCTGGATAAAGGGGGCCTTGAGAGCTAAGGAAGTCCTCCTCTTCCTGCCTCTGTTCTGCCTCAAGTGCCCTGTCCATTATTCCACGCAGCGTGTGCTCCAACAGGTGGACAAGGGGGACAGTGTCACTGATGCATGCACTGTCACTGCTCACCATCCTCGTGGCCTCCTCGAATGGTGACAGGACAGTGCATGCATCCCTGATCATGGCCCACTGGCGTGGGGAAAAAAAAACAAGCTCCCCTGACCCTGTCCTGGTGCCATAGTCGCACAGGTACTCATTGATGGCCCTCTGCTGCATGTGCAGCCGCTGCAGCATGGCCAACGTTGAGTTCCACCTGGTGGGCATGTCACAGATTAGGCGGTTCTTGGGCAGGTTAAACTCCTTTTGGAGGTCCGTCAGCCGAGCACTGGCATTATATGACCGGCGGAAATGCACACAGACTTTCCTGGCCTGCCTCAGGACATCCTGTAAGCCCGGGTACCTGCCCAAGAACCGCTGCACCACCAAGTTAAGGACGTGAGCCAAACAGGGCACATGGGTCATTTGTCCCTGTCGGAGGGCAGAGAGGAGGTTGGTGCCATTGTCGCAAACCACCATTCCTGCCTTAAGTTGGCGTGGCGTCAACCACCTCTGAACCTGCCCCTGCAGAGCTGACAGAACCTCTGCCCCAGTGTGGCTCCTGTCCCCCAAGCACACCAGCTCAAGCACCGCATGGCATCTTTTGGCCTGCGTACTTGCGTAGCCCCTTGAACGACTACGGAGCACCGCTGGTTCCGAGGAAGAGGCCATGGAGGAAGAAGAAGAGGAGGGGGTGGAGGAGAGAGGTGTGTCACAATCAGCATTTTGGAGGCGTGGTTGCGGAACAACCTCCAACACTACTGCACCTTGTCCTGCATCCTTCCCAGCTGCCAGCAGAGTCACCCAATGCGCCGTGAAACTTAGGTAACGTCCCTGTCCATGCCTGCTGGACCATGAGTCAGCGGTAATATGCACCTTACCGCTGACCGCCCTGTCCAGCGAGGCATGGACATTGCCTTCCACATGCCGGTAGAGAGCCGGAATCGCCTTCCGTGAGAAAAAGTGGCGTTTGGGTACCTGCCACTGAGGAACAGCACATTCCACAAACTCACGGAAGGGGGCAGAGTCTACCAACTGAAAAGGCAGCAGTTGAAGTGCTAGCAATTTTGCCAAGCTAGCATTCAACCGCTGGGCATGTGGATGGCTGGGAGCAAACTTCTTTCGGCGGTGCAGCAGCTGGGGCAGGGAAATTTGCCTGGTACAATCTGACGTCGGTGTACCAAAAGCAGATTGCCCACAAGTACTTGGCTGTGACACACCTAATTCTACACCTTCATTCCTCTCACTGCAGGTCTCAGAGAGGACTGGAGGTCTAGTGGGGTTGGAAATCTCAGCTGATGAGGAGCAAGGAGAGATCCTCTTTGTTCTTTGGTGTGGGTCTTTTAGATACGCTTGCCAACGAACTGCATGGCAGGTCAACATATGTCTGGTCAAGCATGTGGTACCCAAGCGGGAGATGTTTTGGCCACGTGAGATACGCTTGAGACATATGTTGCAAATAGCAGCGGTGCGATCTGATGCACTCGTCTCAAAAAAGGCCCACACCAAAGAACTTTTTGAATAACGCGCAGAGACTGCAGCGCCCTGCACATGTGGAGCTTTGGGGTGTGATGCAGTCAATGTGCTGCCCTTAGGCTGGCCCCTGGAGGGCATCCTGCCTCGTTGGTGATGTGCCGCCTCCTCCTCCTCCTCCTCCTCTCTCCTATCAGGCACCCACGTTGAGTCAGTGACCTCATCATCCCCTCCCTCCTCATCACTGGAGCAAACCTGGCAGTATGCTGCAGCAGGGGGAGCATGACTGCCAGATTGCTGTCCTTCTTGGGCACCCCCTCTGTCCGTGCTCATGTTACTGCCTTCATCGAGCTCAGTATCATCATCAGAGCCTTCCAAACGCTGGGCATCCTCCTGGAGCATGTACCCAACACTGTGGTCAAACAGTTCGAGGGACTCCTCAGGAGGACATGGTGGAGCTAGGGAAGGAGTCACTGATGACATTGAGCTGAGGGAAGAGGCCGCTGCTTTGCCAGACAAAGCACCCTGGGCATGGGTGAGAGAGGATGAGGAGGATGAGGACGGCTTGGTCATTCACTCGACCAAGTCTTCCGCATGTTGCGGCTCAACACGGCCAGCTGCCGAAAAAAAGGCCAAGCGTGTCCCATGGCCACGTGCTGATGAGGATGCACCGTCTCCACGACCAGCACTAGACACAGAGCCTGCTTGCCCTCTCTTATTGGCTTGTGACTGTCTGCCTCTCCTTCTTGGCCTTCCAGACATACTAATGGCCTGTAGCTGCACTAAGCTGGGATAGAACACCAGTAATTTTCTTCAGGTAGCTTTATATACTGTAACCAGACAAGCCTGCCTATCAGTAGGAAGATAACAGGAACGGATCTAGCTGAACACTGTGAGCAGGATGCACTGTACTAAATGTAAATAGTCTAGCTGCCTGACCGTGGTACTAATAGGATCAAATAGAACACCAGTAATTTTCTTCTGGTAGCTTTATATACTGTAACCAGACAAGCCTGCCTGTCAGTAGGAAGATAACAGGAACGGATCTAGCTGAACACTGTGAGCAGGACGCACTGTACTAAATGTAAATAGTCTAGCTGCCTGACCGTGGTACTAATAGGATCAAATAGAACACCAGTAATTTTCTTCAGGTAGCTTTATATACTGTAACCAGACAAGCCTGCCTGTCAGTAGGAAGATAACAGGAACGAATCTAGCTGAACACTGTGAGCAGGACGCACTGTACTAAATGTAAATAGTCTAGCTGCCTGACCGTGGTACTAATAGGATCAAATAGAACACCAGTAATTTTCTTCAGGTAGCTTTATATACTGTAACCAGACAAGCCTGCCTGTCAGTAGGAAGATAACAGGAACGGATCTAGCTGAACACTGTGAGCAGGACGCACTGTACTAAATGTAAATAGTCTAGCTGCCTGACCGTGGTACTAATAGGATCAAATAGAACACCAGTAATTTTCTTCAGGTAGCTTTATATACTGTAACCAGACAAGCCTGCCTGTCAGTAGGAAGATAACAGGAACGGATCTAGCTGAACACTGTGAGCAGGACGCACTGTACTAAATGTAAATAGTCTAGCTGCCTGACCGTGGTACTAATAGGATCAAATAGAACACCAGTAATTTTCTTCAGGTAGCTTTATATACTGTAACCAGACAAGCCTGCCTGTCAGTAGGAAGATAACAGGAACGGATCTAGCTGAACACTGTGAGCAGGGCGCACTGTACTAAATGTAAATAGTCTAGCTGCCTGACCGTGGTACTAATAGGATCAAATAGAACACCAGTAATTTTCTTCAGGTAGCTTTATATACTGTAACCAGACAAGCCTGCCTGTCAGTAGGAAGATAACAGGAACGGATCTAACTGAACACTGTGAGCAGGACGCACTGCACTAAATGTAAATAGTCTAGAAGATGACAGGAACGGATCTAGCTGAACACTGTGAGCAGGACGCACTGCACTAAATGTAAATAGTCTAGAAGATAACAGGAACGGATCTAGCTGAACACTGTGAGCAGGACGCACTGCACTAAATGTAAATAGTCTAGAAGATAACAGGAACGGATCTAGCTGAACACTGTGAGCAGGACGCACTGCACTAAATGTAAATAGTCTAGAAGATAACAGGAACGGATCTAGCTGAACACTGTGAGCAGGACGCACTGCACTAAATGTAAATAGTCTAGATCTAGAAGATAACAGGAATGGATCTAGCTAAACTGAATACAGTGTATATATATATATGCAACACCTGGGATGCATATATATACACAATACACTGTAAGTGCAGCTAACTGACTGACTGTTCTGCCTAATCTATCTAACTCAAATGAAATGACACTGTCTCTCTCTCTCTCTATCTCTCACCGGAACACACACTACACAGGGCCGCCGTGCAGGCGGCCTTATATAGTGTGGGGCGTGTACTAAATCCCCTGAGCCATAATTGGCCAAAGCCTCCTTGGCTTTGGCCAATTACGGCCCTCTGTTTAGGCGGCGCTGTGATTGGCCAAGCATGCGGGTCATAGTGCATGCTTGGCCAATCATCAGCCAGCAATGCACTGCGATGCCGCAGTGAATTATGGGCCGTGACGCGCCACACGAATTTGGCGCGAACGGCCCATATCGTTCGCAATTCGACGAACGGTCGAACAGCCGATGTTCGAGTCGAACATGGGTTCGACTCGAACACGAAGCTCATCCCTAATGAGCATCATGGGAAATGTAGTTCTAAAACATTTGGGGTTCCAAGGTTCGCCATCACTGTCCTAGTATATTGTCTGAATCAGTGATATCAAAACAGCCACGTAAACCCATTTGGGGTGTCTGGGGGTATTGGACCGCACACATTGCACATCTTTAATACATATCATGAAGTTTGTGTTCCTTTGACCTTGATAGACCACTAGACCCTAACATGTCATTTTCATATGTTTGTATCCTGATTTCAAAGTGATATATGTTGATGACTGTTCACTCTTCTACTTAAAAACCCAATAAACATTATTGAAACAAAAAACAGCCACGTAGATCCATCTTTTCTAGGTGCCTCCAGAGATTCTGCATGGCCACCTCATAATGGGTGAGGTTCTCCTCTTCCTGCTGTTTCTTTAAGAAGAATTTTCGCTGCAGCATATTCTCATCAAACTGTCCCTCCAAGTGTGACAAAATCTATTCTAGAGTAGTTTGTTCTTTTTCTGGCAACAGCATCACCATGTGATGGGCATCATCCTCTAAGGCGTAAATAGCCAGCTTCTCTACCAGCTAGGCCGGAACCTGGTAGAGGCACGTGGCACTCTCCAGTCTCTCCTCCCACTCTGCCATGGTTGGGATTGGAACCATTTGACCCTAGTGCTGCTAGGCAGAAGTGCTAACCACTTACCCACTATTGACTTGATAACTGCAAGATTCCTATGTTCTGAAGCAACAAATCAACCCTAAACCATAACATTTCCACCACCATGCTTCACAATTAGTATGAAGTTGTTCTCCTGACATGCTGTGTTCAGTTTGTGCCAAACATGTTTACTGTTACTGTGACAAAATAAATTCATAATGTCATGTGATTCATAAGTCAATAGCACAACAGTTCCAGACACCTCTCATGCAGGCGAAATTGGTGCAATCTTTTATTTTTATTGTAGACATATGCATTTTGAAACCAACTGTTGAAAGAGTAATCTGCCTGTCCATTTTTTGAAGACTTATTTTAGCATTAAAGGTTTGGTCATCTCTTGGGCTAAATTTGCTGGGCCATCAGTCCTGGACAAATTAGCAGTCCTTTGAAATCTGCTTTTATTATCCATTTAGGCCTGGTTTACACCTATGCAGGTTGCAGTTTGCATATTCCAGGTGAATTTTGTGTTTTTCAATACACATTTTTGATCCATTGAAGTCTATGGAACCAAAAACCAGAAAAAAGTCCCTGGCCTTTTCCAGCAAATGCATAGATGTAAACACGACCCATAGAAAACCCATGTTAAATGGACTCTAGTGTGTTTCTGCAAAACTGAAAATGCACTAAAAATTGAATAGGTGTGAACCAGGCCTTACTTTACATTGGAATGATTGATTTCTAATAAGCTGATAATCTCTTTTAAATCCTTTGCCAGGCTGATAAGCATCTACAACTTTCTTTTCGAGGTCCTTTGTGAGAGTTCTTTTGCTCTTGGCATGATGAACTCACCCACATCAATAGCAAAGAGAAGAGCAAACCCTATATTATCTGAGGTTTAAATAAGACGGGTCCACCTAAATACTCTCTAAGTGCCGGTTCACACTACCGCGACTTGGAATCCGACTTGTCAGACCTCAAGTCGCCCCAAGTCGCTTGACATCAGAAATTCCATGCAAGTGAATGAGAGCCGTCTTAATGTACGCTACTGAAGTCGCTCCGACTTCAGAAAAGGTCCCTGTACTACTTCAAGGCGACTTCTAGGCGACTTGTACCCATAGATTTCAATGGAAGTCGCCTACAAGTCGGATCGTGATCTATAGTGAAGCGACTTCACAGGAAGAGAAGATGGTTTTCTCAAGCAAACCCCTCCCTCCCCCAGAGCTGATTGTTGTTTGATTGGCCACTGGAAAGTCGCCTTGTAAGTCGCCCCAAGTCGCGCTGTGGTGTCGCCCTCAGGTCGTGTCCAGGTCGCCTCGCAAAGTCGCGGCCAGAGTCGTGTTGCCCCTGTGTGAACGGAGCCTCAGGAAGTTCTTGTCTTTGACACACCTGATTCTAATTTTGATAAATGTGAAGTGGTGCTAAATATAGGTGTGTGCTTGCTTTTTCAGATTATGAAAATTAATACACCATGGGCCCAAAAGCTAAAAGGATAATACTTTCCAAAAATGAAATTGACAGTTCTTTTTAGCTGACTACAGTGAGATATGAACAATAAAGGCACATGTCTGAATTTGAGTTAGAGATCCTTATCTTTGTGTAAAGGCTTTGTGGATTAAGTCATTTGTTCAAGTGTATTGCTTGTATCAATAGATACTGTTTGAATGAAGATCCAATTAATGCCTATTCAAATATGTTTTAATAAAAGTCAAGAATTTCCATGGGGCATACTTACTTTTTCACATGATTGTGAGAATGTAGCACTGCGGAGGGGGCATATTCATTGATAATTTTCATAGAAATATTTGAAGCCATACGCTAGCTTTTACATTTGTAACTTTTTCTAGGCCTGCCTACGTTTTCACATTTTGATCTGAATGAGAAGCTTCTTTGCGTATAGAACAATATGACCGATGGAACCACCCAAACGCAAACGATCATTGTTCTTGTAAACTAGTTGAGTGTTCTAATAGCTGGTCATCCTGATCTACTTGGAACACTTGCCTTTTACAGATAATCATTGATTGGGGTGCTTCAATTGAGATGAGACATCAAGAAAGGAAAAAAATGGGAAATCTGCCCAATAGGGACCAAAATAAAAACACATTTTAAAAGAGTGGGTAATGATTACAACATCTGATCATTTTTTTTTAACAATGTCTGCCCCTTGCTTTGTCTGTAACAACCATACCTCCCCGATGGGATCACTGACAAATATAAACCTGTAGAATTTTCACTCCCCCCCCCCCCCCCCCAAAAAAAGAAGAAAAATTGGCTGGAGTAAAGATTTTAAAGCCCATTCACACAATCAGGTATAGTTATATGGGGTGTATTAATGATCTAATACAAAAGTTGTACAAGGTACGACTTAAACCTTGGATGGTTCAGTGGATTTGCAGTTGGCTAAAGGATAGATACCAGAGTGTGGTTGTTAATGGGGTTCACTCGGAACAGAGACCAGTCACTGTACCACAAGGCTCTGTACTGGGTCCTGTTTTATTTAATCTCTATTTAAGTGATATAACTAAAGGTTTGTTGGGCAAGGTATGTCTTTTTGCTGATGACACAAAGGTGTCTAATAGGGTTGATATCCCTGGAGATGTCTGTAACATGGAACATGATTTGGCATTGCCGGAAGATTGGTCAAAGCCATGGAAACTGCAGTTCAATGTTTTGAAATATAAAATAATGCACCTAGGGAAAAATAATCCCTTGAGAGAGTACACCATCGGGGGTACACTGTTGACCAGCATTACAGAGGGAAAAAAATTGGGGGTACTTATTTCAGATGATTGCAAAATGAACAAGAGGAATCACCAGCAGGAGGAAGGAGGTACTGATTCCTCTATATAGATCTTTAGTGAGACCTCAATTAGAACATTGTGTCCAGTTCTGGAGACCTCACTTACACAAAGATATAGATAAATTAGATGTCTAGAGACAGGTAACAAAATTGGTGAAAGGTTTGTAGAATAAAACATATTGAGAGTGACTTCAGGAACTCAATATGTACAGTCTGGAGGAAAGAAGTGAAAGGGGAGACAGGAATGAAACATCAAGGGGGTGAATAAGGTTCAGGAGGGCAGTTTTTTCAATATGAAACCAAAATCAAGAACATGGGGACATGACCTCAAACTAACTGAAGGGAAGTTTAAAACTAAACTTAGAAAGTAGTATTTTACTGAAAGGGTAGTTGATGCTTGGAATAAACTTCCAGCAGAGGTAGTGAGACAGTCAACAGTAGATTTCTTCAAACATGCTTGGGACAAACATAGATCTATATTCAGACAAAAAAGTTGACCAAAAAAACAAAAAAACAAAGGAAGAAAAGAAACAAACAAAAAATAACCAGACTCGATGGACTATTCAGTCTTTTTTTCTGCTGTCACTTTTCTATGTTTTTCTGCAGTTATAAAAAAAAGGGAAAGTGTGAATGGGGCTAAAAATTAATGTTATTAGGCTATTTCCTGTGCTGGTTGGAGGTTTTTCATTGATTTAAAATTGAAAAATGAATTTCGGTACTTGATGGAACCAAGTATCATATGAATTTCCTATTGTACCCAATGCCACCTAGTGGTCAAATGCCACTGTGTTTTGATGCATGCGCATTAATTAGCGCTGACTGTACGCACATATGCGGCCTCGGCTTTAAGGGGTTATACCGGGATGATGCCTGCAGCTACCGTTTTTTAGAGCGGGCGGTCGGCTCTTCAGGGATAACAACCAATGCGGCTGTTTTCCCGGAGGAGCGGGAGGGGACGTTCCCCCCTCCTGCCGCCTTCCGCCACTCTTCCTGGTCTTATACTCGGCTGCCACTGGCGCCATTTTTAAAAAAAATGACAGTATTCAGAATCGGGCAGAATTTGGGCGACCTGAAATCTTTGAAGTGCAAAGGAGAGATTTGGGGTCTTTTAGACACCCTAATCCCTCCATAAAGAGTACCTGTCACCACCTATTACTGTCACAAGGGATGCTTACAAAGTGATCACATTTTTTTTTTAAGTGACAATGTAAAAAAATAAAAAAATAATTAAAAAAATAAGAAAAAATGATTTTTTAAAGCGCCCCCGTCCCCGCGAACTCGCGCAGCAAAGAAAACGCACACGTAAGTTGCGCTCCGCATACGTAAACGGTGTATAAATCACACATGTGAGGTATCGCCGCGATCATTAGAGCAAGTGGAATAATTCTAGCACTAGACCTCCTCTGTAACTCTAACCTGGTAACCATTATTTTTTTTTAAAGCGCCGTGGAGATTTTTAAGTACCGTAGTTTGTCGCCATTCCACGGGTGTGCGCAATTTCAAAACATGACATGTTAGGTATCTATTTACTCGGTGTACATCATCTTTCACATTATACAAAATAATTGGGCTAACTTCACTGTTTTTTTTTAATTCATGAAAGTGTCTTTTTTCCTAAAAAAATTGCGTTTGAAAGACTGCTGAGCAAATACAATGTGACATTTGAAACTATTGCCATTTTATTCTCTAGATTCTCTGCTAAAAAATATATATAAAATGTTTGGGGGTTCTAAGTAATTTTCTAGAAAAAATACGTATTTTAACTTGTAAGCAACAAATGTCAGAAATAGGCTTAGGCATAAAAGGGTTAACCTAACATGTTGTGTTTTAAAACGTTCCGCATTAAGGCAGCCACAGCCACTGTGGAGTGGTTGCAATGTTAGTACAATGTCACTACTGTAGTTGTGCACTAGGGTGCCATTCTAAATTAATGGCACTGCAATGTATAGCTTACTGAATGTTACCGCCTACAGGTACAATTGTTTCATTTTGAGCAAGGTGTTTATCAAATGTATGCCTTTTTGTTTTTCTATTTTGCTATATAACCTTTAAATCCTAAATTCCTTAATAATATAATTGAAATGTCCCGTGGAGAAACCAATTAAACATATTCTTGACATTTTCCTTTTCCATCACTGTGCTGGCATTGTTGCACAGCAGTCACCAGATAACATTATTTCCTTGTTAGTGTATTACATTCTGATGATGCAAGTACAACCATTTATTACGTTTTAATTGTAAAAGACCTGCAGGGCACATGTGTGACTAACCATATCACATTCCAATGCTTCTAGATGACCAGGCAGCCCTATTACTAATTGCTAGCACTTAACCTTCTCAATAAAATTAACCCTTAACTAAAATCTAAAAGTGTTACTAAACCCAGGACCCTGCATTCACTATATCTGGTCTCCCACAGTACACAGAACATGGAAATGCAATTATTTTAGTAAATATAAACTGCTAAATACCTTTTCTCATCAGCTGTATAGAGCAGTCTTGTGACTTCTATCAGTGTCTAGTTAAAGCTTGTAGGAGGAGTTTTCAGTCTCCCCTAACTGTCCTTTAAGGCTGCAGGACCCCTGACCCTTTGTCTGGACAGTGCTAAACTCATGCACCCTCCCAGAAAAAAAAAAAACTCTCTAGCAATACACACCAAACTGAGCATGTGCAGAGTGGCTCCAAATGCTCTGTCTTGTCAGGAGACCAATTGGGGACAGTGGAAAAAAGGGCAGGATTAATGTCAGGAACCATGAAACAGACAGAAAATGCAGTAAAAATCACACCTTTTAATAAAATGGTAAAAATGGTACAAACGTAGTCAAAAAATAGCCAGGGTTCGGTAGCCTAATTGGGTAGTCAGAACAAGCCAGGAAATCAGGAAGCCAGAGATCAGCATAGTCGGAGGCAGCAGACAGGATCAGGAACCAGAAGGGACGTCAGCCAGGCAAGACTTCAACAAGAACACAGCTGAGATTCTCTAGATATGTTGACCAAGGCGAAGGCAATTGATGAACTGAACCAGCTGGCTGTGGGCTTGACTGACGAGCAGGAAATGATCAAGAGGTGAGTCACTGTGGAACGATGAGTGCTGACAAATAACCGACAGCTAAGCAACCTGAGCACAGCGAAGCAAGGGCTGAGAGCCCAGCCCTGAGAATTAGGTGTCCATTTATTAAACTGTGAACAGCAGTGATCCCTAGGATCGCCGCTGATCACAGTCCATTAATGGTTCATGAAACAGAGATGATCAGGGGAGAACATGTTCACCGCCGATCAGGGCCGGTACAAGGCAGGGGCGGAAGGGGCACGGTACCATTTGGTATGGGGGGGGGGGCGCAGCCTGCAGGTGAATTTCTGCCATGCCAGTGTGTACAATAATACTGTACAGTGCATGTACAGCGCCCAGCGGCACTGTACAAATCCCCCTTGTGCGCTCCTGCATGATCCTCCCTTCCCTCAGCACACAACTATAATGTTTACTCCCCTACGGAGGAGTCCCGTAGTCTCTGCCAGCGCCGTGACGTCACTCACGGCCGGAGACGAGGTGGGAGGACACAGACGAGCGCAGGGAGGCGGGAGCTGTGAGTTGTGTCGGCGCGCTGTCTGTTTCATCAAGCGGAGCAGAGCTGAGGAGCTGCTGGCTGGCTGGCTGGCTCAGGCTGCTGGATCTGAAAGGTAGAAGAGTGCAGTGCCAGTGTCATGTGTGCCAGTGTTCTGACTCAGATCTTCAGCAGTGGTGGTCACTGGTCATTAACCTCGTCTCAGCCCCCCCCCCCTCCCCCAGTCCAGCCATTTATTAATCTTTTTTTTAGTGTTTACTTACACAAGTTCAGACTCATAACTTCTGAGTCTGAACTTGTGTAAGTAAACACTAAAAAACAGATTAATAAATGGCTGGATTGGGGGAGGGGAGGAGGCTGAGGCGAGGTTAATGACCAGTGACCACCACTGCTGAATACCCCACAATACTGTGCAATACTCTGCAATACCCCACAATACCCTGAAATACTCTGCAATACCCCACAATACTCTGCAATACCCCGCAACACTGTGCAATACTCTGCAATACCCTGCAATACTCTGCAATACCCTGCAACACTGTGCAATACTCTGCAATACCCCGCAACACTCTGCAATACCCCACAATACTCTGCAATACTCTGCAATACCCCACAATACCCTGAAATACTCTGCAATACCCCACAATACTCTGCAATACCCCGCAACACTGTGCAATACTCTGCAATACCCTGCAATACTCTGCAATACCCTGCAACACTGTGCAATACTCTGCAATACCCCGCAACACTCTGCAATACCCCACAATACTCTGCAATACTCTGCAATACCCCACAATACCCTGAAATACTCTGCAATACCCCGCAATACTCTGCAATACCCCGCAATACTCTGCAATACCCTGCAACGCTGTGCAATACTCTGCAATACCCCACAATACTGTGCAATACTCTGCAATACCCCAAAATACCCTGAAATACTCTGCAATACCCCGCAATACTCTGCAATACCCCGCAACACTGTGCAATACTCTGCAATACCCCGCAATACTCTGCAATACCCCGCAACACTGTGCAATACTCTGCAATACCCCGCAACACTCTGCAATACCCCACAATACCCTGAAATACTCTGCAATACCCCACAATACTCTGCAATACCCCGCAACACTGTGCAATACTCCACAATACTGTGCAATACCCTGCAACGCTGTGCAATACTCTGCAATACCCCACAATACTGTGCAATACTCTGCAATACCCCACAATACCCTGAAATACTCTGCAATACGTGCCCCTACTCTGCAATACCCCGCAACACTGTGCAATACTCTGCAATACCCCGCAACACTGTGCAATACCCCGCAACACTGTGCAATACTCTGCAATACCCCGCAATACTCTGCAATACCCCACAACACTGTGCAATACTCTGCAATACTCTACAATACCCTGCAACACCGTGCAATACCCTGCAATACCCTGCAATACTCTGCAATACCCCGCAACACTGTGCAATACCCCGCAAAACCCCGCAATACCCAGCCATACTCTGTGATACTCTGCCATACTCTGCAATACTCGGTGAGACCCAGCTATACTCTGCCATACCCAGCCATACTCTGCCATACCCAGCCATACTCGGCTGTATTCGGCCTCTGTATGTGGCCAGGCTGTGGAAGTCTCACACTTGTGGTATCGCAGTACTCAGGAGGAGTAGAAGAATCTATTTTGGGGTGTCATTTTTGGTATGTACATGCTATGTGTTAGAAATATTGTATAAACGGACAACTTTGTGTTAAAAAAAAATGTGTTTTAACCACTTTCCGCCCGCCGGTTGTCATACGACGTCCTTGACTTTGTGCGGGGATATCTGAATGATGGGTGCAGCTACAGGCATCAATCAGATATCAACTTTTTTAGCCGGCTATTCTCTACACTATAAGAACGATCATAGCGGCTGTTCTACTGCTTGATATATTCTTGTTTTGAAACGACATTGATTCTTTATTAAAAACGGGGAAACGGGGGGGGGGGGGGCGCAGTTTGCCATCTTCGCCCTGGGCACCAAATGGCCTTGTCCCAGCACTGCCGCCGATCATCCCCACACACTGAGAATCTGTGATTGACTGACACAGAAATGGCCAGTTTATGAAACGGAGATCTCTGCTATTCACTGGCGATCTTGTGTCAGAATTCAAACTCCCCGATTCACCAGCTCAGAGGTGGTGAATTGTGGAGTGAAGAGAGAAACACTTATCAATGTAAAAAAAAAAGAAACTATTTTTTCAAATGTATTAAAACATTTAATTATTCACACTAGCGGTTGAGGTGCAGTAAAACCCTACTAATGAGCTGCGCTTTTACTGCCCCTTAAAGTGGTTGTAAACCCTTACAGACCACTTTTTGCTACCCAGGATATCTCCTAAACCTGCACAGTTTAGGAGATATCCCCTGTATCAGCATGTGCTGACGTCTTCGGCACATGCGGGCTGAAGCAATGGCTCGTTCGTGCCGTTGCTTCAGCTAGTGTGCCGTTACACGGGAGTGATGTCATTGCTGCTCCTGACAATCACAGCCCTGGAGCCTGCGATACCCGGAAGTAACTCCGGGAGTGATGTCGCCAGACGGAGCTGTGTACTGGGACCACTGCAGGGCTTCAATCTAAGGTGAGTATTTCATAATGAGCTAGTATGCTTACTAGCTCATTATGCCTTTGTCTTGCAGGTTTTTTTTTTTTTATTTAGTGGGTTTACAACCACTTTAACCACTACCATCATTTAGCTGTAGAGGCAGCAGCTGGGCATGTTCACATGTTGCGGCTGCAACTATACCCCCTGTTGCTTTCAGCAGGTATAGCACCCACTGACTGTGACCCATTCAAGTGAAAGGTGGCACTCTTCAAGCAGCCCACAACTTCATGCAGCATGGAGTTCCGATACAACTTCTCCTCATCACCTCTCAAATGCTCTCTGCATGCGCAGGAGTGACGTGTGACTTTTCACAATGGAGCAATGCGCTTGTGGAACGTTATGAAAATATGCAAACAGCATCTTTGGAGCAGTTTGGGAGCTCTGTATTTAGCAATCCTAAACTGCCCCTGCCCATTGAAATGAATGGGCAACAATTCCAAAGTACCTAAAAAAGCACATCAGAAGCGCCGCAACACGGTCGTTTTTAATCCCTTCTTCGGCCATTAGCGGGGGTTAAAAGCGCCCTGCTAGTGGCCAAAAAGCGCCGCTTTAGCGCTAACACACGGGCAGCCCCAGTGTGAAAGTAGCCTAAGAGAAGCTGATCTAATGATTGGCTTCTGTCTTACAGGGATACATTGAAATTTAGCCAGTCCCTGCTGAACTGGACAAATCTCAATCTGTGTGTACCCAGCTTTGCTTTTTCCAGCAGGCGTCCTCCACTGCTGTGACTTGTCCTCTTCGGCTCCTATGTAAATTACAGGCTGTGATTACACTCCAGCCTGCCCATCATACCATACAGGGTTAATGTCCCTCTATGGCATGAGATGAGGTCAAGGCTTTGAGTGAAGAATGAGAGCTTGGAATCAGGTAAGTGAAAGAGGATATCCCCCCACACTGCATGGATGGACTTTCACTTTTCTAAAGTTGGGGCTGTATTATAAAATCACATTCCTTGCGGTTTATGCTAACATTTTTTGATAGGTTAAGAATTACTGGGACTTCTGAGGTGCTACAGATGTATTGCACATATATATATATATATATATATATATATATATATATATATATATATATATATATATATATATATATATATATACATATATATATATATATATACATATATATATATATATATACATATATATATATATATATATATATATATATATATATATATATATATATATATATATATATATATATATGTAGCGGGCACCTACTTTTAGGTAGGTCACCTTTCTTGTTAGTTTATTATATTAGGTAAATTTAGACAGGCTGATGCTATTTGCAGCAGGCCTGTATTGCCAATTTCTCTATTTGAGTGACAGGTGTTTATGTGTTAGTCTCGGCCAATCATTGATTTGTTTGGTAATCCCGGGACTTTCATATAAAAAGGGGGGTCACGTGTTTCAGAAGAGAGAGTGCGAGTGCTGGTTCCAGTTCAGCCCAGCTTTGAGGAGCGGGAGAGTCAGCCTGGCTCCCGGAGGGGGAGTTGGAGGTTTCCCCTCCGGGAGCCAACGGAGCTTCGCCCTAACAAGAAGGGTGGAGATCCAGTCCTCATGGAAGAATAGATGACATCTTGCCGCGTGTAGTCGTGGATGTCGTAGGCCGCCCCTGCGGGGAGGGGAACGGGCCACAAAGAGATAATGGGAACTGAGAAGCATTGCAGATGAAGTAGCAACAAAGCGAAAGGAAACTGGGCGATTGATCGTTTATGAGTTGCACATGGACTATCGATCACGTGAGTGAAAGTCCAAGGGAAAAGTACTGCCAGAGACTGAGGGTTGTTGATGCACAAGTCAGTGAGATGGGCAGTGATGGCCTATGACTTTGAGT
Organism: Lithobates septentrionalis; assembly: GCA_037952835.1. Lineage (NCBI taxonomy): Eukaryota > Metazoa > Chordata > Amphibia > Anura > Ranidae > Lithobates > Lithobates septentrionalis. Next base: position 607,588 of record JBBDGP010002023.1, on the reverse strand, counting down.
TCAGCATTGCCCCGGGATTCCAATCAGTCAAGCGGGAGGAGTTATCCAGATTTGTTCTCCTTTAGCTAAACCTGGAAGTACCATGTCGGTGGGAAGTAGTGGTAAAAGGGTAGCGGTGAAGCTGCCAGCACACATGTAGAGATATGGATCGTTCTTTAAAAGTTATCTTGATGAAGAAGTTATTCAGAGTGACTCTTTATCAACTCAGTCTCTATTAAATCTACTTCCATCGTCCCTGATTGAAGATATCATTGAGAAATGATTTCTTGATTGTCCGCAATTATGCACAGTTCTTCTTGTATGACTCATGGAAAAGTGACAATGTAATAGAAGAGCATTTCAGATATACAATATTCAGCCGCTCCTTCGGGGGTAAGTGCTATATATATATATATATATATATATATATATATATATATATATATATATATATATATATATATATATATATATATATATATATATATATATATATATATATATATATATTATATATATATATTATATATATATATATATATATATATATATATATATATATATATATATATATATTATATATATTATATTATATATATATATATATATATATATATATATATATATATATATATATATATATATTATATATATATATATATATATATATATATATATAATATATATATATATATATATATTATATATATATTGTATATAAAATGCACTTTTTATCTTTCAAAAAGTGTTTCCCAGTGCTAAACCTTTCATTCAAGTTGCTGTATTTGTACATTTTAAAAGCCAATATAAAGGAATAGTAGTGGTAAAAAAAAATGTCCCTTGTGGATTCAATTAACCTTTTTTTTTTTGTTAATTCTCCTTTAAGGGGGTGTGGCAGGGGGTGTGTCCTATGCCTACATATATTTGCTAGTAGGTGTCCCTCGTTCCCATCTCAAAATGCTGGGAGGTATGTATAATGTGTTTGTTGAATATATCTATGTAACAGAAGTCCCAGTAATTCTTATCCTATTTAAGAAAGTTACTTTCTCTTTCAGTAAATGGTCCCTGCAAGGTGCAGGGCAGGGTTACAGCACAGCATTGTGTAGAAGGCAGAGAAGGTTGGGACTCACATGTGGAGAAGATGCAGGCTGTCCTCCATCCTCTGAGATCTTCGCTCTGCTCAAGGAAGAGCTTTGCTGTGTGCTGGGCCGGAAGCATGATCGGAGTTGTACCGATCTGCTCCTGCTCCGTCCACTTGTACTGGAGCTGTGAAAGCCCCGACTCAGCCAGAGAAACGAGGACCTGAGGAGGGAGACAGTCTTCCCTTTTAAAGTTTTTTGGAGCAACACAAAGCATAGGATGGGGTGGGTTCTGGTGACCACTAGCTCCTGTGAAGACTGCAGCCACCAGCTGTGGGGTGAGCAATTACGAGTTATCCCATGCTGCCTCTAAAGTCCCGGCTACTACATCTCTGATAGCAGGTGGCGGAGTGATATTCCTTTCCAGACCACTTCCCAACCCCTTGTCCAGTTCAGCTTGGGTTTGAGGGGGATCAGGTGTTTTCTCTGTCTCCGGGGTTGTGATGTGCAGCAGCCCATCCCCCCCCACCCTTTGGTGGGGGTGGGGCTTGGCCTCCTGCTCATCGGCATCATGCTTTGAAGCCGCAAACAGTGGTGTCATCGACGTTTATTTAACGTCTTTTTTCCATCCTTAGCCACGCACGAGATGGGTGGAGACCCACTGCTGATGGCTCCTCCACATGCAGCTAAAATCCCCTCCTCACCTCTCTTGTGCAGATTGGCCAATCAGGCATGACGTTGACAGGGCACCTCCTTGGGAATGGGAGTATATAGTAGCCTTGGAGCAGCCGATGGTTCATTTGCTTGACTTAATCACAAGGAAGCACACATTGATCCCACACACAGGTTACCCTCTTCGCTGGGAGATCAGCCATCCTCTTTTGGTATGTTTTTTTCTTCCCTCTACTTGGTTTTATTTCACATACATTCCCTCATGTAGTCCCCTTGTGGGAACACATAGACATTTTGCCACAATATCTTTATACTTTTACACATTTAATTAATCCCTTTTTGACACATTTTTTCTAGGAACACTATGCCCTTTTCATGCACACATAGTCTATTGGATCATCTTGTGACCACTGTGTTGGGCTCCGTCCTTTGAGGGTCCCCCCCCATCTCAACCCCCGGGGGAGACATCATGCCTGTTACCCCCTTCTTCCTTGACAGATACCGGACCTGGCCTTGAGGCTGTGCAGTAAGTATGTTCATGTATGTATGTGAAACATTGCGATAATCAGAAAAATATATATAAGTCCATACATATAACAGTGAATCAAAAGGTGATGTCCATATGTGGTAGATGGAAATGTTTATATATGATAATTGACCAGAATCAGTCCCAGAGAGAAGCCCATGAATGGACACAACCAGACTTGGTGGTAAAGATGAAAGAGACACCACACTCAGTGATCCGCCACCACACAAATATTGTGTTTACCACAAGGCAAGCAAAAACCAGCCTATGTTCCATCCTGGTATGGGAAAATCCAGCTGGTGTGACTTGACTGCATACAGCGTGGCTAAGAGGATGTAGCAAGGACCCCAAACTCTCGTCTCACAGGTATGTGAATGAAAAGAAACTGACCATAGTGTAATACTGGCGGGACAGTTTAATAAAAAAAGGTAGAAAACTTACATAAGTAGATTAAAAACAGCAAATAGCCGGCCGGCATAGCGAGCACCCGTCCACACTAGGATGGCGATGGCATCAGAGCGTACGTTTCACCACAAATGGCGTCGTCTGGGGTTTATCGATTTAGTGGTAGCGCAGTATTTTTTCTTGTTTTTTATGTGCAGTAAGTATCCCAATCTATCTCCACCTTGTTGGGATATAATCCCTCTGTCCTCCCTTATTCTAAGGGCATTATCATTAACCCCTGTTCATTTCCTTCCCAGTATGTTACTTCACAACACTCCTGATGAATGGCTGTAATGCCAGGACATGCACTGAGTGCCACTAGATGCCAACAGTTACTTGTCTCTATTACATATGTTTTTCAATCGATTTACCATACCATGTATATTTGCCATGTCTATTTTCAATCTGCATTGCATGCTATGAGCAGCATATTTAGTGTAAGTCTTGTGACTACCTATCTATCTGATACAAAATATCTGACATGTAGTCTAGATTGTAATAAATAAATCATGTACTGTAACTTCATTTCTATGTCGTTATTTTCTCCTGACATGGCTTTCCCTCATTTAAAGTCCCACAAACTCTTCCCTTCTACCTACCAAATCAGGGATGGAGGCCGCCATGTGTTTTATATAGTGTTTGTGTCAGGTCACGTCCATTTACTGTATAGTGATATTCAGCTGTCAGGGATACTGTACCCAGAACTACAAAGACAGTATCGGAAAATGCGACTGCCTCACTAATTACTCCGCAGCCAGTGGTTGAAGGCTCACCCCCCATCTCTCTTCATTGGCTCACTGACTTTGATTGACAGCAGCGGGCGCCAATTACGCTCTGCTGCTGTCTCAGCCAATGAGGAGGGAGAGTCCTGGGCAGCCGAGTCTATCCTGAAACATCGCTGGATAGAGATGGGGCTCAGGTAAGTATTATGGGGGCCTGGAGTGGGAGGGATAGGGGGCTGCTGCACACAGAGGGCTTTTTTATCTTATCTTCTGCCTTTACAATCACTTTAAACTGTGTGATTATTTTGTGTTTCAAAGTCAGGGGGTTCTCCTGGTCAATGTGTTCCAGTGGTGTCAGCAGGGGCTGTGCTCCCAAATCAAGCTCAGAACAGACAGGGAACCCAAAATATTCAGCGGCTCTTAAGGGGTACCTGTATTAAAATGTCAAGCCGTAGCTATAGAACATTATTCTCTTTGGAGAAGAGACGGTTGAGAGGGGATATGATTTCAATTTACAAATACCATACTGGTGACCCCACAATAGGGATAAACTTTTTCACAGAAGGGAGTTTAACAAGACACGTGGCAGACAAGAGGTTTAACCTTAAACTACGTAGAGGGTTCTTTACTGTAAGAGCGGCAAGGATGTGGAATTCCCTTCCACAGGCGGTGGTCTCAGCGGGGAGCATCAATAGTTTCAAGAAACTATTAGATAAGCATCCGAACGACCACAGCATACAGGGATATGCAATGTAATACTGACATATATTTACACACATAGGTTGGACTTGATGGACTTGTGTCTTTTTTCAACCTCACCTACTATGTAACTATGTAACACCTATCCACCACACTGACTTTTGTTGAGTGTCCCCATCTTTCCATCTTATTTAAGAACAAAATTTTCTTATAGAATGGAGTTCTCCTTTAAACCACAAAAAGACATTTTGAGGCAGCAGTTCTAGTATTTAACTACATAAATATATCCTCGCTGGGTGTCTCTGGACAGATAGTGTATCAATATGTCAGCAACAAATAAAACTGCATTTTGCCTAAAACTTTGAATCAGTTTCTACTCTGTGTAATTATAGCATTTGGCAGCCAAGATCTGATCGCGCTGCCAAAAAACTAAGACCCAGAGAGGTAAATATTCCACAGCTTGTACCGAAAATGGAGATTTAATGATTTAATGTTTGTTGAATAGAGAACTATCTGCCAGTTTCTGGTGTGCCTTAGCACCTGAACATAAAGAGCCGGCGTTTAGTGCATCTAAAAATCCTTTGTTTTACATTTACCCTTATGTGTGTGATTACGGACCTCCAGTACCAGATTGAGAATTTAAAATCCTTCCCAGTCAGACTTTGGAGTTTTGCATCTATTCTGACTCAGAAGACACTGAGCGGTCCTAATCTTCATCCTGGAAATTACCTTCTGCACCTGGCTGCAAAACCAGACTTGTTATGCCCTTCCCAGGCCCTCTAACCATGCTTCTTTGTATGCGCAATTTTATGTAACTCATATGATACACAGTGCATTTTTACGCGTCATTAAGGCTAAGTTCACATGGGCCCCTGAGGAGCAGTAAAAACAGGCAATTTATCTGTGTTTTTACTGTCCCCTGACCACCCACCTACAAGAGGACATGGCAGCCGCTCAATGTGCAATT